>CM041777.1:360798543-361000016 GCA_023374045.1 Limonium bicolor | reverse complement strand
TATGGTAATGAAGATGGTGTATGGTCTTATGGTAAGGTTATGTATTTTTCAGGATTGGGTAGACGCTCACTTGTCAATGTTTATGGTTATGGACTTAGTTTGATGTATAGGAGTTTCTCGTTATCACTGCGGTTAGCAGTTTGTTTTATTTTGGAAGTTGGATGTGGTATGGCTACGTTGCTCGCATGGGCGAGTAATGGCCGGTGACACCCGTGTGAGTTTTGTAATTGTTATTTATTTTTCCGCTGCGAGACGTTTTATTTGTTGCTACGTGAGGGTTTATATCGTGATTATGGAGAGGGGTGTTACATTATGAGTAACAAAACCGTCAATACAGCTAAATGTCTCGAAAGGAGGAAGAGGAGCTGGCCCCTCAGGAGGCTATGGACCCGACGATGTCACCCAGAGGTCATAGTGCAGATTGTGATGGCTGCATTAGCTCAGCAGCGGCTCAGATCCCACAACCACCACCGCCACCACCTAACGGTCCCCAGGAGTTCAACTGGCTGAAGGCGTCAACGATCTACGTCCTCCATCTACGAAGGCCAACCTGACCGAAGACCTTAGAGAAATACATCGACGAGATGTAGAAGGCCTTCACCTCTCTGCACATTCCAGCGAATCGCCAGGTGGACATAGCGGCCTACTTCCTCCAGGGACCCGCGTATCGATGGTGGCAGACCGCCAGAGCTGAGCTGACTGCCCAGGTGGACTTCGGCTTCCCAGCCTTCTTGGTGGCCCTGAGAGCCAAGTTCTATCCATCCTACCTACAAAGAGGATGAGGAGCGAGTTCGAGCAGCTGAAGCAAGGAACTTCCTCTGTTGCTGATACTATAACAAATTTGTGGAGCTGCTCGCTGTTATTGGAGAGGGAGCTTACGCTCTGAGGTATCTGGTGGACAAATTCCACACCGGCTTGAACTTCAGGATCATGACTATGATCGGTTCCCACCAGAGGTGACCTTACAGGTATGGAACATGATTTAGAATTTCTGGTACGCAAAGATTTCCCCACTAACACATATTGTCACGACAGGAGCTAGCGGATGACGCGAATGACTGCGAGACCACCATTGCCTACCAGGACTCTATGCTAGGCAAGAGGAAGGAGCTGGTGGAAGAGGGAATGGAGGAAACTCTTCCCAGAACTACGAGAGGAAGGGAAATTCTTCAAGGGGAGGAATGAGAAGGCATTGGTCCGCTCATATACTGATGCTAAGCCACTCCGCTCGCAGCCACCTAGGGGTGAGATAAATTAGAACATATACTGTAGTTACATTGAGCTATTACGTTACTAACATCAAACTGAAACATGAAATGGACCGTAAGAAGATACTTCTGCAAATGGAGCAAGAAGGACCACCCGGCAAGAATTGTAAAGGAAATCTGGTGGAATGCAACTACTACGGTAAGAAAGGGCATAGGGTTCGAATGTCACAAGAACCCGGATTCTGGAACTACCGGCCAGCCACAGAGACTACTGCTAAGCCCCCCAACTACTAATACTACTGGAGGAGGTCGAAGTGGCACAGGAGGTGCTGGACCGTCTACCAGCCGTCCTGCCCAGAACCATCCACAGAGGAAGGGATAGAACTACCCCCAAAGGCCGGGCAAGCACCGATTCTTACCTGGTGGACCGCGTCAAGGCAGCAAGTGATGACCCGAGTTCACCTGGTGAGGACTACTTCCCTCACAAAGAAGCTTAGACTTTTATTTCTTTACATTCCACTGGCTAGTTTTTCTTTTTCAATGTAAAAGGGATGAACTATAAACCCTGTATTTTGTTTTGTTTCGGACCTTTCATTACCAGTTATGAACCTTGACTTATTTATTTAATGGCAATTGTTGTTTCCATTCAGCTTTTGATATTTGCTTCCCTATATTGCCTATTTCCACACCCACCATCCCCTTTGAAGCCAAACCACACCCACCAGAGAAGTGTGAGGTATTGAGACCCGGGATGATTTTACTATGAGAGTACCTGACCCCAGCCATTCAATATGCATTAATCCTCAAGATTAGAGAGTTAGGTGTGAAAGGAGGAACTTTTGCACCCCTACCTACAAGAACGGGTCGACCATGAAGGTGAAGATCATGTGTCTAGGTAAGAAGTGGAACCACACCACCAAGAGCTTTGAAGAGGTGGAGGTGCCACCATCCCGAGAGAATGTAGACCATCATTGGAGCTACAGTTAAGGCAGCACAAGAATTGGAGGATGAGCCCGTCCCAGACCTAACCTCAGACGTGTGCATCATCAACTTCTATGGAAAAGAGGGTAAGCTAGGGATGCACCAAGATAAGGACGAATCGCCAGAGTCCAACACCAGAGGAGTTCCAGTGGTGTCCATATCCCTTGGAGACGACGCGGAGTTCCTATTTGGTGATCAAAGGAGGATGGACCTCGCTACCAAGATCCTCCTGAAGTCGAGTGATGTACTGATTTTTGGTGGGGCAGCTAGACTTATCTACCATGGGGTGAAGAGAATCAAGCCCAACACAGCCCCCACACCCATCAGTAACCAGACCCACATGAAACTGGGCCGTCTAAACCTAACCTTTAGACAGACCTAGCCTTGTACTTTACATTTCAGCATTGTAAACTTTGAGTTGCTCACGAAGCTTTCAATAAGAATGGAAATTCTAAGAATTTTTGCTTCATTGTAGGGGTTGGAAACTCAAGGATCAGGTTGAATGTGTTGAACCAGGCTCAAGCAAAGAGCAATGAATGGTCATCACAGGTATAAACAATTCATCCTGATTAGCCACCTTGGAAAAGTTGCCTAGTAATCTTAAAAATCTACTTTATAATTTCAGGCACGTTCCTAATTAATGGAGTGGAGGCCACTGTGTTGTTCAATTCTGGAGCCTCCCATCCTTCATATCACAAGCGTTTCATGCTAAGATCAATGCTCCCACAGAGGATATCCATGACTGCTCAGTCTTGCTGCCATCCAGAGAGTTGATCAAGTGCAGTAAGCAGTGCAAGAATCTGAGCATACATATCAAGGGAGCAGACTTCCTTCTTGATGCCATTGTCCTCCCTAGCATGGGATTCGACCTAATTGTGGGCATGGACATGCTACAGTGGTACCGAGGCAGACTACACTGTGCAGAGCATCGTCTCCTCCTGAAGTCAGCTACAGGGATCACAGAGTCATACCGATGCAGCCTAAGCAGCCGACTGTTGAAGGTTGTGTCGGCGTTATCCCCTTACCAAGGAGGTGTCCAAGGGTGCGACCGCCTACTACTGTTATGCCCAGGATCTGAGGACGATCTGAAGTTCCAGATAATGTTCCCATTGTGTCGGAGTACCCCCCCGCGTTTTTCCAGAGGAGCTACCTGGACTGCCACCACTGAGAGAGGTTGAATTCAACATCGACCTATACCCTAGCACGGGACGCCGATTGCCAAGGCTCCTTACCGGATGGGCCCTGCAGAGATGGTTGAGTTGAAGAAACAGTTGCAGGAACTACAAGATAAGGGTTTCATCAGACCAAGTGTCTCACCTTGGGGCTCCAGTGCTTTTCGTCAAGAAGAAGGATGTGAGCATGAGACTTTGTATCGACTACAGGGAGCTGAACAATGTCACGATCAAGAACAAGTACCCACTGCCCATGATCGATGATTTGTTTGACCAGCTGAGGGGAGCTAAGGTGTTCTCCAAGATTGACCTGCATTCCGGATATCATTAGATAGCTGTAGCTGAGTCAGATATAGAGAAGACGGCCTTCAAGACCAGATACGGCCACTACGAGTTCATAGTGATGCCGTTTGGACTGGCCAATGCACCAGCGAGATTCATGGACCTGATGCAGAGAGTCTTCCAAGCCCAGTTAGATAAGTCAGTGGTCGTATTTATAGACGACATCTTGATCTTCTCCAAGAGTCAGGAGGAACACAAGCAGCATTTGAGGACAGCCTTGGAGATTCTAAGAGAGAAGAAACTATACGCCAAGTTCAGCAAGTGTGAATTCTGGCTGGACAAGGTGTCATTCCTTGGTCATGTGATCTCAGCTGAGGGAGTTTCAGCAGACCCAACTAAGATTGAGGCGGTGAAGAGCCGACATAGACCTCGCACTGTGACACAGATTAGGAGTTTCCTTGGTTGGCTGGCTACTATAGACGCTTTGTGAAGGACTTCTCCAGGCTAGCCAAGCCCTTGACCTCTCTGATGAAGAAGGATAGCCCGTTTGTGTGGACAAAGGTTTGTGAGGTTTCCTTTCAGGCGCTGAAGGACGCCCTGACCACAGCTCCAATATTAGTAATCCCTGAAGGAAATGAGGGATACAAGGTGTATTGTGATGCTTCAGGCAGAGGGATTGCGGGGTATTGATGCAGAATGGCAAAGTGGTAGCGTATGCTTCTCGACAGCTGAAGAAGCACGAAGAAAATTACCCCACACACGACCTTGAGCTCCTCGCCATAGTCTTCACCTTGAAGATCTGGTGACATTATGTTTATGGAGCCCAGTTCAGATTATGACAGACCATAAGAGTCTGAAGTACATCTGGACCCAGAAGGAGCTGAACCTGAGACAGCGACGATGGGTCGAGCTACTGGATGATTATGACATCAACCTTCAGTACACTGAAGGTAAGGGAATGTCTTGGCAAACGCTCTGAGCAGGAGGGCATACTCACTCCTAGTCTTGATAGAGATGACCACGATAGCTAAGGAGGTATATGCAGCCCAGGATAGTGATGTACATCTACAGGGCATCAGGCAGAAGTTAGCAGATGGTTTGACCGATTGTCTGAAGTATGAGTACGACCTAGACAGCGAGGGACACCTTTGAGTCAGAGGCAGACTCTGCATTCCTCAGGATGCGACAGAACTTCAGACCATGATTCTCTCTGAGGCTCATTCCTCTACATTATCAGTACACCCCTGGAGCCACCAAGATGTACAAGGATTTGAAGCAATTATTCTGGTGGAGCGGGATGTAGCAGATTTTGTCTCATGATGCCTCACCTGTCAGAAGGTGAAGTTTGAACATCGACAACAGGAGGCCAGATTCAGTCATTACCAGTACTGTGCTGGAAGTTTGACGACATCAGCATGAACTTTGTGGTCGGTCTCCCTCCAGCTAGAGGTGGACTTAATTCTATTTGGGTGATAGTCGATAGGTTGACCAAGACAGCCAGTTTATCCCTAACAAGGACACATGGAAGGTGCCCAAACTGGCTGAGGTATTCACCACAGAGCACATTCGGTACCATGGGGTACCAAAGACGATCGTCTCTGATCGTGACACGTTTCCTCAGCAGATTTGGCGTCAGGTGCAGGAGGCGTTTGGTACTCAGCTACGCCTTAGCACAACCTTTCACCCTCAGACTGATGGGCAGCCTGTGAGGACGATTCAGACGCTGGAGGATATGCTGCGAGTAGTCGCTCTGGACTATCAGGGGAGTTGGTTAGAGCGTCTGCACCTGGTGGAGTTCTCCTACAATAACTCCTACCACTCGTCTATCAGCATGGCACCGTTCCAGGCTCTGTATGGCAGGCCGTGTTGGACTCCCTTATCATGTGGAGTGACCCTACTGAGGCAGTCTCTTGATTGGGCCGCGAGTACATTCAGACACTACAGGATGACGTCAGAGTTATTCAGCAGCACATGAGGGCATCGCAGTCTAGACAGAAATCTTATGGGGATCAGCGCACCAGAGAGCTCGAGTTTTAGTTGGGTGACATGGTTTCTTACGAGTGTCTCCGATGAGAGGGTATATTCAGATTTGGGATGAGGGGGGAAACTAAGCTAAGTATGTCGCTCCGTACAGGATTACGGAGCGAGTGGGCCCAGCTGCTTACAGACTAGATCTACCAGTGGAGTTAGGGAAGGTACACGATGGTTTCATGTATCTCAGCTGAAGAAGTATATGCCTAACCCTTCTCACGTACTGCAACCAGAGAGATTGGAGATTAAGCCTACACTGAGGTATGAGGAGACTCTATTCGGATCTTGGACACGAAGGTCCGAGAAACGAGAGGTAGATCAGTCAAACTAGTGAAAGTTCTATGGGAGCATCACGGGGTTGAGGAAGCTACTTGGGAGACTGAGGAATCCATGAGAGTGAAGTATACCCACATTCACATGATGTTTTCCTACCTGTGTGTGGTCACGTTAGTAGCGGTACGAGGGCGTACCTTAGCTCTTTTAAGGGGGATATACTGGCATACTCCTCCTTCGTTACCTCATCCGGATTATGCCCTGTTGCATTATTAGTAGAGTGAGAACATTATAGTAGAGTGAGAGGGTGTATATGTGTACGTAGTTTTACGTTATGACACAGTAGTATGTGACTTTTGATTTTCATCATGAAATATATATATCTTGGTATATTTTGATTCAGTTTGATTCTGAGTAATTCTCGAGTGGAATATTGAAATAGAATGGACGGAAATTAAGGATTGGATTGGTATGGAAATTCTTTGGAATTATTATCATCTCAAGTTGATTTTTAAACTTGAGGCGAAGTTTCTTTTAAGGGGGATATACTGAAATACCCCTAAATTAATTTAAATTAAATTAGGGGATTTCTTTTATTAAACCATAAATAATACTATTAATTATTAAATTATTGTATGGAATTATGAATAATAAATTATTATATTACTATATGGAATTATGGGAATTAAATTAGGGGATTTCTTCTATTTAACCCTAAAGCATACTAATAAATATTAGATTACTATATATTATTATATAGTATTATGAATTTAATAATAAGATTTACAAGGTCAATAACTCTTGGAAAAATTTCTAAACACTCCAAGTATATTACAAAGATTTTAGAAAGAGTTGGAACATTAATTTGAATCATAAAAGTCAATATAAAATCATGGAAACCATAAAGCTTATAAGCCTTGCTAGGGTTAACTTTTTGAGAATGGTCAAACCAGCCCATGAAACCTATACCAATAAAAAGGTTATGGAAACCGGAGAAGATTAATAAAAGAACGTCAAAACGGATCATCCTAGCCAAAGTTATGATAGAATGAAGTTTAGGGTCAAAAATTTGAAGAATGCTGACGTAGCTAGGGTTTTCCTGACTCAGACACGTGTCCGCCACGTCAGCCTCGCCGGAATTCCCAGCAAAATCGGTAAGTAATTCATTTTCATCTGATCATTGCCCTAACTTGCGACTTCAATATCTCCGTCGTCCCTTGGTATTTTTGAGTGTCTTCTTCATTCTCTTCTCCTTAATCTCCTCTTTGCAACCATAGCTCACACTTAACCTAACTCTTCCTAAATCGCCGGAAAATCAATCCAAAGTAGCCTCCCTACAAAGCCGCACACCCAGAATTTCAGAATATACTGAAATCAGGTAAACTTCGTTCGGTCATAACTTCTTCGCATCTCATCAAAGTTCGAGTTCTTTAGCTTGTTGTGTAGATCTCTTATCCCTCTACAATTTTCATGTTAACGACCAGGCCGATTCGCAACCATTTGGAAGAGCAAGGTGCCTAAAGTTCCTGATCCGACATCGCATAAAATCATATGAAAAAACGCAAGGTAAACTCGTAACTTAGACTATATTCTCTGTATATAGCGAATTAGGGTGAGTTTGCTATCAATCTGAAGATTTATGTCTCATCTTTCGATTGAGCCAAATAACACGTCTTAACTCGATCTGTACTGAAAATTTATAGAGCTTTGAAGTTGGCTACCCGAACACTGGTAAAGGTCGAAACTTCCAGAAAACCTGAACTCGAAGTTCCTCGTTCACGCAATTTCGGTGAGTTTCCGATCAAATTGTTTGATCTTTGTTCGCCTTCACATTATTACGGTCCTTCCCAGCTCCCCCAATTATTGATCAATTACGTTTTGAATCGGAGGAGAATTTCTCAATTCGAATTTGAAAACCATAAGAACCCTAACTTGCTAAACCCAGAATCGTATTTGATGTATACTGCATTATAGCGAGCGAACTCGGTATCATTAGAACCACATTCAAATTTCGAATTCAATGAAACAAAAATCATTCGATTTGGTTTTGTGAGGAGAGAAATCAACAAAATAGTACTCGGCATTCAACTCGGTTTTGCTGAAGAACTTGAGTTTCAGTGGCCGTCCGATCGTAGTTAAGAGAAACGGACGGCCGAGATTAAAACGAAGAAGTTTTAAAATGTTTTAAGTTTTATAAATTCTAGAATAAAACCCTAACTTGTAGATTTATTTAATGACCTTCCCGAATGCATTTTAACACAAAATTTTAACCACGGATTCCTTATAAAATGTAGTTTATTATGATGTAAATTAATATCGGTTTTGAGTTTTAAACGTAAGTTATGATTTTTGCAAGTTATGAGTATTATGGAATTATTTGGATATTTTAAAAAGATATTTTATGAAATAAAAGTTTTATAATGTATTTAAAGTTATAGTTACTATATATTTAATTTTGCGAATTTTGACAAGAGGAAAAGGTTTAAAAATTGTATTTATAAGGTTTTTCATAAGTTATCTTATAGAAGGTTTTATGTAAATAAAGTAGTTATTAATAAATAGGTGGAAATAAGACTAATTAATCTATAAGTAAATAGTTAGTTAATAATATGTCCAATTGAAAGTACTGTTTATGAGGTAAACTACTTTAATAACGAGATAAAGAGGAATTTATTGGAGTAGGACATTTTATTATACAATATATAAATGTAGTTATAAGTACTTATTAAGATAGAAGATATAAAATAGAAAATTATTGTGTTAAATCAAGGAACTAAACTAATCTACATTTTTTTTATTATATAATATGGAAGTTAACACTCTTAATTAAAACTAAGGAAAATATATATATATACACATATATAAAAGGGATAAATAGTAACTTGGGTTAAAACAAGGAGTTAAATAAATCAACACCTTATATTAACTAAATACTATAGAGCTAATATTCAAAATGGAACAAAAGAAAACACTTTAAAACATACATGGCTGTAGATATATGTTGAAGTTGAAGTTATAGAGATATTTAAATGTAAGAAAGCTACGTAAAGGATGAGTTATAAATAAAATACATGTACATGCATATATATATATATTAAATAAATAAAGGAAAAAACTTTATTTATAAAACTGTTATTCGGTTGTGGATATGTCTAATTAAATATATTAAATATAATTAATATTCTCTAATAAAAATGTTATGGATAAATCTTAAACATAAAGATTATATATATAATATATATATATTAAAATAGGATAAAGAAAATAAACATTCCTGTGGCGGGATATAATAAGAAGAATATATATATTAAACTTTAGGATTTTATTGGTGTGTAATAAAATAGTCAACGATAACTTAGGGTTTAATTACACAACGTAAACGTAGCACGGTCTTGGGGCTAACCTACTGAGCCCAAGTCTATGAATCCAAAAGCCCACTTAAGCAATTCAAAGAGAGTCTGGGGCACTCTCAGGTTAAACCCTAAATCATTCCAGATTAAAAGAGATGGAACTAATGGAAGATTTAATTAACGGGATCTAGCCCAGGTCCTTAAGAGAGAGTAATTGTAACCAGAAACTATAAACCAGTAAGAATGAAAGTTGTTTATCGTTGTAGTTACTTAACTAATCAATACCTAGAACACCTTAATTATAGGTTATTAGTGGGGGGACATCATTCGAGTTAGTTACTGAGCTTCTTCACATATCAGGTTATTTCTCATACTCCGATACTTTTACTGACCGACTTATGAGACGTTTTCGAAAAACGCTAACTGAGTTTAAAGGAATTTCAGAAGGAAACTGTTGTGTGGCTAACTCAGCTTGATGTGACTAACTGAGCCTGAATGTGAAACTTACGTGGTTATTGGTTCCTTCTATTTGGTTTTTCATTAGACATTAACTGCCTCGGGTTTACGCTTCTGCACTCTGTAGGACTGAGTGTTTTTATTGCTCTGTTGTAGTTAGTGATCTAGTGGGAGTATGGAAAAGGACAATCTTGGTAATTCTTCCTTTGACTCTGGATATTGTTTCATCCATGAGCTGAGTCTTTTGTTGTGAAGTGCGCGCGTCTTCATACCGGTAACAGCAGGGGTTGTGATATCCCTCATCCACAAGGACATTTATATTAGACAGCAGGGGGCTGTATATCCCTCGTCCACCAGGACATTTATATCTGACAGCAGGTGGCTTTATATCCCTAGTCCATATGGACATGTATATCTGGGGGTGGGGGCATCTCTCCCAATTAGTGTTATTTCCACTCTTGAGTTGTTGGTTCTGGGATCTCTTCTTTCATTCCTAGTCCTGTGACTATTTGAGACTTTCTACTCCTAACTGGAATTGAATCTAACATAAGCAATGGATGTTCACTAACTCATGGCGTAACTTTTGATTGACTAACTTACCTTTCTGATTTACCTCTAACCTTATCCTGTTATCTTGACTTGGTGGTTTTTATATGCCTTATTCCTCTGTTTTGTTTTAAGTTGTTTGACTTCAAGTTATTGTTTATTTAAGAGATATGTTTAAAGGTTTTGTTTGGAGAATCGTACCAGTTCCATTCCAGGGAACTGACTCACCCCTCCCGGGGTGGGCTGCTGGTTTTATCTTGCAGGTACGAATTATTATACAGGTGGCCACGAAAAGAACGAGTGATTGGGAGGGGATTGGGGTTTGCGGAGAGTTAATGTATTTTCTTACTGTTATGTTTTGTTAAGTTTTCTCGAGGTTCAGACCGTGGCTTTTGTATCTTTTAAGTTGTAATTGGTGAGGTTTGGTGCCGGGTGTTTGGAACCGATGGTCTGTTACGCCTTTAGTATTTTATTTCCGCTATAAATATGTTAAATAGGGGCGTTACAGAGCCATTGTGCTACTAGTGCAAGAATTTTCTCTTTTGAAACCCGCTAGGATGCTGCTGTGCTACTAGTGCGGTTATATTTTTTCTTCACTAGGCAGCTATTGCGCTACTAGTGCAAGACATTTTTGTCTCAAAACACGCTAGGCAGCTATTGTGCTACTAGTACGGTCACATTGTTTCTTCATTAGGTAGCTATTGAGTAACTAGTGCAAGAATTTTCTTGTTTTAAATCTGCTAGGCAAGCTATTGTGCCACAAGTGTGGTCATTTTTTCTTCACTAGGCAGTTATTGTGCAACTAGTGCAAGAAGTTTTCTCATTTCAAACGCGCTAGGCAGCTATTGTCCTACCAGTGCGGTCGTAATGTTTCTTCACTAGGTAGTTGTTGTGCTACTAGTGCAAGAATTTATCTCAATTCAAGTCCACTAGACAGCTATACGCTACTAGTACAAGACTTTTAATTTCAAACCTGCTAGGTAGCTATTGCATTACTAGTGCGGTCGTGTTTTTTCTTCACTAGGCAGCTACTGCGCTACTAGTGTAAGATTTTTCGCTTCGCATCAGCTTGGCAGCTATTTCGCTACTAGTGCAAGACGTTTGCATTTTAAACCCGCTAGATAGCTATTGTGCTGCTAGTTCGGTACCATTTTTTCTTCACTAGGCAGCTATTGTGCTACTGTGCATTACTTTTTTTGTTTCAAATCCGCTAGGCAGCTATTGTGCTACTAATGCGGTTGTGTTTTTACTTCACTAGGAAGCTATTGCGCTACTAGTGTAAGACTTTTTCGTTTCACAAACGCTAGGCAGCTATTGCGCTACTAGGTGATACCGTTTCTTCTTCACTCGTCAGCTATTATGCTACTAGTCTAAAACTTTTCATTTCAAACCCGCTTGGCAGCCATTACGCTACTTGTGCAAGAATTTTCTCGTTTCAAACCGGCTAGGATGCTGCTGAGCTACTTGTGTGGTTATGTTTTTTCTTCACTAGGCAGCTATTGCGCTACTAGTGCAAGACCATTTCGTTTCAAACCAGCTAGGCAGCTATTGCACTACTAGTACGGTCGCATTTTTTCTTCATTATGCAGCTATTGCGCTAGTGGTGCAAGAATTTTCTTGTTTCAAATCCGATGGGCAGCTATTACGCTACTAGTGTGGTCGCATTTTTTCTTCACTAGGTAGTTATTGTGCTACTAGTGAAAAAACATTTCTCGTTTCAAACCTGCAAGACACTTATTGTGCTAGTGCGTGTACTAGTGCGGTCGATTTTTCTTTAGGCAGTATGTGTTACTAATGCAAAAAAAAATTCTCATTTCAAGCCCGCTAGCCAGCTATTATGCTGCTAGTGGAAGTCTTTTTCATTTCAAACTCGTTAGGCAACTATCGAGCTACTAGTACGGTCACATTTTTTCTTTATAGGCAGCTATTGCGTAACTAGTGCAAGAATTTCTTGTTTGTAATCTGCTAGGGAGCTATTGCGCTACTAACGTGGTCACATTTTTCTTCACTAGGGAGCTATTGTGCAACTAGTGCAATAATGTTTCTTGTTTCATACCAACTAGACAGCTATTGCGCTACTAGTGCGGTCACATTTTTTCTTTACACGACAGCTGTGTGTCTACTAGTGCAAGAATTTTCTCGTTTTGAATCCGCTAGACAGCTATTGCACCACTAGTACAAGACTTTTTTGTTTCATTCCCGCTAGGCAGCTATTGCACTACTTGTGCCATACCATTTTGTCTTTACTAGGCAGCTATGGCGCTACTAATACCGTACGGGTTTTTCTTCACTAGGCAGCGATTGCGCTATTGTGCAAGACTTTTTCGTTTCAAACCCACTAGGCAGCTATTGCGCTAATAGTGCAAGACTTTTTTTTTTTATAAACCCGCTAGGCAACTATTGTGCTACTAGTGCGGGTGTATTTTTTCTTCACTAGGTAGCTTTTTGCTACTAGTGCAAGAATTTTTCTCATTTCAAACCCACTAGAAAGCTATCACACTACTAGTACAAGACTTTTGAATTTGAAAACCCGGGTAGGCAGCTATTACGCTACTAGTGTGGTCGTGTTTTTCTTCATTAGGCAGCTATTGCGCTACTGGTGCAAGAATTTTCTTGTTTTTAATCCGCTAGGCTGGTATTACGCTACAAGTGTGGTCGAATATTTTCTTCATTGGGCAGCTATTGTGTTACTAGTGAAAAAAATCCTCTATTCAAACCGGCTAGGTAGCTATTGCGCTATTAGTACGGTCGCATTTTTCTTCATTCGGCAACTATTATGTAATTCGTGCAAGAATTTTGTTGTTTGAAATATGCTAGGCAGTTATTGTGCTACTAGTGTGGTCACATTTTTGTCACTAGGCAACTATTGTGTAACTAGTGCAAGACTTTTTCGTTTCAAACCCGCTAGGCAACTATTGCGCTGCTAGTGCAATACCATTTTGTTTTCACTAGGCAGCTATTGTGCTACTAGTGTCATACCGTTTTTTCTTCACTATGCAGCTTTTACGCTACTAGTGCAAGACTTTTACGTTTCAAACCGGTAGGCAGCTATTGTGCTACTAGTGCGGTTGTGTTTTTTCTTCACTAGAAGCTAGCTATTGCGCTACTAGTGTAAGACATTTCCTTTCACACTCGCTAGGCAGCATACTACAGTGCGGTACCGTTTCTTCTTCATTAGGCAGCTATTGTGCTACTAGTGCAAGACTTTTTCATTTCAAACCCGCTAGGGAGGCATTGCGCTACTAGTGCAAGAATTTTCTCGTTTCAAACCCACTAGGATGCTGCTGCGCTACTAGTGAGGTTATATTTTTTCTTCACTAGGCAGCTATTGCGCTACTAGTGCAAGACATTTTCGTTTCAAACCCGCTAGGCGGCAATTGTGCTACTAGTACGGTCGCATTTTTCTTCATTAGACAGCTATTACGTAACTAGTGCAAGGATTTTCTTGTTCGAAATCGCTAGGCAGCTATTGCGCCACTAGTGTGGTCGCATTTTTTCTTTACTAGGCAGCTATTGTGCAACTAGTGCAAGAAATTTTCTCGTTTCAAACCCGCTAGACAGCTATTGCGCTACTAGTCCGGTCACATTTTTCTTTACTCGACAGCTATTGTGCTACTAGTGCAAGAATGTTCTCGTTTCAAATTTGTTAGACGGCTATTACGCTACTAGTGCAAGACTTTTTCTTTTCAAACCGCTAGGCAGCTATTGCGCTACTTGTGTCATACCGTTTTGTCTTCACTTGGCAGTTGTTGCGCTACTAGTGTTGTACCGTTTTTCTTCACTGGGCAGCTATGTGCTACTAGTGCAAGACTTTTTCGTTTCAAACCCGCTAGGAATGTACACCCCCCCACTAATCCAACCATTAACTCCTACCCGTCTCATTTACCAACACTCAAGCAGCGGAATCAAACTACCAATGGCGGGTATGCAATGCCGTTAGTCACCCACGTGACTAACAAGGCCAACTCAGCACAACAAATCAAATACAACAACATTTACAATATCGGTCTGATGGGTCTACATACCGAGTACTACCAACCAAACTATACAATCCAGTCCTTGATCAATTCTCAAACAATTACAACTTCATTTCCTTAATATACAAATACAATATCAATTCAAAGCTATACCGAGTATCTTTAATTCTTGACTTATCAATAATAACCAAACTCACATCCCACAATACACAAATTCACTTCCTTAAACAACTACCCATGTCAATAACAACCCCGTCCTACTCTCGAACGGTTGACGGCTTCGTTGTACCTGGAAAATAAAAACATTGCCCCAAGGGGCTTAGCTTACGCTGCATATGACTTCCGCATACCCGCGTACTAGCGAGGGTACGCCGACTATTTGGTCGAGAGCCGCGGTTCATTTATTCAATCAGCATGCATACAACATACATTATATAGATGTACATTCACAATCAAAGTTCAACGAACAACAACACAACACACATCAAGGGGTTAGTTTATTATGTTCCTTACTTAGGCTTGAGGGTTTACCTTACTCCTGCTACTTACTTGCTCATTGTCTCACCCACTCTCTTGGGTACTCTTACTCATAATCTCAACTCAATACACAAGTTACAACTCAATTCTCTCAAGTCTCAACTCGATACTCAATACTCAATTCGGTACCTCAATCAAACTCTCAAATCAAATTACTCAAACCAATACTCTAGCAAAGGCATCTTAGAGTCTGACCACCCTCTCGGGCAGGGTCATACACAAGACCTACCACCGGGCTTACAAATACAAAAGGGAGCATGCTTTGTTCCTCAAGTTCACAAAGTCAAGTTCTCTACGGAATACTCAAATTCCAAAAACTCCTCTCTCAAGTCAATCATTCAAGGATCAGCAAGGATCAGCTTAGTAGGTCGATCCAACTCTATTGGCTTAGGGAATTCTCAATGTCTAGTATTCTAAGATTTAGGTTTTTCCCAACTTATGGAATACTCTCATGTTGTGACATTGTTCATTTTAGTTAGTTCCTCTCATTTTGGTTCGACTATATTTCTAAGGGGTTTGGTGATCCCTTACCATACTTTACTTTGCCCAGGGTTTGTAGTTTGAACAATTATCAACCCTCTAGATAGAGGTTACTTATGTATTTCCACTATTATTGTTTTGTGGATTGAATCAATTCGGTTCTCTAACCATTATCGGGAGTTTACTAGTTCTCGTACAATTCTCTCATGTTCTAGAGAGTCATAAGTTTGCGTTATCGTTTAGCGGTTCGATAGTTGTAGCGCGTTTCAACCTTTTTATCAGTTTGCACTTAACTCTTTCTACGAGTCTCTACTCACACAAGACTCAACTATGAATCGCAGTACCACACACATTCATCATTCAAACAATTCATTCACAATCCACAATTCATGAATTATACAAACTTTAAGTTCACAGTACAAACCAACAAACGACAATACCATACAAGCACCAACAAGTGCAAACAATCTGATTCATGAATTTATCTTGTTAGGTGATCACACAATCAAACAAGCACACAAATCAGGGTAACCAAGTTAGGATAGGATACAGAGCATGAGGAAATCATACCTTTCACCGGGGTTAACTTTACCGGGTGTTCTCACGTTCCTTGGTTCACACTCGTTCCTCGTGTCTTACTCTTTGAACCACTATTTACATATCAAATGGTTCAATTAATATTTAAGGTGTTACGGTACGTACATAAATGCTACTCCCGTACTTACCCCGTTATCCCGTCATTTTGGTTTAACTTAATGCACTTAATTCCTTAACTTACTCACTCACTTCCAACACTTGTTTATACTTCTTATGACCTTATAAGTCACCAAACAACTCCTAAACATCATCTAAAACCAATACCATTCAATCCCCTATGTTTAGAACCCTTAAAAAACACTCTCTGTTGAATTCTGGGGGTGGTCCGGGACTTGGTCCGGACCCAAAGTCCCGGACCAATACACTGTCTAACTCTCGGCTACATTTTCATGGGTGGTCCAGGACCTTGTCCATCTCTCAAGTCCCGGACCAGGTGCAGGATGAACTCTCGGCCTATCTTTAAGGGGTGGTCCGGGACTTTGTCAAGGACCAAGTCCCGGACCCTACTAAAAACCTGCTACAAGGGTGATTTTTACCCCCTAATCAACCCTTAAACCACCCTCAAAACTTTCCCTAATCTTTCCACAAGTTTCTACATAATAATCACCCTAAAACATGCTCTAAAAACACTCCAAATCCTTGTTTAAATCCTTACTCCAATTCTTGTTCAAATTCAACAACTCCAAATTCTCACATTTTGCATTTTTACACTCTTATGCATTTCCAACTTCTTCTTGCTGGTTTTTACCTCGTACAAGGCTTACCAAATCATTTAATGACCATACCAATTCATTCCTAGATATACACCATTCTAAAACCCAAGTCCAACTCTCACTTTCACTATTCTAACACTAACTCTTTTTCTTGCTTTTCCAAGGCATTTCAATACTCCCATGCTACAGGTTTTGCCTCTTCCTTTTCCTACCCTTATATCCACTCAAGAGGGGTTAACTAACCCAATTAGATCTCTTCCAATACCTAGTCATTCCCTAGGTTGTTCTTACTCATTACAACACCTAGAAAACACATATTTCTACCAAAATTTTGCCATAACCTCCCCAGAATTTAACATCTCCAATCCATCAACTCTCATCAATTTTCATTCTAATCTAGCCACCCACACAAGGGGTCCTACCAGCACAAAACATATTCACAAAAATTCACCAAACAACATTATAATTCACAAACTCCAAAAACTTGGCTCCAAGGCCTTAGTTCACAATTATGTTCACAAATCCATCAACTTTCAACCAAGCACACTATCAATCATATTTGAGGTATTAATAATTACCCATCTCAAATCCTAAAGCATTTTAAAACAAGCTTTAAGGTTGATTTCTTACCTTAATTTCATAAGTTCTCTTTTAGTCCTCCTCTTTTCCTCCTCTTCTCAAAATCGGTCAACGGGGGATGGAGTTGCCAAAATCCATCCCAACATTCAAGAAGAAACAACAAGATTAATTCAATTAATCATCTAAACCCTCAAGAAACTCTAAATCAATTTAAGGCTTAAACACAAGGTTAGGGTTTACCTTTTGGAGCCTTTTAAGAGGGATTTTCACCCTTGAATCAAGAAGGGAATTACTCCCCAATGGAGGGTTGAAACAAGGCTCAAAAACAAGAAAAAAGCAAGGCATGAGAATGGCAAAAATCGGCCAACACTACAAGGTAGGAAAAATATGAGTTTTCTTGGAAACTTTTTACCTTAATGGAAAGAGGAGACTCCAAGCTTCAAAATGGTGTGCTTTTCTCTTCAAATGGCGAAAAAGCATATGGATGAAGTTCATCCTTTTCGAATTTTGAAAAGAGAGAATGATAGAGGGTGATGAGAGGAAGAAGAATATGTAATTATTTTGTGATGGAGCTTTAATGAAGCTTGGGCATGAGCTATAAGATGAAGTAGCCATGGGAGGAGAGGAAAGAAATCGGCTGCCATGGGGAAGAAGAAAGAGAGAATGCAGGGAAGAAAGGAGAAAGGAAAGAGAAGGAAGAAAAGAGAAATGAGAGATGAGAGAGAGGGGGGGGGTGGGGGCACTTTTCTATTTTTTTTCCTTTCTTTCTTTCTTTTCTTCCTTCCTAGCTTAGTGTGTGAGTGGGGCTGCTCTACTAATTAAAATGGCCCCATATATATGTACAGCTGGAGCGTTTTCGTCTTTTACAGAAAACGCTCGTTTATGTACCTGGTTTAGCACTATTCACTAACCGGGCCCGTTTTCCGGAATTTTCTCGTTTCTTTAATTTTAATGGTATTATACTCCCATTAATGTTTATTTATAGTTTTTAATGAACTATAATTTTTACAGGTTCATTTGACCACTTGGGGTTTTCTCGAAAAATGCACGCTAAAGCTTTATTTGCGTTTTAATACATTATTTAGATCTGTTTTTTCGGGAATTGTTCCCATATATTACTTAGGAATTATTAAGCCATTAAAATCCATCCAATACCCTTTTTAAGGTTGTATTTCTCCTAGGGTCACTTAACGCTCGTTTTAGCATTTTTCACTTTTTAAGCGTTTCTCTGGTTTCTTTGGGATTTATTCTTTTACCAAAATTCATTAGGCACTAATAGGCCCTCAATATCATATTAGAGTAATTTAATCACCCTAATTAAGTCTGGGGTATTTCAAGGCAGCTATTGTGCTACCAATGCGGTCGTAATTTATTTCACTTGGTAGCTATTGTGCTACTAGTGCAAGAATTTTTCTCATTCAAATCCACTAGACAGCTATTACACTACTAGTACAAGAGTTTTTAATTTCAAACCCACTAGGTAGCTATTGCATTACTAGTGCAGTCGGTATGTGTGTTTTCTTCACTAGGCAAATATTGCGCTACTTGTGTAAGATTTTTCGCTTCGCACCGCTAGGTAGCTATTCCGCTACTAGTGCAAAATTTTGCATTTTAAACGCGCAAGACAGCTATTGTGTGCTAATTCGATACCATTTTTCTTCACTAGACAGCTATTGCGCTACTAGTGCATTACTTTTTGTGTTTCCAAACCCACTAGGCTGCTATTGTGCTACTAGTGCGGCTATGTTTTCCCTCACTAGGCAGCTATTGCACTACTAGTGTAAGACTTTTTCATTTCACACCCGCTAGGCTGCTATTGCGCTACTAGTGCGGGTACCATTTCTTTTCACTAGGCAGCTATTGTGCTACTAGTGTAAGACTTTTTCATTTCAAACCGCTAGGGAGCCATTGCGCTACTAGTGCTAGAATTCTCCTTTCAAACCCGCTAGGACGCTGCTGTGCTACTAGTACAGTTATATTTTTCTTCACTAGGCAGCTATTGCGCTACTAGTGCAAGACATTTTTGTTTCAAACACGGTAGGCAGCTATTGTGCTACTAGTACGGTCGCATTTTTTCTTCATTAGGCAGCTATTGTGTAACTAGTGCAAGAATTTTTCTTGTTTTAAATCTGCTAGGCAGCTATTGTGCCACTAGTGTGGTCGCATTTTTTCGTCACTAGGCAGTTGTTGTGCAACTAGTGCAAGAAGTTTTCCCGTTTCAAACGGGCTAGGCAACTATTGTCTACCAGTGCGGTCATAATTTTTCTTCACAAGGTAGCCGTTGTGTACTAGTGCAAGAATTTATCTCAATTCAAATCCACTAGACAGCTATTACGCTACTAGTACAAGACTTTTTAATTTCAAACCCGCTAGGTAGCTATTGCGTTACTAGTGCGGTCGTGTTTTTTCTTCACTAGGCAGCTATTGCGCTTCTAGTGTAAGATTTTTCGCTTCGAGTCAGCTAGGCAGCTATTTCGCTACTAGTGCAAGACGTTGCGTTTTAAACCCGCTAGATAGCTATTGTGCTGCTAGTTCTGTACCATTTTTTCTTCACTAGGCAGCTATTGCGCTACTAGTGCATTACTTTCCGTTTCAAATCCGCTAGGCAGCTATGTGCTACTAGTGTGGTTGTGTTTTTACTTCACTATGAAGCTATTGCACTACTGGTGGTAAGACTTTTTCATTTCACAACCGCTAGGAAGCTATTGCGCTTAGTGCGATACCGTTTCTTCTTCACTAGGCAGCTATTGGGTACTAGTGTAAAACTTTTTCATTTCAAACCGCTTGGCTGCCATTACGCTACTAGTGCAAATTTTCTCGTTTCAAACCGCTAGGATGCTGTTGCGCTACTTGTGTGGTTATGTTTTTTCTTCACTCAGCAGCTATTGCGCTACTAGTGCAAGACCATTTCGTTTCAAACCCACTAGGCAGCTATTGCACTACTAGTGCGGTTGCATTTTTTTCTTCATTAAGCAGCATTGCGCTACTGGTGCAAGAATTTCTTGTTTCAAATCCAATAGGCAGCTATTACACTACTACTATGTGGTCGCATTTTTTTCTCACTAGGTAGTTATTGTGCTACTAGTGTAAAAAAATTCTCGTTTCAAACCTGTAAGACACTTATGGCGGTACTAGTGCGGTCGTACTTTACTTCACTAGGCAGCTATGTGTTACTAATGCAAAAAAAAAAATGCTCGTTTCAAGCCCGCTAGACAGCTATTTGTGCTGCTAGTGCAAGTCTTTTTCATTTCAAACCCGTTAGGCAGCTATCGCTATACTAGTACGGTCACATTTTTTCTTATAGGCAGCTATTACGTAACTAGAGCAAGAATTTTCTTGTGTTAATCTGCTAGAGAGCTATTGCGCTACTAATGTGATCACATTTTTCTTCACTAGGGAGCTATTGTGCAACTAGTGCAAGAATGTTTTTGTTTCAAACCAACTATACAGCTATTGCGCTACTAGTGCGGTCGCATTTTTTCTTTACACGACAGCATTTGTGCTACAAGTGCAAGAATTTTATCGTTCAAATCCGCTAGACAGCTATTGCGCCACTAGTACAAGACTTTTTCGTTTCAAACCGGTAGACAGCTATTGCACTACTTGTGCCATTCCGTTTTGTCTTTACTGGGCAGCGATTACGCTACTAGTGCCGTACGATTTTTCTTCACTAGGCAGCTGTTGCGCTGCTTTTGCAAGACTTTTTCGCTATAAACCCACTAGGCAGTTATTGCACTAATAGTGCAGGACTTTTTTGTTACAAACAGCTAGGCAACTATTGTGCCACTAGTACGGTCGTATTCTTTTCTGTTCACTAGGTAGTTGTTGCGCTACTAGTGCAAGAATTTTTCTCATTTCAAACCCACTAGACAGCTATTACACTACAAGTACAAGACTTTTGAATTTCAAACCCGGTAGGCAGCTATTGTGCTACTAGTGCGGTCGTGTTTTTCTTCATTAGGCAGCTATTGCAAGAATTTTTTCTTGTTTTTAATCCGCTAGGCTGCTATTGCGCTACTAGTGTGGTCGAATTTTTTCTTCACTAGGCAGCTATTGTGATACTAATGAAAAAAAATCCTCGATTCAAACCCGCTAGGCAGCTATTACGCTATTAGTACGGTCGCATTTTCTTCTTCATTCGGCAAAAATTGTGTAATTCGTGCAAGAATTTTGTTGTTTGAAATCTGCTAGGCAGTTATTGGCTACTAGTGTGGTCGCATTTTTTGTCACTAGGCAGCTATTGTGCAACTAGTGCAAGACTTATTCGTTTCAAACCCGCTAGGCAATATGCGCGCTGCGCTAGTGCAATACCATTTTGTTTTCACTAGGCAGCTATAGCACTACTAGTGTCGTACCGTTTTTTCTTCAATAGGCAGCAATGCGCTACTAGTGCAAGACTTTTTCGTTCAACTGCTGTAGGTAGCTATTGTGCTACTAGTGCTAGTGGTGTTTTTTCTTCACTAGGCAGCTATTGCGCTACTAGTGTAAGACATTTTCTTTCACACCCTGTTATACCCAAAAATTTGACCCCATGGTTAGGGTCTACGTGGTACTGGTGTTGGTGAGGCATTTATTTAATCAAGCGGTGAGGGATCCCGGCCTGATCAGCACGTTCCATGGCATGGGGAGCAGGCTTCGTCACTTCAGGGGGTTTTGGTAATCTTTAAAGCTCCTAAGACTCTATGTAAGCTTTCTCTCTCCTCCAAAGGATGCCCAAATCAGTTTGAAACGCTTTGATATTTTAACCCATGATAGAGGATGACATTTTAAGCATAATGTGCGTTGGAATTTTGATTTTTGAATTTCCAATAATTTTCTAGCAATTTCTAACTGAATCTGACGAGAAATTCAATTTAAAAACATTCCAATATTCAAAAAATTCGGTTCCACCTCAGAAAATTCATAATATACATCCTGACATGTGGTCTTAAAATTTCACAGCAAAAATTCCTTTGGGAAGTCACTTAACTAAAATATCAAAAGATCTTTACTTTTATAGATTTTCTTATCTTTAAGAAAGTCTATATAAAGGGATATGTTTTTGGGATAAAATCAGAAACTCACATACTCAAGAACCTAGAGAGTCAAGAAAAGGCAGCCTCCTCTCGTCTCCACGTTTTCAAATCACCCGGCCACCCAAATCATACCGAAAATCCCCTGAAATCATATCTAAACACGTTTTCCAATTCCCAAAAGCACCAATAAATATTCAAAACCCCACAAAAAACACCACCAAAATGTGAAGAACTAGCAAGAACAACCAACAACCAGAAGCTTGGTTCGAAGTCCTTTCGGGTCTATCATCAACGGAGCACTCGACGAATCCCGGTGTGAAGAAACGTTGTGAGTCCGAAGGTAAAGCAGGTAGGAACTCAGCTTCCCTAATTCTCCACGGTTTATCTGTCTTGCCTCGAACTTTGGGCTCAAACTAACCTTCGTAAGCTTCTGTATTGCTGTTTATTCAAGCTTCTGTCCAATAACTTGTTTACTAAGTTTCGTGCTTAATTCGAATTCAAATCGAAAACTTTCAATCACTAACGACTTGTAAACCTTTTAGGCTACACACCCATAAAATTTGAGCTCAAAACACCCTCGGGAACCTTCTGAAACCCCTGTCCGTGGGTGGTCCGTGACCTCGGACCTATGGTCCAGGACCTCGGACGCGTTGTCCGAGACCACGGACACCCACGGACGGCGGCGGGATTTAAAAAAATTCAAAATTTAGGTTTTCTGATAATGTCCGGGCCCTCGGACAGCCTGCCCAAGGCCCCGGACCCTGCAAATTTTTGTTTTTTCTTTATTTTCGACTTTTCTGTATAGTTTAGGTTAACTGGGGTCCGTGGTCTCGGACATGGGGTCCGTGGCTACGGACGTAAGCAAAATTTGACCTAATTCTGCCTCCGAAACCCTAGTTTAGGTAGCTTTCAATTTCACTTTACTTTTCTGTCAAAAAATGCTAAAAACACAAAAAAACAGAAGCTTGCGCACTTAGGTTAAAGCGACTCGTAATAAGCCGTAAATAAACTAAGTAGAGGAAAAAACTTCTGAGGGTAATGAAAGTAATTGAACCCTAATAAAGTCGAATATCAAGCCCCCGAACCCGAACTCTCCTTTCCTAATTTGATCTAGGTTAAAATTAGGTGGCGACTCATAATAGGTTCCAGTGAGCTAGCTTAGGTTTTAATAATTATTGTTTTATGACATAGTTATTAATCTTAGGTTATAGGTGGACCTAAAACCCGATTAGATCCTAATCAGCTTTAATCAACATAGGATAGGGTTTAAAATCGAGGCTCACAGACTGGCGACTCTGCTGGGGACATACTTCTTAATTTTAACTTGTTTAATTTTAAGAAAGAGGGCTTAACTCGAAAATTGTTTATTTATGGCTTTAATACTTTGTTTATTTACTTCTGTGCGCACTTTAATTTCTGCACCTTTGCATCATGTGAGAGCGAGGGTCCACACAAACCAGTTTCACCCCGGGGCCCATCTAGGGTCCCCTGTCAGGGACTCACACCTTTTAGGTGATGTGAATAAGCGGGGAAAAAGAGGAGGATGTCGTCTAACCACATCCCCTTAATACCTGGGCCTTAGCCCCAAGCGTTTCCCTGGCAGTGTCCTTACCTAGCCCATTGTTTGGTCAGTAAAAGACCCGGCCGCAGACGCACACCTTCAGGTGATGTGAAAAAGTGGGGAAGCCCAAAGAGAATAGCGTGCAAGCCTTATTCCTTTGAGGTGACCTGGGCCCATGCCCCAAGCACCTCTCCGGATCGATCCATACCCAGTTTGATTTAAACGCCAAGTGAGGACATGTTGAATTTGTGTGGCCTTGTTTGCTTGTATGATCGGCCCACTACCCAGCCTAGAGATTGATAGGAACTTCTCCTACATCAACCTAGCCCAACCCGAATTGGCGGCTCTGCTTGTTTGCGGCCTAGAGGTCCTGTTTGGTTTAATATGTGAGTCATTCGGGCTTCGGCCCAAAAGCTTAGACTTAGGTGATTTCTCTTCTGGCCCAATTTGAATTATCCAATTAGTTCTAGGCCCAAAAAAAGAAGTCCACCTGAACTTGAAATAACCCACAAGTTCTGAAAATAAAACCTTTTTCGGTTTAGCAACCATCTTCTCTGGCCCGAAGAAAGTTAGGCCCATTTATGATTTAAGGACCATTCCAGCTCATGTGCTTTACTTTATGCCCAAACACATTCCGGCCCAAGGGCTCATTGTAGTCTAGGTAGACTTCTTATCATGACCCTAACCCAAAATCCTAGATCTAGGTGTCATCTTTTAGGCCCAACCAAAATCACTCGGCCCAAATTCCAGTTCACATATAGAACAATCATTCTGGCCCAGTACCACACTCATAACTCATTCCGTTCGAGCCCATAGACCAATTCATAGTTTTGGCCCATGAGCTTCGGTTCATAAACATTTGGATCCAGGATAGTTTGCATAACTCATTCATTCCAGTTTCCGGCTTCAAAGCCCAACAAGAGCATCAAACAAATCTAGACTTCAAGGCTTATCCTTCGGCCCAATGGCCCATTCGCGGTCCATGTGATTTCTTTCAGCTTGTTTGCTCAATTCCTGGATTCAGGCCTACATGTCCGTTCTAGTCTAGGAATCACTCTAGTCTATGCACTTCACTCCCAGTTTGGCGAAGACTCAGGCCCAATTGCTTCCTACATAACCCATAGGTATTCCTAGTTCGGACATCTTACAGGGCCTACTCGAAGTTTGGAAGGAAGACGATCACAGTCATCTTAGCGACATCCCAGCGGTCAAGAGCTCGAGTCTTCAGCATGCCGACTTCAGACGGTTCAGCAGGATTTCGATTCAATAGAAATTTTAGGGTTCCTATGCATTCTACTGCATAACCTGCCATAACACTCATCTTTCAAATGCACCTCTCATGTTTTTCAAAGAATGATCGTTTTCAAACCACTAATAAGAAGCATCGATTTTGTTGAATCATCTTCTTCCTCATGTTCACAAATGAATGACTTTTTCAAGTCTAAATGATAACACAAAAAAAAAGGTTTTGTTTCACACAAGTTTCTTTTGAGAAAATGGTTCATGAATTAATTATTTCCCGACAATGGAACACAAAAGACTTGTATTTTGTTTCTGAAGTTTTGAGCATGCCTTACCAAACCCCACATCTTATCCCAAAACATCTAAATAACCCCCAAAGCGGTTCCAAATCCATATCTTTTAAATTGTCGTCACTAACCCCAAATGGATACTGGGGGCAATCTGAGTTTAGGTTCGTCATCTTTCATCTTTCGTTTAAGCGTGTGAACTATAGTCTCTGAGTGAAGTTCACGAGAGTGTCTTGAGCGGAAAAACCATGAGCAAACGAGCGTGTCATTTTTACACGACTCCGGTGAGACCACATCCAAAGGTGAGGTAAACGGCATAACTCCGACCGAAGGAGATAATTTGTAAATTTACGCTTAGACCTGTGAAAAGTAACAAAGAACGGATATACAACTATCAGGAATGACGAAGCACCTAGGTACAGCACCACATGGCCAAAAGCTTGCAAACCCTGTCATTAAATCCTAGGCACCCCCGCTGAGCCTTTCATATATCCCTTTTCGATATTATGAACTCCACAAAATAACCCAGCCAATGATGAATGTCCGACCCGGTGACCAAAGGAGGCAAGGAGCCTGATTCTCAGATAACATTCTCATCAGTCCAAAGAAGCAATGCCGCTATCAGCATGACAAAGCGATCCGCAAATGGTCCCAGAGTGACACAGGATCAAAAGAGCTCACATCAAAACAGCTCTCGAAGCCCAAAACCAGGAAACACAAGAACCCCGAAGGCAAAGCCAAGAAAGGATAACACAAAAGGCAAACCCAAAGTGCCTCGAGAAAATCCAAATGACGAAAAGAGAAATGGTGCAAAGGACAACTTCAAAAGTCCAGGTCCAGAAGCTCGAAAACAACGTCAACATGAAGCAGCCAGACGACTTCAAGACAAGGAAGATGAATCCGAGAGAAGACGCAAGTTGCAGCTTTGGTCACCCATTTAAGCTCCACATACCTCAAATATCCCTCCATGATACCGTTGTCTTTCATCACACCCCATGGCCACGTTATAAGCCTCAAAGACTTCCGACTTGGTAGTTGTGTATCCAATCACGTGAAAGTAACTGATCGAATGCGTAAATTCATCAAATATCAAATTCAATGGTCTACAAGTTGTGACCGTAAGTGAGAAACGAGTGTAAACACCAAACACGTCGAGTGTAGGTTAGGAAGCACCAAATCAGAACATAAGCCTTGACCCTGTGAGGACGAGACTCGTTCGCACGTTTGATCAAAGAAAATACTGGGGGCAATCGATCGGAATGATTGATTGCCATGGACTCTAGCTCAGATTGTCTTAAGGGAAAAATACTGGGGGCAATTGTTGGTTCCAAAAATTGCTATGACAACACCAATTGGAACCCAAAGCTCAAACATCACCACCATCATCCCACCACAGGCCCACATAAGCCCTTACCTTCACTTCATGCACTCCACAGGCCCACATAAGCCCTTACCTTCACATCATACACCATACCCCACCGGCGGCATGTTCATCTCGTATGAGATAAATTACAAGTCCGAAGTTAGGAAATGATAATTTCACTTTCCTTTTTCACTAAACAGAATTTTCATCAAACACTGCCACGTTTGACACCTCTTTCAACAATTTCTTGTCTTGAACAACTTTCCTTCAAACACTTCGGTTTCATAAACCTCATCATGGCCACATTTGGCACACTTTCTAGCAATGTCTTGCTTTGGACAATTTTTGATCCTTAACATTGCCATGTTTGGCACATTTTCCATCGATTTCTTGTTTTGGACAAGTTTTCCTACATACACTTTGATTGTATTTTGACATGCACATCATCATTGCCACGTTTGGCACTTTCATAATCAGCTTTCATCATGACCATTTGCATAAAGTTTACCTTGCATCCGTCCGTACGAAACTCCTCATCATAGACCAGAGATACAGATTCTCGCCCCGAAGATACAGATTCTTCAGAGATACAGATTCTCGCTCTGAAGATACAGATTCTTTAGAGATACAGATTCTCACCCCGAGGATACAGACTCTTTAGAGATACAGATTCTTGCCCCGAAGATACAGATTCTTTAGAGATACAGATTCTCACCCGATCAGAGATACAGATTCTCAGCCAAAGATACAGACTCTTCAGAGATGCAGATTCTCAGCCAAAGATTCAGATTCACCAGAATAGATGAACTCAGCCTCAGGCTCCTCATGAACCCATTTCCTACCATTCCACTTAGGCACCCATAGGTCCTACTTTACATTCGTCAATTTAGGCACACATCACATCGATCTCATTACATCTCTTCTCAATTCCAGGTTCCCGACACCTTATAATGCTCGGCGTATTCCAGGTTCCCGACACCTTATAATGCTCGGCGTATTCCAGGTTCCCGACACCTTATAATGCTCGGCGTATTTCAGGTTCCCGACACCTTATAATGCTCGGCGTGTCCCATTTAATCTTAGGTTCCCGACACCTTATAATGCTCGGCGTATTCCAGGTTCCCGACACCTTATAATGCTCGGCGTATTTCAGGTTCCCGACACCTTATAATGCTCGGCGTGTCCCATTTAATCTCAGGTTCCCGACACCTTATAATGCTCGGCGTATTCCAGGTTCCCGACACCTTATAATGCTCGGCGTATTTCAGGTTCCCGACACCTTATAATGCTCGGCGTGTCCCATTTATCTCAGGTTCCCGACACCTTATAATGCTCGGCGTATTCCATTCAACTTCAGGTTCCCGACACCTTATAATGCTCGGCGTATTCCATTCAACTTCAGGTTCCCGACACCTTATAATGCTCGGCGTATTTCATTCGCTTTCAGGTTCCCGACACCTTAGAATGCTCGGCGTACTTCATTCCTTTAAAGGTAGTCAACGCCTTAGAACCGCTTGACATCATCACATTCATTATAGGTAGTCAACGCCTTAGAACCGCTTGACAACATCTCATTCATCATAGGTAGTCAACGCCTTAGAACCGCTTGACAACATCTCATTCATTGTAGGTAGTCAACACCTTAGAATCGCTTGACATCATCACATTCATTATAGGTAGTCAACGCCTTAGAACCGCTTGACATCATCACATTCATTATAGGTAGTCAACGCCTTAGAACCGCTTGACAACATCTCATTCATCATAGGTAGTCAACGCCTTAGAACCGTTTGACAACATCTCATTCATTGTAGGTAGTCAGCGCCTTAGAATAGCTCGACACAACTTATCAGTTTTCTGATAACATGCAGGGTCTTGGAAACATTTGAAATTTTGGGGTATCACTCAGGCATCAACTAGCCTTCTCACTTTCATTACAAAGTCTAGTTGACGGGGGGCAATCTGTTATACCCAAAATTTTGACCCCCTGGTTAGGGTCTACGTGGTACTGGTGTTGTGAAAGGCATTTTAATCAAGCGGTGAGGGATCCCGGCCCGATCAGCACGTTCCATGGCATGGGGAGCAGCTTCGTCACTTTCAGGGGCGTTTTGGTAATCTTTAAAGGCTCCTAAGACCTCTTGTAAGCTTTCTCTCTCCTCCAAAGGATGCCCAAATCAGTTTGAAACGCTTTGATATTTTAACCCATGATAGAGGATGACATTTTAAGCATAATGGCGTTGGAATTTTGATTTTTCGAATTTCCAATAATTTTCTAGCAATTTCTAACTGAATCTGACGAGAAATTCAATTTAAAAACATTCCAATATTCAAAAAATTCGGTTCCACCTCAGAAAATTCATAATATCCATCCTTGACATGTGGTTAAAATTTCACAGCAAAATTCCTTTGGGAAGTCACTTAACTAAAATATCGAAAAATCTTACTTTTACTAGATTTTCTTTATCTTTAAGAAAGTCTATATAAAGGGATAGGTTTTTGGATAAAATCAGAACCTCACATACTCAAGAACCCTAGAGAGTCAGAAAAGGCAGCCTCCTCTCTCTCTCACGTTTTCCAACACCCGGCCACCCAAATCATACCGAAAATCCCCTGAAATCATCATCTAAACACGTTTTCCAATTCCCAAAGCACCAATAATCATCAAAACCCCACAAAAACACCACCAAAATGTGAAGAACAGCAAGAACAACCAACAACCAGAAGCTTGGTTCGAAGTCCTTTCGGGTCTATCATCAACGGAGCACTCGACGAATCCCGGTGTGAAGAAACGTTGTGAGTCCGAAGGTAAAGCAGGTAGGAACTCAGCTTCCCTAATTCTCCACGGTATTATCTGTCTTGCCTCGAACTTTGGGCTCAAACTAACCTTCGTAAGCTTCTGTATTGCTGTTTATTCAAGCTTCTGTCCAATAACTTGTTTACTAAGTTTCGTGCTTAATTCGAATTCAAATCGAAAACTTTCAATCACTAACGACTTGTAAACCTTTCAGGCTACACACCCATAAAATTTAAGCTCAAACACCCTCGGGAACCTTCTGAAACCCCTGTCCGTGGGTGGTCCGTGACCTCGGACCTATGGTCCGGGACCTCGGACGCGTTGTCCGAGACCACGGACACCCACGGACGGCGGCGGGATTTAAAAAAATTCAAAATTTAGGTTTTCTGATAATGTCCGGGCCCTCGGACAGCCTGTCCGAGGCCCCGGACCCTGCAAATTTTTGTTTTTTCTTTATTTTCGACTTTTCTGTATAGTTTAGGTTAACTGGGGTCCGTGGTCTCGGACATGGGGTCCGTGGCTACGGACGTAAGCAAAATTTGACCTAATTCTGCCTCCGAAACCCTAGTTTAGGTAGCTTTCAATTTCACTTTACTTTTCTGTCAAAAAATGCTAAAAACACAAAAAACAGAAGCTTGCGCACTTAGGTTAAAGCGACTCGTAATAAGCCGTAAATAACCTAAGTAGAGGAAAAACGACTTCTGAGGGTAATGAAAGTAATTGAACCCTAATAAAGTCGAATATCAAGCCCCCGAACCCGAACTCTCCTTTCCTAATTTGATCTAGGTTAAAAATTAGGTGGCGACTCATAATAGGTTCCAGTGAGCTAGCTTAGGTTTTAATAATTATTGTTTTATGACATAGTTATTAATCTTAGGTTATAGGTGGACCTAAAACCCGATTAGATCCTAATCAGCTTTAATCAACATAGGATAGGGTTTAAATTCGAGGCTCACACACCCGCTAGGCAATTATTGCGCTACTAGTGCGGTACCGTTTCTTCTTCAATAAGCAGCTATTGTGCTACTTGTGCAAGACTTTTTCAATTCAAACCCGCTAGGGAGCCATTGCGCTACTAGTGCAAGAATTTTCTCGTTTCAAACCCGCTAGGATGCAGTAGCGCTGCTAGTGAGGTTATATTTTTTTCTTCACTAGGCAGCTATTGCGCTACTAGTGCAAGACATTTTCGTTCAAACCCGCTAGGCAGCTATTGTGCTACTAGTACGGTCGTATTTTTCTTCATTAGGCAACTATTACGTAACTAGTGCAAGAATTTTTTTGTTCGAAATCTGCTAGGCAGCTATTGCGCCACTAGTGTGGTCACATTTTTTCTTTACTAGGCAGCTATTGTGCAACTAGTGCAAGAAAATTTCTCGTTTCAAACTCGCTAGGCAGCTATTGCGCTACTAGTCCGGTCACATTTTTTCTTTAATCGACAGCTATTGTGCTACTACTGCAAGAATTTTTCTCATTTCAAATCTGTTAGACAGCTATTACGCTACTAGTGCAAGACTTTTTCGTTTCAAACCGCTAGGTAGCTATTGCGCTACTTGTGTCATACCGTTTTGACTTCACTTGGCAGCTGTTGCGCTACTAGTGTTGTACCATTTTTTCTTCACTAGGCAGCAATTGTGCTACTAGTGCAAGACTTTTTTATTTCAAACCCGCTAGGCAGCTATTGTGCTACCAGTGCGGTCGTAATTTTTCTTAACTAGGTAGTTGTTGTGCTACTAGTGCTAGAATTTTTCTCATTTCAAATCCGTTAGACAGCTATTACACTACTAGTACAAGAATTTTTAATTTCAAACCCGCTAGGTAGCTATTGCATTACTAGTGTGGTCGTGTGTTTTCTTCACTAGGCAGCTATTGTGCTACTTGTTTAAGATTTTCGCTTCGCACCCACTAGGCAGCTATTCCGCTACTAGGGCAAGACTTTTGCGTTTTAAACGCGTTAGACAGCTATTGTGCTGCTAGTTCGATACCATTTTTTCTTCACTAGGCAGATATTGTGCTACTACTGCATTACTTTTTTTTTCGTTTCAAACCCGCTAGGCTGCTATTATGCTACTAGTGCGGTTGTGTTTTTCCTCACTAGGCAGCTATTGCGCTATGAGTGTAAGACTTTTTCGTTTCACACCCGCTAGGCAGCTATTGCGCTACTAGTGCGGTACCATTTCTTCTTCACTAGGCAGCTATTGTGCTAATAGTGTAAGACTTTTCATTTCAAATCCGCTAGGGAGCCATTGCGCTACTAGTGCAAGAATTTTCTCCTTTCAAACCCGCTAGGATGCTGCTGTGCTACTAGTGCGGTTATATTTTTTCTTCACTAGGCAGCTATTGCGCTACTAGTGTAAGACATTTTCTTTTCAAACACGTTAGGCAGCTATTGCGTAACTAGTGCAAGAATTTTTCTTGTTTCAAATCTGTTAGGTAGCTAATGTGCCACTAGTGTGGTCACATTTTTTCTTCACTAGGCAGTTATTGTGCAACTAGTGCAAGAAGTTTTCTCGTTTCAAACCCGCTAGACAGCTATTGCGCAACTAGTCCGGTCACATTTTTCTTTACTCGACAGCTATTGTGCTACTAGTGCAAGAAATATTCTCGTTTCAAATCCGCTAGACAGCTATTATTCTACTAGTGCATGACTTTTTCGTTTCAAACCAGCTAGGAAGCTATCGTGCAACTAGTATGGTCACATTTTTTCTTTATAGGCAACTCTTGCGTAACCAGTGCAAGAATTTCTTGTTTGAAATCTGCTAGGCAGCTATTGCGCTACTAATTGTGGTCGCATTTTTCTTTTACAAGGGAGCTATTTGTGGCAACTAGTGCAGATTTTTCTTGTTTCAAACCCACTAGAAAGCTATTATGCTACTAGTGCGGGGTCGCATTTTTTCTTTACACGACTGCTATTGTGCTACATGCAAGAATTTTATCTTTCAAATCCACTAGATAGCCATTGTGCTACTAGTGCGGTCGTAATTTTTCTTAACTAGGTAGCTGTCATGCTATTAGTGCAAGAATTTTTCTCATTTCAAACCCACTAGACACCTATTAAACTACTAGTACAAGACTTTTTAATTTCAAACCCGCTAGGTAGCTATTGCGTTACTAGTGTGGTCGTGTTTTTTCTTTACTAGGCAGCTATTGCGCTACTTGTGTAAGGTTTTTCGTTTCGCACTAGCTAGGATGCTATTCCGCTACTAGTGCAAGACTTTTTCATTTCAAACCCGCTAGATTGCTATTGTGCTGCTAGTTCGGTAACGTTTTTCTTTAGTAGGCTACTATTGTGTAACTAGTGCAAGACTTTTTTGTTTCTAACCCACTAGGCAGCTATTGCGCTACTTGTGCGGTACCGTTTTTTCTTCACTAGGCAGCTATTGTGCTACTAATGCAAGACTTTTTGTTTCGAACCCGATGCGCAGCTATTGCGCTACTAGTGTGGTACTATTTTCTTCTTCACTAGGCAGCTATTGTGCTACTAGTGCAAGACTTTTTCATTTTGAACGCGCTAGGCAGCTATTGCGCTACTAGTGCAAGAATTTTCTCGTTTCAAACCCGGTAGGAAGCTGCTACGCTACTAGTGTGGTTATATTTTATCTTCACTAGGCAGCTATTGCGCTACTAGTGCGGTCGCATTTTTTCTTCATTAGGCAGCTATTGCGCTACTAGTGCAACAATTTTCTTGTTTCAAATCTCTTAGGAAGCTATTGCGTTACTAGTGTGGTTGCATTTTTTCTTCACTAGGAAGCTATTGTGCAACTAGTGCAAGAATGTTTCTCATTTCAAATCCACTAGACAGCTATTGCAGTACTAGTGCATGACTTTTTCGTTTCAAACCCGCTAGGCAACGATTGCGCTGCTAGTGCAATACCATTTTGTCTTCAGTAGGCAGCTATTGCGCTACTAGTGTCGTACCGTTTTTACATCACTAGGTAGCTATTGCGCTACTAGTGCAAGATTTTTGTTTCAAACCCGTTAGGCAGCTATTGTGCTACTAGTGCGGTCGTGTGTTTCTTCACTAGGCAGCTATTGCACTACTAGTGTAAAACTTTGTTGTTTCACACCCGCTAGGCAGTTATTACGCTACTAGTGCGGTACCGTTTCTTCTTCACTAGGCAGCTACTGTGCTACTAGTGCAAGACTTTTTCATTTCAAACACGCTGGGCAGCCATTACGCTTCTAGTGCCAGAATTTTCTTGTTTCAAACCCGCTAGGATGCTGCTGCGCTACTAGTGCGGTTATATTTTTTCTTCACTGGGCATCTATTGCGCTACTAGTGCAAGACATTTTCATTTCAAACCCGCTAGGCAGTTATTGCGCTACTAGTACTGTCGCATTTTTTCTTCATTCTGCAACTATTGCGTAACTAGTGCAAGAATTTTCCTATTTGAAATCTGCTAGGCAGCTATTGCGCTACTAGTGTGGTCGCATTTTTCTTCACTAGGCAACTATTGTGCAACTAGTGCTAGAATTTTTCTCGTTTCAAACCCGCTAGACAGCTGTTGCGCTACTAGTCCGGTCGCTTTTTTTCTTTACGCAACAGCTATTGTGCTACTAGTGCAAGAATTTTTCTCATTTCATATATGCTAGAAAGCTATAACGCTACCAGTGCAAGACTTTTTCGTTTCAACCCGCTAGGCAGCTATTGCGCTACTAGTGCGAAAGTGTTTTTTCTTCACTAGGCCGCCATTGCGCTACTAGGGTAAGACATTTTGTTGCACACCCGCTAGGCAGTTATTGTGTTACTAGTGCGGTACCGTTTCTTCTACACTAGGCAGCTATTGTGCTACTAGTGGAAGACTTTTTCATTTCAAACCTGCTAGGGAGCCATTGCGGTACTAGTGCAAGAATTTTCTCGTTTCAAACTCGCTAGAATGCTGCTACGCTACTAGTGTGGTTATATTTTTTCTTCACTAGGCCGCTATAACGCTACCAGTGCAAGATTTTTTCATTTCAAACCCCCTAGGCAACTATTGTGCTACTAGTACGGTCGCTCTTTTTCTTCATTAGGCAGCTATTACATAACTAGTGCAAGAATTTTCTTGTTTGAAATCTGCTAGGCAGCTATTGCGCTACTAGTGCAGTCGCATTTTTACTTCACTAGGCAGCTATTGTGCAACTAGTGCAAGAAATGTTCTCGTTTCAAACCCGCTAAACAGCTATTGCGCTACTAGTCCGGTCGCATTTTTCTTTACTCGATAGCTATTGTGCTACTAGTGCAAGAATATTTATAGTTTCAAATCCGCTAGACAGCTATTACGCTACTAGTGGAAGACTTTTTCGTTTCAAACCCGCTAGGCAGCTATTGCGCTACTTGTGCCATACCGTTTTGTCTTCACTTGGCAGCTATTGCGCTACTAGTGTTGTACTATTTTTTTTCACTAGGCAGCTATTCTGCTACTAGTGCAAGACTTTTTGTTTTCAAACCCGCTAGACAGCTATTGTGCTACTATTGCGGTCGTAATTTTCTTCACTAGGTAGCTATAGTGCAACTAGTGCAAGAATTTTTCTCATTTCAAATTCACTAGACACCTATTAAACTACTAGTACACGACTTTTAAATTTCAAACCCGCTAGGTAGCTATTGCGTTACTAGTGCGGTCGTGTTTTTTCTTCAATAGGCAGCTATTGCGCTACTTGTGTAAGGTTAACACTAGTACAAAAAACGTCTATTTCGGCGCCCCTATTTCGGCGGTTGTAGATAAAACCGCTGAAATAGAGGCCCGAGATGTTAACAGTATGTAAAGAAGGGGTCTATTTCGGCGGTTCCTAGATATGAACCGCCGAAATAGGCCCTTTTTAATAATAAAAAAAATTAAATAGACCTATTTCGGCGGTTCCTTACACGAAACCGCCGAAATAGGTGTTTCTATTTTCTTTTTTTTTTAAATTTAATCATCTATTTCGGCGGTTCTTTGTTAGGAACCGCCGAAATAGGTCTCTTTAATTTTTTAATAATTAAAAAGGGCCTATTTCGGCGGTTCCTAACAAGGAACCGCCGAAATAGGTCCTTTTAATTAACCCCCAACCCCGTTTCGAAACAATTACGATTTCATTAGGGTTAATTACCCCTCTTCTCCTCTCTCTGTTCGCGGCGATTTCGAACAAACCACCGCCACCACAGCCGTCGACCGCCGCCCTCCTCCTCCCCTTGCTGTCGCCGGTGTCGCGCCGTCGGTGTGGTCTTCGGTTGGTGTCGCCAGCCTCATCCGCCACTAACAGAGGTCGAACAGAGGTGAGAGCAACCCTAAACTTTTGGGTTCGACTTTGTTTAGTTAATTGTTAATTTGTTGTTAAAATTGATAGATTGTTGTCACATTGTGATTGTGGATGACGATATTTATTGTGTGTGTGAAATCTTTGCAAGATTTGGTTGTTAAACTATTAAATTTATGTATGCACACAAGGTGTTCGATGAAATGTCCGAGTGAATTTTTGTGCTGTTTTTGGCCCTTCTTTTAAGTATAGTTAGGTGAGCTTATTTGGGCTAGATTTATTAAGCTTATAAACGTATGAATGAGTGTTATAAATGTGCAATAAATATAATTATAGTGATTGCGAGTAAAAGATATGTGTTAATTAAGATGAGCATTAAGTATGAGTAGTTTGTTTCTTATATATTTAAAAGTATTGCGTGTGTGGAGAATTAGAGAAAGTGTTATGAAATGTATATGTACAGTGCAATGAAAACATGATATTAAATTAGCAACGAGTAATGATTATAGATGTGTCGCGTGTAGTATGATGTCTGGTTGTGTCATAGTATATTTCATCCTTTGGTTTTTTTCGTTTATATATGAAAGGCAAAAAGTGAACCAAATTTCTTCATATAATATGCCCTATAAACAAAATCCATCATCAACATGTGTTGACCAACTTTTTGAGATTTAGATCATAGAGTGTTACTAGGTATTATTATAAAGTTTAATAAACATTTTACGAGATCTAAAAAGATTTCATGTTGGATTGGTAGACATTATTACACCTAGTACTACTCTATTAAAACATAAAAGGTTTTGATAGTAGATTAAGTACATAGATGTTTATCCAGACCAAATAAAAAATTATCAAACTATACACAGAATCTTTATAAACTATCACTCGATTGTACTAGACTATATTCTACTATCAAAATTGTAAGAACGTTAAATAGACCAATGACATAAAATAGATTTTTCGTCTATTTTTGTAAGATAGAAGAAGAAAAGTAAAAGTATTCGATTTGGTTTTCCAAACTTCCTTTCTTCAGATTGCTACTCCTGCTTTTTATTAAATTAAAAGCAAATCTAATTTAGTTTAAAGACGATTAATTATAGGACTAAACGTGACCCTGCTCAATGTACAATGCTTTCTTAAAATTAGAATAGCCAATCCAAGTTAATTATTGGCTACGGCAGAGAAAATCCAGACCCAGTGCAAAATGTAGCTGGTGAATTTGAATTTATAAATAGGCTTTTTTTTCTTATTATTTTTTTGGGCGAGAGGTAATGAACAAGAGTAGAACGTTTTGTAGTGTATAATTGAATAAGAGTAGAACGTTTCGTAGTGTATAATGAATAAGAGCGTGAACAAGCAGTCATAGTAGAAAATATTGTAGTAGGTGAGGTATTAGCCGTTTTAGTAGCGGTTTGAAGTAGAGGTGTGAGAATGTATTTATTTATATATATATATATATATATATATATATATATGAGTATTGTATAGTCGTTAAGTTTAATATAAAATTATTCTAATTGATCTGAATGTTGTTCAATCTTTATGCGTTGCCTCTGTAGAGATGGTGTTGCTACACAAGTCGCAGTCACCCGCTCACGCCCGATTGAGAAGAGGGGCTGAAAACAATTCATTTATGAACCGGTATTTTTTTTAATTTAACTCTTCATTCTCTTCACTCACTGTAATATAATCTAACTTATCATTTTTCTCTTTTGTGTCTCTACAGATAAATACTTAAGGAGCTTCTTTACCATTGATGGTAGATTGAAAGCGGAGCGGAGAGCAATTCATTTTCGAACCGGTAATATAATCTAACGTATCATTTTTCTCTTTGTACTTTGTATTTGATTTCCACAAATTATTGGAATTTCGTTTGATGAATGAATTTGGTATATATTAGTTTGGTTTATGATTGAAATTTGTGTTGTTGAATAATTGGTGAATGCTTAATAATAGGCGTAGTTGTGTCTTTATTTTACTTTGTATTTGATTTCCACAAATTATTAAAATTTGGTTTGATGGATAAAGTTTGTATTAGTTTGATTTGTGATGGAAATTTGTGTTGATGAATGGTTGGTGAATGCTTAATAATAAGCATGGGATAGGTAAAATTATGCAAAAGTCATGCCGTTTTTTTTTTAAAATCTCTTCGTAATTAATATTGTTTGATGTATGTGTATATGTCTAACAATATCTAATTTTTTTTATTAGGTCCGTGAATCACCTCTCTTGTTTCCCGCCTTCTTCCATTACTTTTCCTCTTTCCTCCTCTGTGCACAAGTAAGTAACTAAACCTTATTTTTTGATTAATAAATGCAATTATGTATTTAAATATAAGTGCTAGTACATAATTTAGCTTCATTCCCTATTTGTTGATACATTTCTTTTTTAATTTATTTTTTGTTGCTCCGTTGCAGAGACATATCAGAAGTGGTATTGTTGCATCTCTCGCACAGAAGCCTACCTCTCAGGCACCAGTCTCCCCTGTCCATAAATCCTTAAAAAACAAGTACGTATTCTAACTCTCGAATCTTTGTTAATCTGTAAACCGTTTTGAACTTATACAGTGGAGAATTGAAAGCATTGATTTGATGATCTGAATTTGCAATTGGTTTTCAGTTAGCTAGTAAAGAATTGATTTATTTTAATTGTTGGTTGCTGCCATTGTTGGAATGTTTGTGGTTGTGATGACTTTGGTGAGTGCTGAATAATAAGCACGGGATGTGTACAATTATGCAAAGGTCATGCCAAATTTTTGTAGAAGTGCAACAATTTTTTAAATTTAAAATGGTAGTTTATTTTGTGTTTGCAACCTTAGAGTTAGGCTAGACTAATTGTCAATCATCCCAGTCATGCTCCATTAGGAAATAAACATGTGCAACTTAATATAGGCCATATTCTACAAAGGATCTAACTCACACCTGTGATATGTTGCACATGTAGTATGGAGCGTGACTGGATGTATGGTGATAGAGGCGAACATTTTGACAAAATGCTGAAAGAGTTTTGCAAAGCTGCAGTGCAACACAAGGACAGGACAAAGGCGAGAAAATTCCATGTCCTTGTGTTGATTGTGGTGTGGTTAGACATTATTCAAGCATCAACCTCGTACAACTCCATGTGAAGACCCGTGGTTTCATGCCACATTATACAAATGGATTTTTCATGGAGAACGTGTTGAAGATAATGCTTCATCTTCCTATAGTCACGATCGGTGTAACTCAAGAACCGAGCAGACATTCGATACTACTAACGAGTCAGAACTCCCAAGCGCTTCCGGAGTCAATGTTGACAGTGAGTCGACTTATCATGATGAACAAATTGACGAGATGCTTGGTAACGTTGAGGATAACTTTGTCGACCGGCCGGATGAGTATCAAAGGTTGTTGACGCATCAAAAACGGCGTTGTATCCTACTTGCACTAAGTACACGAAATTGACAGCTATATTGAATTTGTTCAACCTGAAGGGAAGATATGGATTGAGTGACAAAGGTTTCACGGCATTCCTCGAGCTGATTCATGATATGCTACCGGATGAGAACGGTCTCCCTACGACCACGTATGAGGCAAAGAAATGGGTGTGTCCAATGGGAGTAGAGATACAAAAAAATTCACGCGTGTCCATCGACGTCTTTCTCCCCGAAGATCACCCTTATCGAGTAACGAAGAGAAAGTTGTTCATGGTCAAGCCGAACTCGTGTGGCCCGTCTACCTCTGACCTCTGAGGAAGTGTACGAAAAGGTTAGGACATTGTAAATGATTGGAAACACATCAAAACCGACGAAAAACATTTGGAAAAAGTGTTCTATCTTTTGGGAACTACCTTATTGGCGTCATCTTTCTGTGAGGCACTGCTTAGACATCATGCACATTGTGAAGAACGTTGTGAGCAGTGAGTGGGGACTTTACTCAATATACCCGGCAAAACAAAAGACGGATTGAAAATCAGAAAGGAATGCAAACCATGGGTATACGAAAGGAGTTACACCCACAAGAGAATGGGAAACGAATCTACTACCTCCTGCATGCTACACGCTCTCAAAGGCTGAAAAGATTAGTTTCTGCAAAGTGTCTGTACTCGGTAAAAGTACCGTCTGGATACTCTTCAAACTGGAAGAACATTGTATCGATGAAGGATTAAAACTTTTAGGCATGAAATCTCACGATTATCATGTACTGATGTTACATCTTCTTCCGGTCGCAATTCGAGGGATATTGCCATCTGATGTCATAAATGCTTTAAACTCGGTTATGTTTCTTTTTCAACGCTGTGTGCTCCAAGGCAATTGACGTAACCTCTCTAGATGATCTACAACGTGAAATTGTTATCACTTTATGTCAACTTGAGATGTATTTCCCACCATCTTTCTTTGATATAATGGTACATCTAATTGTGCACATCGTTCGAGAGATACAGTTCTGCGGTCCGGTATACTTACGGTACATGTACCCTTTGAACGGTACATGGGTATTCTGAAAAGTAGAATGAAGAATAGGTATCGACCAGAGGGGAGCATTGTTGAAGCAACAGTGACTGAGGAAGTCACGGAGTTTGTGACCGATTATTTGAGTGAGGCAGAGTCTATTGGTATCCCAAAACCACGACACTATGGCAGGTTTAAGGGTAAAGGTGTTATTGTAGAAAGATCGTGCAAGTTTCGCGTCTACTTATTCATCAAGCACATTTGTTTGTCTTACAACATCTTGAGGTTGTTGAACCTTATTTGGAAACCCATATGGTTGAGTTAAGGCATCAAAATCCTTTGAAAAACCACATTTGGCTGACAAAAGAACAAAACCGAGTTTTTATCCATGGTTCAAAGATCATGTGTTGACATTAGCATCATCAGATCCAGAAGCTGTAAGCGAAGAGATCAGATGTTTGGCAATCGGACCTGAAACTAATATTACATCTTTTGAGGGTTATGATATTAGTGGGTATACATACTACACTGCACGCCAAGATGCCAAATCGATAAACCAGAATAGTGGGGTAAAAATTGAAGCTGCTGCCACTGAGTACCACACACAGCGGTAACCGATCTCAACCAGTTAGTAATTGGTATTATGGTGTCATCGAGGACATCTGGGAACTAGACTATGACATTGATTCCTTTCTGTTGTTCCGGTGCAAGTGGGTGGACAACCGACGCGGGTACCAAAATGATGGAGGGCTTACCATGGTTGATCTTTCACGGTTACACGGTTATAATGATGATCAATTTGTTCTGGGAAAGGATTGCGAGCAAGTGTGGTATGTTGAGGATCCGAAAGACTGCAGATGGTCTGTTGTTCTTCCAGGAAGAAGGCCGGTTGTAATGAAAATGAAAATGAGGATAACGATGAAAATGGGACTGTAGAGGAAAACATCCTTGTTTCCTACTGGATTACCGGATTCGATTGATGATACTGAAAACGATTTGCTCTACGCACGATCAGACCATGATGAGGGTGTTTGGGTAGAAAAATGAAATGATTTATGTTTTTGTACGTGTCAGGTAATGTTGTTAGTAGAATGTAGACTGTAATATCATCTTAACTGTTATTGTTATGCATCATAGTATTTATGTTATGAGTTTAACTGATGAAATGCTTTATGATTTTTTTGCAGTGGATGATCACCCTATAGATGACCCCATTGGACGGCTTATCTCGACTGGAGAACCTGAGCCACAGCCGAATAGACCAAGTAAGGGGGTCACGAGAGGAGGAAAGAAGAAGAAGGACCAGGTAGCAGTACACGAGACTGAGGCTGGCCCTTCACAGCAGACCGAAGAGGAGTCGGTTGTGCCACCAGAGGCGAAGAAGCAGAAGAAAAGAGGTGCAACACGTGGGCTGAAGGCTAACAAGGGCCCTCCTACAAAACCGGTCGACTTCAATCAATTCAACCAGCCCCATGGAAATTGGAAGAATGACTTCACCGCTTACGTAGCCATTTGGTGAAGTCATATTGCGACATAAACCACACCTGGAAGCAAGTGCCTCAATCATTGAAGGATACTATGTTTCAGCGTCTTCAGGTAAATCTCTACATTATTACTATGATCTTTTGTGAAATAATAGAACATTTATGTTTACTTTACTAACTGAATGATCATGTACGTAGTCTCGTTTCTCCGTGGATCCCGCACTTAAAAACGATGTGCTATCAGCGATGTCGAAACAGTTCCGGGACCACAAGAATAAGTTGGCTGACAAGTACATCTACAAGATGCCTACTCCAGAAGATCCAGATGAGCCAGATCATGGTGGAGACGGTGTGAGACCACCATGGGAGGTTTACGAGGGCATAACAGAAGAGCAATGGCTACAATTTGTTGAGAGGCGTCACACACCTGAGTTCCAGGTGCACTTTATTGTCATACATACATAAATTAATCTTAATTTCTTATGTTTTTTTGTGTTCAATTTCACTTAACATGATCCCATTAATTTATGCAGGCTCTCCGTGCGAAACAACAAGCAAATGCTAAGAAGAATCTGTACCCTCACCACTTAGGTGGAAAAGTATTGCTCAAAGTGTACCAGAATGGGAGCAAAAGGGATATCTGCCCACGGATGGCTCATTGGATGCCAGTGGCAGAAGAATGAAAGTGTGGGAGTTAAGCCACATTCCGAAGAACTCTACTCCTGAAAATCCTCAATATGATGAAGCCACGAGAGCAGTTATTGCTCAAATGGTAAGTGATATCATTTCATTTTCAGTCAAACTGTTCATTTCCTTTGTATATGAACTTATGTTAAACTAATAACTGTATTTGTGTGTTATATTAGGGTGAATTAAGCTCTCAGCTCACCCAGGGCACCTGGACCTCACAGAGAATGATGATCCTCTTACACGCGCTCTTGGTAAGAAGGATCATCCAGGTCGTGCCATTGGGTTTGGTGGGCACGTTGGTATCCGCCAGGCATTTGGCGCACCCGGGTCCAGAATCAACCGGGGACAGTCGATTAGCTACGAGGAGCACCTGAGAGCGATGGCTGAGATGGAGCAGAGGATTACTCAGAACGTCGACGAGAGATCGCTCAGGCTATATCAAGGATTCAGCCACAGCAGCATGAAAGCCAAGAGGTTCTCGACCACCAGTTGATCAGTCACCCATTCAGCAGCAGAATGCACCGGTAGTGAGAAGTAGTGTCCACTCGGCTGATCCGTTTCCTATGCATCTCTACAGGTTAGACTACATTTCAATTGAGTACATGACGATTATGATTTTTAACTTGATCACTAATATCATCATAGAAGAATTCTCAATTTTTATCTAAACAAGTTCCACATAACACTCAGCACCACTGAGTGCCATCTGTTTTTACAAATTGGAGTACAAGAGGTCATGGTTGCATGGGGAAAACTTTTCCCCTCTCGTCCAAGTGATATTGTGCACGGTGAACCACTCCGACATTACCATGCACGAGTGCTTGTAGACGAATTTGTTGGCAGACATGCTGACGTCGGTTTACCGGTGCCGGTCACAAAGACCTACCGTGCGTTCTGCACAAACTGCGACAGTGCAGTGGCCTGCACGATTGGTCAACCTCCCTGGGCAGGTATTACTCTTAACCGTTGCTATAAAACTATTGGTGTACCACCTTGCATCCATATACTTAATTAGACTAATATCATAGGATATGACCCCACCGAAGACTGATAAGGGCAAAGGAAAAAGAATTGCCCCACCTGTGCAATCAAAGGCATCCACAAATTTTGTGCTTAGACCTGCTTTGGTGGAGAAGAATATTGGCCGCTTGTCGACCATATGCAGATTCTGCATTCCTCGTTGTTGTGCTACCACCGGATAGTGATTCCCTCATTGTGGAAGATCCCGAGCGGATATTTCACTATATAGTTCAAGGAGAAGATATACATCGATTTGAGATGTATAGTCCGACTTCGGGAGTGCTTCAGGAGGGATTGGTTGAATGTGTCGATTATCAAGTCGGCCGCCATGTGAGTGACTTCTACCTTTTATATTTTGAATTCATTAATTGTGATGAATTAGATGTTTGAATATAAAGTTAATGACTAATGATATTCCTCATGTGGGTGCATGATAAGGCGATCAATGTCTATCGATCAAAGATTTGGATTCCTGTGTCCTGCTATGTGTCAATGAAAGTCCAGATGACAAGTGATCCGCAAAAGCCTTATGCAATATATGACGAATGCCCTCTATGAATGTTCGAAAAAGTCATTTATTATGCTGCCATATCATTCAGGGTATGATATTTACTATTCTATTTGTATTATCTAAAACATATAGTTTGTGTTAGTTTCTTAATGATTTTAACACATGTGTAATTTGTGGACAGTCGACATGGTCATTGCTTGTGCTGGTGATGGGGAGCACCCACGAATCTTGCAATTTGACTCACTTGGTGCGGGTGCCAAGAGACCGAAGATCGCCACCGCAATACTGGGGTAATTATTTTGTTATCATAAACAACAATTATTTACTAACATTAACTGTTTCATATTTGCTACTGATGCTTAAAACTATATATATTGCTGATGTATAAGTCCATGAAAGCTGCATTAAGACTCCAGGGTATAAACAATGAAGATAACATCCCTTGGAACACTGTCAAGGTACTCTATTATTGATAAATTTGTGTGATAATGTTTAAACTTGTTTATAACTGTCAATATGTGTGTTGTATAGTGTCCGATGCAGCCTGGGGGGTCAGAATGTGGATACTATGTCATGAGATTCATGAGTGACATAGTAGGAGCGGCGAACCTTTTACCAGAGCACTCGTTAGACATGGTAACTTCTTGAAAGTTTCAGTTATGCTCTTACACATTTTTAGACTTGTACGTTTAAGATTAATGTCATTTTTTTCAAGGCTTACGAAAGTGTTCCAAGATGGTCAGTTGATGATGCTCAAATTGTTGAGATGCTTGAGGAATGGTCGGAGTTCGTCTGCACAAGTTTAATGAATTGATGATCATTAAGATGTTTTGCTAACTTTTTCGAGTATGTAAATATAACTCTGTACACTTGTGGATGGTGTAATGGTAGATTTGAATGTAATGTGTTTTTTATTTGTATTGAAAGTGTGAAAGTAGTGTAATTGCATTGGTTTGTGTTAACTCTCAAATTGTGGTGCGTCGTTGGTATTAATTAGGAGCTTTTATACTTTTTCAAATGTGTGCTGGAGCTCCCTGTATGGGGGGTTACATGAAGCATTATACAGGTCTGATTGAATCAAATGTGGTGAATATTATATATATAAGCTGGATGGAAAAAAACAAAAAAAAAATACCTATATCGGCGTCGGTTCTTATAGAACAACCGAGATAGGTACATCTAGTTCGGCGGTTTACAACCGCCGAAATAGGTGATCACACCTATTTCGGCGGTGCTCATTTCGGCGGTTCACAACCGCCGAAATAGGCCCATTGGAACCGCCGAAATAGGCCTTTTTCTACTAGTGATTGTTGATGATAACTTATGATTTGTATGGACAATCTTTATTGCATCCAAAGACGAAGTCATTAAGAAATTTCAAGTCTTTGCAGCACAAGTCCAAGTACAACTAACCTTAAAATCAAAGGTCTGAGATCAGATCATGGATCAGAGTTTGAGAATCACAATTCATGGAAATGTTGATCAACATGGAATCAACCACACATATTCAACACCAAGAACACCTTAACAAAATGAGGTAGTGGAGCGCAAGAACAGAATATCACAAGAAGTAGCTAGGGACATGCTATCAGGAGCAATCTTCCTCAATCTTTTGGGCTAAAACTGTAGCAACTGCCTGTTACATCACCAATAAACGCTCATACGACCAATCCTCAACAAACACCCTATAAGTTTATTAAGGGTAGAAGACCAAGCATAAGCCATCTCGAATCTTTAGTTGTAAGTGTTACGTCCATAACACTGAAAGAATTCCATTGGAAAGTTCGATACCAAGAGTGATCTGGCTATATTCCTTGGGTACTCGAAAGGAGCAGAGCATACAAAATCTAAAACAAAAAGGACTTTGAAAGTTGAAGAGAGTGTACATGTGGTCTTTGATGAAAGTGAAACTCATGAGATCATGGAATCCACAGAGGTTGAAGCCTCTAGATTCGATCTAACCAAACAAAACCACATGGAAAATCACAAGGATGAGTTCACCACTGAAGAACTCATGCCCGATAGGTCAAAGACTGGTCAACAACGTGTTCATCAAAAGAAATAATGATGTCGAAGATTCTCTATCACCGTCTACTCTACACCAACCATGAACCTTGTACAAAAAATCATCCACTAGAGAATATCATCTTTGATATCTCCAAAGGAACTCAAATAAGAGCACAGACACTGATCTCTTGGCCTTCTTCACAACAATTTCACCTATCAAACCCAAGAACATCAAAGAACCTTGCTAGACTCAGATTGAATTAAAGCAATGGAAGAGGAATTAAACCATTTTGGAGGTGGCAAAGTTTGGCATCTTGTGTCTCGGCCTACTCATCAAGGAGTACTAGGTACAAAATTGGTCTTCAGGAACACACTGAATGAATGGGGGAAGTCATTAGAACAAAGCTCGTTTGGTGGCACAAGGATATCGTCAACAAGAGGGGATAGATTTCCAAGAAACCTTTGCCCCAGGGCAAGGATGGAATCTATTCGACACTTATTGCATTTACCGCACATAAAGGAATCAAGCTTTTCCAACTTGACATCATAAGTGATTTTTTAAATGGGTATGTCAAGGAGGAAGTGTATGTAGAACAACCTTTAGGATTTGAAACAAAAGAAAAAAGACATGGTACTTAAACTTGACAAAGCCCTCTATGGGCTCAAACAAGCTCCAAGGTCTGGTATGACCGCCTATCTTCATATCTACTGGAAAATGGTTTCAAGACAGGAAAGTGGATTACATTGCTTAATACAATAATAAAAGAGAATTCCTAATTGTGCAAGGTATGATGACGACATAAATCTTTGGAGCTTCAGATTAGAAGTATTGCAAGAATTTCGAAGCATTGATGAAGAAGAGTTTAAGATGTGATCTAGAGCCTTGAAGTTCTTTCTAGGACTTCAATTCAAATAGGATGATGAGGAACTATCATATCTCAATAAAAGTAAGTAAATGATTGATTGAAGAGATTTGAATGGAGACATGCAAACCGCATGATATACCAATGTCATTTGGCACAAATATGGGTATCACAACAAGTTACCAATCGGTCAATCAACGATCGTACCGAGAAATGATAGGATCCTAATTATATCTAACTGCTTAGGACTTGACATTATGTATAGTGTTTTTGTCTATTGCGAGGTTTCAAGCAGATCCAAGGGAAAGTTATCTCACAGCCGTGAAACGAATCCTACGTTATCTAAAAGGGTCCATGAATCTTGGACTATTTAATCCAAATTCACTAACTATGATATTTAGGTTATTCAGATGTAGAATATGGTGGTTCTATAACTGATCGAAGAGCACATCAAGGACAGTTTTATTTGTTGGATCATGCTTGATTGCATGGGGATCAAAAACAACAAAGTGTAGAAATCTCAACTGCTGAATCAGAATACATAGCTGCGGCAAGCTGCTGTGCTCAACTTCTGTGGCTTAAACAACAACTTGGTGACTATGGTGTCAAAACAAGTACGCTACTTTATATGTGATAATACTAGCACCATATCCATCTCCAAGAATCTAGTGCATCATTCTCGTACTAAACACATTGATATTAGGCATCATTTCTTAGAGATTGCTGTGAAAAAGAATTAGTTTCGATTAAAATACATTTCAACTGAAAAACAATTAGCTGATATCTTTACCAAGCCTTTAAGTATAGAAAGATTTAACAAGATTATTCATGATCTTGAAATGATATTCATTAATCACAATTAGGCTGTCTTTCAACTCTTACGACCAGTCACCAACAGGTCAGAACTTCAAGTATGTCATTCAAAGGTATTAACTTACACCCTTTACCAGCTTATACAAAATGTTTAAACCTATTACAACCAACTTAATTGAAATACTACATTGTCTTCTAGCTTCAATCTCTAATCCTATCTAGATCCACACTCCCATGCAACTTCATGACTAGGAGAAACACCATCTTTTACTCTACCTGTGGCCAGTCATACAATCACAGAAACGCCACAGGGCATAACGCCAAATCATTAAAGCTGGTAATTCTTGTCACCACATGTCAAATACATTTTATCTTTATGAAAATACTCAAGACAACATAATACACACAAGTAACCATAGTATGTCACACCACCGGATACTTTACCAGAACATAGCACATATATCCATAATAATACCAAGGCACAATAATATATTCCATACAATACAATAAACAACCACAAATTAAACGAATCATACCAGAACCCTATTCCTATGCAAACAGAACACCCACCTAGGGCCGCTGCAAACCAAATTCATTAGTGAAACTGGACACTCAATAAGAGGCCACTGCAAACCAAGTTACCAATGCAAACCGGACACCCGTTAAGAGGTCGCTGTAAACCTTGATGCGAACCGGATACCCGATAAGGTCCACTGCAAACCATGCTACCTCACCCCATGTCCTTAAGTGTGTCACACCCCCTATGAGTCATCAGCCCATAGAGTAGATCAGATGGCTTACCCACAACTCATTGGTAGTGGGGAAAATCAGTGTTCGGCCTCCGAGGCTCAAAAACTTGTAATACCAGTACCAATGTCATTACCATGTGTTCAAGCTGTTCCACCATGTCCTTAACCTTATTATAACATCCCACAGCATTCCAAGAGAATTAAAGTACATAGCTACCATTAGCCAAGCGAAAACCAAGTTAAAGCACACAATAAACACCTTGAAATACCTTAAATAAACTCCTTATTTAATGTATTACCCCTGTATAAATTAGGCCCACCTTTTAACCAGTTAAATATCAACATCTTATGAGTATTTGGTGATGAAATCAAAGCAAAAACAATTCAAATACCTCTTCATAATTTGAATAGAGACCAGAAAGGTCTTAAAGCATGTGTGTAGGTCTTGTCTTACCTTTAACTAAAAAAAAAACTCAATTGGAGAACTTACCCACCAACTGGAATATTGTAAAGGGATAAGTACGCATCATTTTTAGCAAAAAACCCATGAAGGTTTCTCATGAAAATCACACACCAAGCTGGCTCCAAGTTAAAGCACAAAAATCATAGAAATCAACATCAAGAATTTAAGGTTTCTTCACCCAGTTTCCCAGAACTTCTCGGGGCCTATTATAAACCAAAATCCCCATTGGAGAGTATAATTTTACACCATTAAAATAGTTAGAAGAGATACACAACTGTGAGCCTCGATTTTAAACCCTAACCTAAGTTGGTTAAGGCTGATTAGGATCTAATCGGGTTTTAGGTCCACTTATATCCTAAGATTAATAACTATGTCATATAACAATAATTATTAAAACCTAAGCTAGCTCACTGGAACCTATTATGAGTCGCCACCTAATTTTAACCTAGAATAAATTAGGAAAGGTAGAGTTCGGGTTTGGGGGCTTGGTATTCGGCTTATTTAGGGTTCAAATTACTTTCATTACCCCTAGAAGTCGTTTTTCCTCTACTTAGTTTAATTACGGCTTATTACGAGTCGTTTTAACCTAAGTGTGCGAGCTTCTGTTTTTTTGTGTTTTTTAACATTTTTTGACTGAAAATAAAAGTGAAAGTTGAAATTTCCTAAACTAGGGTTTTCAGAGGCAGAATTAGGTCAAATTTTGTTTCCATCCGTGACTACGGACCTAATGTCTGTACCCCGGACCCTAGTTTTCTAGTGGTAATAAAAGTCGAATTAAACAGAAAACAAAATTTGAGAAGTCCGGGGCCACGGACAGGATGTCCGTGGGCCCGGACATTGTTTAGAGAAAATCTAAAATTTGAAAAATTTAAAATCCTGCCGCCGTCTGTTGGTGTCCGTGGCCACGGACAACCCGTCCGTGGTCCCGGACCACCCACGGACAGGGGTTTTCTGGTGGTTCCCGAAGGTGTTTTCAGCTAAAAAATTATGCACGTGTAGCCTGAAAGATGTACAATATGTTAGTAATTGAAAGATTGCAGTTTGAAGTCGAATTATGTACGAAACTTGATAAACAAGTAACAAGGCAGAAGCAAAAGTAATTAGCTTTACAGAAGCCGAAAAGGGGTGGTTTGAGCCCAAAATTTAACAGAGAGTCGATGAGGTTGTGGGGAATTAGAAAAGTAGAATTATAACCTATTTTACCTTCAAATTCGTGGTGTTTCTTCACGTCGGGATTCTTCGGAGGCCTCGTTGATGGCGGATCTGGAAGAACTTCGAACCCAGCTTCTGACTCCTTGTTGTTCTTGATGTTCTTCACGTTTTGGTGCTGTTTTGGTGAGGGTTTGATGATGGATGATGTTGTGGGAATTGAAAAATATGTTTTGGTGTTGATTTTGGTGAGATTTCGGTGTTGATTGTGGCTCTGGAGTTCAAAACGTGAAGAGAAAAGACGGATGCCTTCTTTGAGAGTCTAGGGTTCTTGAGGTTCTCCTTTGATCATGGGATAAGGTTCCTTATATAGGCTTCCTTAAAGATAGAAAATCCGGTAAAAACCGAGATTTACCGATGTTTTAGCTCAAGGGCTTCCAAAAGGAATTTGATTATGAAATTTCACACATGGGTAAGGATGATCTGGAAGAACTTCGAACCCAGCTTCTGACTCCTTGTTGTTCTTGATGTTCTTCACGTTTTGGTGCTGTTTTGGTGAGTGTTTGATGATGGATGATGTTGTGGGAATTGAAAATATGTTTTGGTGTTGATTTTGGTGAGATTTCGGTGTTGATTGTGGCTCTGGAGTTCAAAACGTGAAGAGAAAGAGACGGATGCCTTCTTTGAGAGTCTAGGGTTCTTGAGGTTCTCCTTTGATCATGGGATAAGGTTCCTTATATAGGCTTCCTTAAAGATAGAAAAATCCGGTAAAAACCGAGATTTACCGATGTTTTAGCTCAAGGGCTTCCAAAAGGAATTTGATTATGAAATTTCACACATGGGTAAAGGATGATATTTCTGATTTTTCTAAAGTGGAATTGAATTTTTTGGATATTGGAATATTTTTAAATTCAATTTCTCGTCAGATTCAATCAGAAATTGCTAGAAAATTATTGGAAATTCGAAAAATCCAAATTCCAACGCCATTATGCTTCAAATGTCATCCTCTATCATGGGTTAAAATTTCAAAGCATTTTAAATTGATTTGACCCTTATTTGGAGGAGAGAGAAAGCCTATAGGAGGCTTAGGAGCCTTGAAAAATTACGAAAGTGCCCCTAGAGATGACTAAGCTGTCCCTAGTACCCTGAAATGTGCCGATCAAACTGGGAACCCTTGCTACTAGCCTATTAGTAGAGACTCTCTTCCAGGGGGGTGAAATTTTGGGTATACAGATTGCCCCCGTCACTAGACTTTGTAATGGAAATGAAAGGGCTAGTTGATGCTTGAGTGATACCCCAAAATTTTGGATCTTTAAAGACCCCACATGCAATTGAAATCCGATAAGTTGTGTCGAGCTGTTTTAAGGCGCTGACTACCTATAAGTAAAGTGGAAGGATGATGTCAAGCTATTCTGAGGCGTTGACTACCTATAAGGATGATACGATGTCAAGCTATTCTAAGGCATTGACTACCTATAATGAATGAAATGATGTCAAGCTATTCTAAGGCGTTGACTATCTAAGATGTGAATTGAGATAATGTCAAGCGATTCTAAGGCGTTGACAACCTAACAATGAAATCCGGTGGTATGCAAATGCAAGGATGTTGAAATGCTAATGATGCTGATGATGTTGACGATGCTCGGATGCTTCTAGGGACCAAACCCGTTCCAATGCTCCTGGTTGGTATACTATGGGGACTTATTGCCTCTGCCCACCAACTGGGGTGCTGGGATAACTTCTAGATTACCAAGGGGACTTATTGCCACTGCCCACTAGTGTTTCTCCCAATAAGTTGACATGAAGATGGGGACTTATTGCCTCTGCCCCGCCAACTTAGATCACGCTTTGTCTCGTACCTGTCTCGCACTGAAGATGACACTAGGTCTAGTACTGGTCTCGCACTGGATGATGACGCTCGGTCTCGTACAGATGAAGGTGAAGGATCTCGCACTGATGAATATGATGGTCTCGCACTGATGAAGATGCATGGTCTCGCAGTGAAGAAAATGATGGGTCCCGTACTGATGAAGATGGTGGGTCTCGCACTGAAGAAAAAGATGGGTCTCGCACTGATGAAGATGCCGGGTCTCGTACTAAAGTCTTGAAAACGATGGGTCTCGAATTAAAAATGAGTCGGAAAGGTAATGGTCTCGTGCAATGATGAAGACTGATTACTGGAGTGCCAAACTTGGCAATGATGATAAGATGTATGCTATCAAAATATGAAAGATACTCGTTCAAAACAGGAAACTGTTGGAAAAGGTGCCAAACTTGGCGATGTTGAGGTGTTATGCAGAAGTTGTAAAATGCAACTAAAGTGTTTGTGTGGAAGCTTGCCAAAACAAGGAACTGTTGAAAAATGTGCCAAACATGGCAATGCTTGAGAAACTCTGCTGAAAAGGAAAGTGAAATGATCATTTCCTGACTAAATATTTCATATCTGCAATTTGTTTCTTGAGAAAATGAACATGCCGTTGGTGGAAGTGTGTGGTGTTTGTTGTGGTGCTAAAGGCTTTTGCCAGTGTTCAGGATTTATGGCAGACCCGAGATTGGGTTGTGATTGTGGATGGTGGTCAGGGTCATGACGGGCCTGATATTTTTGTGGTGGTAAGGCTAATGACGGGCTTGAGAGTGTGAATGTGGTAAGGGCTTGTGTGTGCCTGTGGTGGGATGGTGGTGCTCAAGCTTGGGTTTTAATTGGTGTTGACATGGAAATTGTTGGAACCAACAATTGCCCCCAGTATTTTCTTTGATTAAACGCGCGAACGAGTCTCGTCCTTAAAGGGTCATGGCTTATGTTTCGATGTGGTGCTTCCTAACCTACACTCAGCGTGTTTGATGCTTGTACCTGTTTTCTGCTCACGGTCACAACTTCTAGACCATTGAATTTGACATTTGGTGGATTTACGCATTCGATTTGTTACTTTCACGAATTAGATACACACTATCAAGTCGGAAGTCTTTAAAGCTTATAACGTGGCCATAGGGTGTGATGAAAGATGACGGGATCATGGAGGGATATTTGAGGTATGTGGAGCTTAAATGGGTGACCAAAGCTGCAACTTGCGTCTTCTCTCAGATTCATCTTCCTTGTCTTGAAGTCGTCTAGCTGCTTCATATTGACGTTGTTTTAGAGCTTCTAGACCAGGACTTTTGAAGTTGTCCTTTACACGTTTCTCTTTTTGTCAATTGGATTTCTTTGAGGCACTTCGGGTTTGCCTTCTTGTTTTATCCTTTCTTAACTTTGCCTTCGGGGTTCTTGTGTTTCCCTGGTTTTGGGCTTCGAGAGCTGTTTTGATGTGAGCTCTCTTGATCCTATGTCACTCAGGGACCATTTGTGGATCGCTTCGTCATGCTGATAGCGACATTGCTTCTTTGGACTGATGAGAATGTTATCTGAGAGTCTGGCTCCTCGCTTCCTTTGGTCACCGGGTCGGACATTCATCATTGGCTGGGTTATTTGTGGAGCTCATATTATCGAAAAGGGGATATATGAAAGGCTCAGCGGGGGTGCCTAGAGTTTAATGACAGGGTTTACAAGCTTTTGGCTATGTGGTGCTGTACCTAGGTGCTTCGTCATTCCTGATAGTTGTGTATCCGTTCTTTGTTACTTTTCGAGGGTCTGAGAGTAAATTTACAAATTATCACCTTCGGTTGGAGTTATGCCATTTACCTTTTTCTTTGTATGTGGTCTCACCAAAGTCGTGTAAAAATGACACGCTCGTTCACTCATGGTTTTTCCGCTCAAGACACTCTCATGAATTCCACTTAGAGACTAGTCCACATGCTTAAATGAAAGATTAAAGATGACGATCCTGAACTCAGATTGCCCCCAGTATTGACCTGGGGTTTATGACAACACTTAAACAGATATGGATTTGGAACCACTTCGTGGGTTACTTTGGATGCTTTGGGAGGTTGTGGTGCTTGGCAACACATGTTCACCCTTTTAGAAACAAAGACAAGTCATTCTATTCCTAGTCGGGAATGATTACTCCGTGATCCTTTTCCTTAAAAACAATTTTGTTTTTCTTTTTTCGATGAATGAAAATGGTTTGTACAGGAATTGTGAAAATGGAACTATGATTTTATTTATGAATCATGAAAGAAACGTAAAGATTACAATCGGAGGTGACTGAAAACTAACTAAGAAGATAAGCAACTAGGAAAATTTAAGATGCAAGAAAACATAATAAAACGATCTGCATACTTAGAAAAATTGGACTCCTTGCTCAAGGAGGTCTTGAATCTTGTGCTTCAATGCTCGGCAATTGTCAGCATAATGCCAGACAACTGATGGTAGTGGCAAAATTGATTAAGATGCCTTCCCACAATGAGTGGTTCCTGGCGAGGGGCCAAGGGCTGTAGCAAGTTTTCTCTTCTGAAGCTCTTCAAACGCCTGACTTGGCGCTCGGCCAATGTCAGTGAACTCCCTTTGCGATGAGTCTCGGCGTGGTAAGGGTACCGTCCTAAAGTTTTGATGCGGAGCTCTAGGTCGTTGAACCACATTCACTTCTGGGAAACTGCTTTGAGCGCAAGCTACTGTCTGAAGATAAGCCTTTTCTGGTCCAGGCTTAGAGAATTTGGAGCCACTGCCGGAGTTTCTTGAGCACTCGAGCTCCAACTCTTCCTTATGAATCCTTTCCTCTAGAATACCGACTTGTCCCATCAACATGTCCAAACTCGGAAAGTACATAAATTTTAGCTCATGGTTTGTGTTTTTTCGCATGTTCTCAATTATTATGCAGATTTGCTCTTGCTCGTCCATTTTGGTAGGCATGGCTGCAGCCTTTCTCCTCCAACGCTTGATGAAGTCAGACATGGACTCACCGTCTTTCTGTCGAGTTCCTGCAAGATCGATTCTGGTGACCTCGAGGTTCTTAGCATACTTGAAATGATTTAGGAAAGCTTCGCAAACCTCCTCGTAGGTCTTGGTATTCATCTTCTGAGTGAGATACCAACACTGAGGATCTCGTCTAGATAGCGTGCAAAAACTTTGGATTTTTGCATGTCGTTGAGCCCTAAGAAGGACATTTTCCAGTCGAACATAGCCAAATGAATCTGTGGATCCGAGGAACCCTTGTACAAAGTGAGAGTGGGCCTTCAGCTTTGGGGGAAGATCAACTTCGGGATACGACGCCTGGAGAAATAATCGAAGCCAGCTGGTTTGTTGGCTTTCTCTATGCGCTCAATCCTTTTAAAAACCCTTTTAACCTCTGCAGCTAGTTGGTTGTCAGGAACACCCTTCCCCACACGTGTTTGAGGATCTTAGGCCCTAACGGAGTCGATCTTGATGTGACTACGGTTAAGATCTTCATCCATATGCTTTTCCAGAGTGTGCTGATTTATCTCCTGGAGATTACCACTTACCTCAATTCCTCGACAATGGACTCCAAGACCCTGCACCTCTGCTGCACAGCGGCCAACTGGGCATCCGTGTCGATCGGATTTCCTCCTTCTGCTATATGGATTTCAGGCTTACTCTTTCCAAGGTGTCCATTATTTAGCTAACAAAGAGGGGGTGCTGAATGAACTAGGGTGAGAATAACGCTTCACAAGGTAGATTGAAGACCGGAATAGGCTTGAACTGAAAGCAAGTGGGCTAAGATACCCAGAAAATAAGGTGTTTGGGCCGGGGTATTTTTCAGACTGTGAATTGGAATTTGGACTGGACGGCCTTGATTGTGCCTGAGAGGTGACACCTAGATCTAGGGTTTTGGGTTAGGGTCATGATAAGAAGTCTACCTAGACTAGAATGAGCCCTTGGGCCGGAATGTGTTTGGGCATGAAGTGAAGCACATGGGCTGGAATGGTCCCTAAATCACAAATGGGCCTAGCTTTCTTTGGGCCAGAGAAGATGGTGGCTAAGCCAAAAAAGGTTTTATTTTCAGGACTAGTGAGTAATTTCGAGTTCAGGTGATTTCTTTTTTATGGGCCTAGAACTATTGGATAATTCAAATTGGGCTAGAAGAGAAATCACCTAAATCTAAACTTTTGGGCTGAAGCCCAAATGACCCACATATTAAATCAAACAGGGCCTCTGGGCCGCAAACAATAGAGCTGCTAATTCGGGTTGGGCTAAGTTGATGTATGGGAAACTCCTATCAATTTCTAGGCTGGGTAGTGGACCGATCACACAAGCAAACAAGGCCCACACAAATTCAACATGTCTCTCACTTGATGGTTAAATCAATCTGGGTATGGATCGATCCGGAGAGTGCTTGGGGCTTGGGCCCAGGTCACCACAAAGGAAAGGGCTTGCAACGCTATTCTCTTTGGGCTTCCCCACTTTTTTCACATCACTGTTAAGTGTGGGCGCCTACGGTCGGGTCTTTAGCTGACCAAACAATGGGCTAGGTACGGGTACTGCCAGGAATGCTTGGGCTAAAGCCCAGGTATTAAGGGGGTGTGGTTAAACGACACCCTCCTCTTTTGAAATACCCCAAACCTTGATAGTGGTTTAAATATCAAATTATGGTATGTAAGCTAAAAAGTGCCTTAGTAACGTCAGTGAACAATTTAAACCATAATAAATGCAATAATGCATTAAGACACAGTTTGAGAGCAAAAACATGCTCTAAGCTATGAGTGAACTTGGTTAGGACCCAAAGAGCCTACCAAGGCTTGATAACATTTAATTATGATTTATAAGGCTAAATAAGTCCTTAGGAAACTTTGGTAGACAATGAACCAAACAAACACAAGGTAATACCTTAAAGTCAATATGAGCAAAAAATGTGCTCTAACTGGGATAAATGGGTTAAGGCCTAATGGTCATACCTATACCTTATTTATATGTTAATGAACATATTAAATCAATTACTAAAGAAAACCAAGCTTGAAAACAAGTTAAAACACAAAATGTGCTTTAAGGAGTCTTAAAGCACGGTTTTGAATTGTCTTGTAAATGAGTTTTGAATGGTTAGTCCATCATTACTCTTTAATTAACATGTGTACTATATAGTATCACATTTGGGTGGCCATATTAGTGGGAAATCAAAATTTCACTTCTATGTGCCTTGTTATAGGTGAATAGTGATTTTTATAACTAGTTTGTAACATATATAGTTATAAGTGATTAAGTTGGTCAACAAAGACCAAAACACCCTCCTAGGCATAATGGTGGCCGGTTTTTTGTAGATGGGAGTCACCAAGTATGTTAACTTGTTAAGTAAATAAATGTGACTCATAGTTACTATTTGCTTTAAGACTTAAATATCTTAAAAGCAAATTCTATCTTCATTCTTCCTTCCTCCTTCATTTCACACGGTTCCACACTCTCTTCTTCCTCTCTCTTCTTCTGTTCTCTCTCGGTGGTACATGATACAACATGGAAGTCCATCTTTGACCACATGTAAAACCTAACTCACTTAACCAAATCAAAAACAACACCACCATTCTCTTAGTTAGCCAAGCTCTACAATCTTGTCTCTTCAAAGCTTCAAAACCTCCATTTCGGTGCCAAGAGAAACCACATGGAAGGAGCTTGAGCTCACCTTTCACTATTCTTTTCTCCTTTGCTTCAAGGTAAGGAACCAAGAAATCCATGTTTCCTCCATGTTTCATGTTGTCCGAAAATTCACCTCACAATGGTGTATTTATCTTGCTTGTTTTAGCTTCATTTGAATCTTCCAAGGGCTAGGAGGAGTCCTCTCTTGATACTTGTTCAAGTTCTCTTCCAATTCCAAGTAAAACAATTACTTAATGTGTTAAAAACAATATGTGTAACTAGGGTTACAATGAATGAAGCATAATGCTTGAATACTCATTATGTTTGTTTGTATAATGTTTAGAAGTTGACAAACAACCAAACACCCCAACCGTTTACAAGGAACCAAGAAAGAATTTGTGAGGACAAAGAGGTAAACAAACTATCTCAATGTAGTTTAAATGCCTTAGAACATGAGCTGATTTGCTTGATAAATACCTAAGGAGCCAATGTGAGTGACCTAGCAAAGTGTTCTCAAGGAGACTAGTAAAAGAACATTGTGTTGGTGTATGTATTTGCAGGTCAAAGGCATATCAGTGTGGGAATTCAGTGTTTAAGGTTTATGCATTTAAGGCCTAAGAGCCATGTTATTTAAGGGCCTAATGCCAGCAATTTAAGTTTGCACTATAGTGTGATGTATGCAAAATGTGTGAAGTTTGTGTATGAATGTGTTTGATGGATTTTAGGTGTTCTGAGTGAAATAAGGTGAAAACCTAAGTGTTTGGTGTGAGTGTATACAAGAGAAGCTATGGCCAAATTTGGGAAAATGTGTGAGAAGTTCTAGTGTTTTAAATTTTTTGGTGAACTAGGAAGTGTTAAAGGTGAATAAATGTTACTTGAGAAGAAAACATGTATTAAGGTGTTTAGAGTGATGCAAGGATTTAGGTGTTATCTTGGAAGTTCTAGGAATTCAATGTGTGTTTGTGAATGTATTAAAGTCTTGAGAAGTTGTTTAAGGTTTAGGTAAGGTTAGGTTCAAGGAACAAGTGATGTTTGGGTATGATGTGAAAAAGGAGATTTAGTTAGTAAGAAAGAAGTTGAGGGATGATGATAAGGTGTAGAGGAACACCTTGGTATTGTGGTCATTATAGGTGAAATGCCACCTAGGAATCATAAGGAGAAAACATTGTAAGTGTTAGGAATTTTGTGGAGATATAAGTAAAGGTTTAAGGAATTAGGAAAAATAGTTTTGTGAGTGTTTAAGAATATCCTAAGGTGTTTTGAAGTGCCAATGATGTTAGAACACATTAAGAGGCCTTAGGAGAATTTTGGTGAAGATTTGACAAAGTTTGGGTAAGTTTAGGAGGCGACCGACCCAGGGGCCGACCCAGTTTGTGGGTCGGTCGAGCCTCTGTAAAATGTTAGAAATGTGTTCGTAATGGTCGACCCAAAGGGTGGGTCGGACATGGGTCGGTCGGTCAAGTTTCAAAGGAGGGAAATGTTCGCACATGGACCGACCCAGAATGGTGGGTCGGACGTGGGTCGGCGGGCATGTCTGTAAGGAATAAAAGGGGTCTGTAATGGACCGACCCAGCTGTGGGTCGGTCGGTGGGTCGGTCGGACCAAAAACATGGTTAAGGTTATGAAATCACATGTGATGATGGGGATTGGTAGGTAATGATGTTATGAGGATGTTAAGGACATGTTAGGTGAGTTTTTAATGACTATAAAATGGTTAAAAGTTGTATTAAAATGTGAGAGTAAAACAAGTTAAAAATGTTAAGTTATGTAACTAAGTTAACGGGGAAAAAGTAAGCATTGACATTAAATAATCAAGCAAACCCCGATGTTAATGAAAACACATGTGATGTTAACAGTGGTTCGAGAATTACTCGAGGAACATAAATGGACAGGATAAGTGGACTCCGGTGCAGGTATGGTTTTCTTGCAACCTGTGTCCTATCGGATTACACCGGCTTGTGTGCCAATGTGTTTTTCTGTATGTTTGCCACGTTATGATATAAACCATGAAACGAGTTTACAGTCATTATTGTTATGTATGTTACGTGCCGATACCGGTAACCTCTATGCGCTTGAAGGGCTAGTTAACCACTATTAGGTAAACGTAAGAGAACGGTATCCGGTAACAACGTTTCCGACTTAAGGAACGTTCTAACCACGGCTATGCGTGAGTTGGATATTGATGTTTGTGTGTGATGTTTGTATGTGAATATATGACTCTCTTTTCCCTTGTGTATGTCTGACAAGACTTAACTCAATGTTTGTGATTGTTTGATAAAGTTCAAAGATGAACTTCTAATAAGTGCTACGGGGGAATGAGGAGTCCGGTCTGTTCCGGCCACGCGTGTGAGTATGGGGTCGTTGTCATAGCAGGTTCGATCCTCTCTGTATGTATTGGTTGTTTTCCAATTTGGTTCCCAACCTACCCTTTAGCTTAACCAAGGCTATTACTGACTCACGTCGGGCCACAGGGGCATACTATTGTTATGTTTGTTTCGGTGTGCTTGGATCACTATATCCGGGGCACCTTGTGTTAAGTTAACCGTTCATTTACGAGACGGTAACGAGTTATGTAACGAGCTTATCATGAGACTGGCAACAATCTCTAGGCTCACCAGTATGTTGGTGATGTTTGGGTCGGTTCCTATGAGAACCATTCCCGTTGTGTTGTGTGTTTTGTTGTGATGCAATATTTATTGCGGTGTTATGTTGTGCACATGGAAACGTGCAATGTGTTGTTAAGTTTTGTTATGTAGTGTATGTTATATGTTGCAAAGTATGGAGTGTGTGGATCATGGATATGATTCCCAGTTTGTGATAAGAGACGGTTAAGGATAACCCGAATTAAGGGTATGTGTCGTCTATTAAGGAAGTAGCTCCATCAGAGGAGGAACACTCTAGGGATGATGATTACCTTGAGTGACTTATTAAGTAAGGATATATTGTCCGTTGTTGAGCCCATTGAGGCGAAATGTTAAGTGATTGTGTGTTTATTGTTATATGCATGATTTAAATATAATCAACTGCATGTTAAGACGACAATTAGTTGTGCGTGGCCCGATAGCATGTGGGCTGCGGGATTACCATACCAGCAAAGGTGCTGAGCCCCTTGGGGCCACCCCTTTCTCTTCTTTTCCTATTTCAGGTACGAAGTGCTGGAACCGTTCGAGAGTAGGACGGGTAGTCATTGTACGTGGGTAAACAATTAAGTTATGTATACAGTAGGTGTAGTAAGACCGATGTTTGTTGTCGGCACCAGTTTACAGTTACTCGGTATAGTTGATATGGTGTTGTTGTTGTTGTTGTTAATGGAAAGGGATACTGATGTATAGTTGCTCGGGAATTTAGCCCATCAGACCGGTACATTGTGTATGTATTAGCCTTGTTGCCACGTGGGTGGCTAACGGCGTGTAACACCAACAAGTTAAGTAATGTGATGAGGATGTTCTTCCGCTGCAGTTTGATGTAAGTATGTTAATGTTGGATGGGGTGTTACAAAAAGTGTATCAGAGCGAAGTATCGCTCTGATGACTGAGTTACCGAGCTTAGGAAGTACCGAGTTAGGATTTAAGTACTTTGGGTTAAGGGTTGAGTGATAGCGCGAGAGGTACGCTAGATAGGAATTACCAGTGTGTACTGGAAACCTACAATATCCATCCCACCCTCCACAATCCCTGTTTTATAACTTGGGAAAACAACGCCAGAGAGATGGAAGTCCACTCTCATACTCGGGAATACCCGATCTGGCTGTTATTATATACCTTTCGGGTACGGAGAACCTGTCATACGGTAGATCCCGGAAACTGGGAATCCGGAGACGGTCTCCATCTAAACAATGTTAACCGCATTTCATGGCAATGAATGAAGGATCTGTATATTGGAGAATAGAATTTCCGGCAACATGGGTCGACGTGCAGAGCAGTCGAGAATAACCAGCTTGCAACGCACCTACCGTGCAACAGGCAAGAAGTGGATTAGTGAAACCCGAGACGAGTGTCTACGGACCACAGTTAATAAATAAAACACCAACGGTATACCAACCGCTAAAGGAACTACAAAGTAGTGCCCAAACAAGAGACAAGTTCTCAGTAACCACGACAAGTGCGTGGAACGGGCTATAAGGAGAATGCGACACAAAAAAGGGGGTCTCCCAGAATGGGAAATACCCTAGTTAATGATTATTATGTGAATACAGTGAGAAGTCACCTAGACAAGTTTTATCAAGACAGTAAGATCAGTGAGGGCCACAAGGCCACTGATGACATATGGGTAAAAAACAATACCACAACCGTATGTGTTAAACCGATAGCCAGTTAGCATGGCGCACTTGCCAATAGCAAGTGCTGCTATAACAGGGCTGTTCGGGAATGTATAACCACTACGAAGTACTTGGAAAAGTACAATAAAGTTAAATGTGATTGTCATAACAGTGGAAGGGCCTGTTAGCCTAACCTCTGTAATTGTAAGTACACCAGTCAGCAAGAAGCTAGACTTGGTTAAGGTAAGAAGATGTTGTGGAACCATGAGAATTTTTCTTTAGACCCAGATTTATTCAAACCCTTTTCTTTTCAAAACCAGATTTTCTTTCAAACCAACACTTCTTTCCAACCTTCTTTTAAAAACCAGTAAAACCAAGGACAGTTGACAAGGATACGACAATGGATAACTTTCCCTCGATTAAGTTCGGGAAGTAAGGAATGAATATTGTCACGGGACAATATAGGGAGTTGACAACAGAATACTTCACCTAGGCTGTGACGGACACTACAAGTGTACCAACTGTGTTGTGGGCGACCGCACTCCGATAGGAGCATGTGGGCCTGACAGACCTACTTATGGGTTAGTTGGGTAAGTAGTAATGTATCAGTACGATACCCCATATATGTATACGAGTAGAGTCCGAGACACGGGAAGTAGTCGACTCCGTCTACGGTCAGCAGTATAAATCAACGAGAGCTAAGGATTACAAGGAATAGTTGAAGTTAAGGAACTCAGTTAAACTAACAAGCTAAAGGAATGTAAACTCCTTTCAAGGAAATGTTTAAGAGTTAGGAAGTGCGAAGGGCACAAATTGTTATGTAAAGACACCACATATGTCTTAAGGATCCTTAGGGATAAACATTATAGCTGGAATGGTGACCCAGCCTGTACTTGGCAAGCAGATGCCTAATGTGGACACGTTAATGTGCAATGAACGGATAAATTCCTAGAATGAGTACCTACACTACCAGGAAATGTTAATCTTCACAGAAGAAGATAACAACCAGTAAAGAACGCGAAAGGCGTAGCTAACGGAATGTACCAATAAGTGTGAGCCAAATGTAAAGGCATAACCTAACCACACCCAGGAGCATCCTTGAAGGTGTTTCACATCAACAATCGTTGAATGAAATGCATGACAGAAGCACAAGGGTTGAAACTAACACACAGTTTAGACATAAGTTGTCAGGAGACGGACTGACAAACCTAAGGGGCATCCCATGAAAGGAAACGTGGTGCAACGACCTTGTCATGGAGCCCAATACAACCTCTAACCATGTGATACTGTACAGAGAAGTACATGGGTGTGGACAGCTATAATGAGCCCGCTCAAGGCAAATAAGGCTTATAATCCAAAAGCAGGATATATTATATAAATTCAATTGATTGTAGATTTGTGTTGTATAAGTGAATAGAGTGGTAAACGAACCACTGCATTAAGAGTGGAGATACCTCTCAATATTGTGAGACCGCAGGAGCGGTAGTCATGGGATCAAGTCAAGAAATATGTTAAGGATGGATGACGTTATAGTGAAAGGGAGCAATTAACTATTACTATGGTGTATAAAGTGAAGCACTTGGCTGGATAGTGCCGTCTTGTGACCGAATGATCGATGCAAGGAGCATTCGGTAGTCATCCAAATGAGGGATGAACCCATAATGTGAATAATGTAAATTTATGTGTGGAAGTTGAGGTGACAGTAGATACGATATAAGTTGATGTTTACGGAGTAAGAGCACGGTGCGCAAACAAGCGACCGTTGTATAAATGTTGTTAAACGATAACGTAAGTGGAGATGCAAGATGATGATGTTAAACAAACTGAGCAATAAGCAGTGGTAGTATTGTGTGATGAGGAACTCAGTGTGAATTCCATGGCGATCGCATAAGGGATTTACTGTCGAGAGTTTACGCCTCTGCACTCTGTATTGACTGAGTGTTTTGGTATTGCTCTTGCGCAGTAATGATCGAATGAGATAGCTAGGAATTGGAAACTGTTGATTGTGGACAAATAATGTTATAATGGCCGATGCATAGGAAATGCAAGACCACACCAATGAAAGAGTACTGTACACAAATCAAATGTGGTGACATGATCAACAGTAAGTGACTACAGTAGCACTAACTGCCAAATATCGGTATGGAATATACCCCAAAATGTTGGAAATAGCTGAGAGAGCACTACACACTAGTAGTAGCTCAATCTCAACACAATAGCCGGAAAGGAACAAGTCAATCATGTGAAATACATAACTGTATACACCGTAAATGGTTATGGAAGTGGATAGAAAGTTTATAACTCGCCGAATTCGCTAACGGTAAAAGATACCGTGCGTCGGTTGCGAAACATTGTTACCAGATGAAGGTGATAATGGGGATGTAAATACAGTAAGAATAACAATGGAGCATTAAGCTCTACAGTTTGAGTTTCGCAGCAGAAACTAGTGAAGCCATGATTCAAGTGTTGAATGTACATGGTGAACATGAGTGAATGGCTAATTGTTAATGCCTAAAAGCCTCACAGGCCCAGGACCGAAACCGGTTATGAGTTATAACTCCAATGCGAATTCTTGGTTTAGTGACTAAACCGCTAATATGGTTAAGATCCTCTAATCAGAATCCATTGTGTAATAGACCGCGTGGAAGTTAAAACACTTCACGACGGCAGAACATTTAAGCAATGTTAGTGACTGATTACGTGGGCGTATCCCTTTTAAGGGGGGTAGAGCGCAAAACCACTTAGTGTATATTACCGTACAAGTGTTACGTAGTGTATGCGATTATATTGTGGCATAGCACAAAATTATTGTTTGTTTGATGATTGGTGTGTGTGTTACGTAACATACACATTCATTCATGGTTTAATTGTGGTAATTGCGCACAGAAGATGCGAATACCATTGTGATAAGTGTGTGTGAGTTTGTTAACAGTGTGTGTGATTGTACAAGTGTGGGAGAAATAAACTCCCGGGGGAACAAAAGCCCCGACAGTGTATAAATGTAAAACCAGGTGTGTTTTTGGATAAAATATATGTATATAATATATATGTATACTTTATAGTGATGCATGAAGGGCACGATACCGACATAGAACCTAGTGAGAATAAGATTCCTAGGCAACAGATTAAAAGTGAATGGAGGTAACTGATAGACGGGAGTTCTATCCTTTGGAGATTTGTGATCATGACTAGAATGATTCAAAAAATAGAAAATTGGAAATGAGTGACTTATTTGATGCTTGAAAATGAAGTGGGATGGTGGAACTTGATTGCATGTGATCAAGGGAAGCCGAACACAAAATTGGGGTGGAAGGATAGTTCAACACTGATGCTATCACATCATTCAGGGTGGATGACTCTTGAAACTCTCTATAAGTTGGTCACGAATAACCACGCTAATAAGAAGCAAAGAGCTTACGTTGGACTTGGAGTTGGGTGTGTTTTTCAAAAGATTTTCAAAATGGCATTTATAAAACGTTTGATGGATACTTTACATAATTAAAGTCTTCTTACTTAACCTCACAAGAAATTTTGAATTTATGTGATTGTTTTAAACTCCCAAAGGCACGGGGACGGAAGGTGTCCATCGCGACCAGGTTCTGCGGGATCACAGTGTATATCAAGGATATTTTTGATTGCTATACATGCTCTGACATGTTGTGTGGTATGTGTAATGAATGTTGTTTGACTTGGATTTCCTAAAGTGTATACTATCAAGGCCTATGAGTCTAAATGTGTGGTGTTAAATAGACCTACGTGTCTAAAGACTGTTATGTTATCGGGACCTACGTGTCCAAATGTTGTTAAGTATGTGTAAGTGTTGTTAAGATACCCGGACCATAGAGTCCGAGGTTATCATTTGGATATGTTATGTTATGTGTGAATGTGAATGTGTTGCCCGGACCATTAAGTCCGAGGTTGTGATGTAAAGTGTGTTTGGTTAAGGAAGTTTACTTCCAAGTGATTCCTGTGTTCTAATCTAATGATGTGAGGAAAGTGTGAACTTCGAGGACGAAGTTCTGTTAAGGGGGGTAGATTGAAATACCCCAAACCTTGATATGTGGTTTAAATATCAAATTATGGTATGTAAAGGCTAAAAAGTGCCTTAGTAACATCAGTGAACAATTTAAACCATAATAAATGCAATAATGCATTAAGACACAGTTTGAGCAAAAACATGCTCTAAGCTATGAGTGAACTTGGTTAGGACCCAAAGAGCCTACCAAGACTTGATAACATTTAATTATGATTTAATAAGGCTAAATAAGTCCTTAGGAAACTTTGGTAGACAATGAAACCAAACAAAACACAAGGTAATACCTTAAAGTCAACATGAGCAAAAATGTGCTCTAAGCTTGGGATAAATGTGTATAAGGCCTAATGGTCATACCTATACCTTATTTATATGTTAATGAACATATTAAATCAATTACTAAAGAAAACCAAGCTTGAAAACAAGTTAAAACACAAAATGTGCTTTAAGGAGTCTTAAAGCACGTTTTTGAAAAATTGTCTTGTAAATGAGTTTTGAATGGCTAAATGTCCATCTACTCTTTAATTAACATGTGTACTATATAGTATCACATTTGGGTGGCCATATTAGTGGGAAATCAAAAATTTCACTTCTATGTGCCTTGTTATAGGTGAATAGTGATTTTTATAACTAGTTTGTAACATATAATGTTATAAGTGATTAAGTGGTCAACAAAGACCAAAACACCCTCCTAGGCATAATGGTGGCCGGTTTTTGTAGAGAGGAGTCACCAAGTATGTTAACTTGTTAAGTAAATAAATGTGACTCATAGTTACTATTTGCTTTAAGACTTAAATATCTTAAAAGCAAATTCTATCTTCATTCTTCCTTCCTCCTTCATTTCACACGGTTCCACACTCTCTTCTTCCTCTCTTCTTCTTGTTCTCTCTCGGTGGTACATGATACAACCATGGAAGTCCATCTTTGACCACATGTAAAACCTAACTCACTTAACCAAATCAAAACAAACACCACCATTCTCTTAGTTAAGCCAAGCTCTACAATCTTGTCTCTTCAAAGCTTCAAAACCTCCATTTCGGTGCCAAGAGAAACCACCATGGAAGGAGCTTGAGCTCACCTTTTCACATATTCTTGTTCTCCTTTGCTTCAAGGTAAGGAAACTCAAAGAAAATCCATGTTTCCTCCATGTTTGCATGTTGTCCGAAAATTCACCTCACAATGGTGTATTTATCTTGCTTGTTTTAGCTTCATTTGAATCTTCCAAGGGCTAGGAGGAGTCCTCTCTTGATACTTGTTCAAGTTCTCTTCCAATTCCAAGGTAAAACAATTACCTTAATGTGTTAAAACAATATGTGTAACTAGGGTTACAATGAGATGAAGCAAATGCTTGAATACTCATTATGTTGTTTGTATAATGTTTAGAAGTTGACAAACAACCAAACACCCCACCGGTTTACAAGGAACCAAGAAAGAATTTGTGAGGAAAAAGAGGTAAAAACTATCTCAATGTAGTTTAAATGCCTTAGGAACATGAGCTTGATTTGCTTGATAAAATACCTAAGGAGCCAATGGTGAGTGACCTAGCAAAGTGTTCTCAAGGAGACTAGTAAAAGAACATATGTGTTGGTGTATGTATTTGCAGGTCAAAGGCATTATTATGTGGGAAATTCAGTGTTTAAGGTTTATGCAATTTAAGGGCCTAAGAGCCATGTTATTTAAGGGCCTAAGTGCCAAGCAATTTAAGTTATGCACTATATTGTGATGTAGTGCAAATGTGTGAAGTTTGTGTATGAAATGTGTTGATGGATTTTAGGTGTTCTTGAGTGAAATAAGGTGAAAACCTAAGTGTTTGGGTGTGAGTGTATACAAGAGAAGCTATGGCCAAATTTGGGAAATGTGAGAAGTTCTAAGTGTTTTAAATGGTTTGGTGAACTAGGAAGTGTTAAAGGTGAATAAATGTTTACTTGAGAAGAAAACATGTATTAAGGTGATTTAGAGTGATGCAAGGATTTAGGTGTATCTTGGAAGTTCTAGGAATTCAATGTGTGTTTGTGAATGTATTAAAGTCTTGGAGAAGTTGTTTAAGGTTTAGGTAAGGTTAGTGTTCAAGGAACAAGTGATGTTTGGGTATGATGTGAAAAGGAGATTTAGTTAGTAAGAAAAGAAGTTGAGGGATGATGATAAGGTGTAGAGGAAACACCTTGGTATTGTGGTCATTATAGGTGAAATGCCACCTAGGAATCATAAGGAGAAAACATTGTAAGTGTTAGGAATTTTGTGGAGATATAAGTAAAGGTTTAAGGAATTAGGAAAAATAGTTTGTGAGTGTTTAAGAATATCCTAAGGGTGTGTTTGAAGTGCCAAATGATGTTAGAACACATTAAGAGGCCTTAGGAGAATTTTGGTGAAGATTTGACAAAGTTTGGGTAAGTTTAGGAGGCGACCGACCCAGGGGCCGACCAGTTTGTGGGTCGGTCGAGCCTCTGTAAAATGTTAGAAATGTGTTCGGTAATGGTCCGACCCAAAGGGTGGGTCGGACATGGGTCGGTCGGTCAAGTTTCAAGGAGGGGGAAAATGTTCGCACATGGACCGACCCAGAATGGTGGGTCGGACGTGGGTCGGACGGGCATGTCTGTAAGGAAGTAAAAGGGGTCTGTAATGGACCGACCCAGCTGTGGGTCGGTCGGTGGGTCGGTCGGACCAAAACATGGTTTAAGGTTATGAAATCACATGTAATGATGGGGATTGGTAGGTAATGATGTTATGAGGATGTTAAGGACATGTTAGGTGAGTTTTAATGACTATAAAATGGGTTAAAAGTTGTATTAAATGTGAGAGTAAAAAGTTAAAAATGTTAAGTTATGTAACTAAGTTAACGGGAAAAGTAAGCATTGACATTAAATAATCAAGCAAACCCCGATGTTAATGAAAACACATGTGATGTTAACAGTGGTTCGAGAATTACTCGAGGAACATAAATGGACAGGATAAGTGGACTCCGGTGACAGGTATGGTTTCTTGCAACCTGTGTCCTATCGGATTACACCGGCTTGTGTGCCAATGTGTTTTTCTGTATGTTTGCCACGTTATGATATAAACCATGAAACGAGTTTACAGTCATTATTGTTATTGTATGTTTACGTGCCGATACCGGTAACCTCTAATGCGCTTGAAGGGCTAGTTAACCACTATTAGGTAAACGTAAGAGAACGGTATCCGGTAACAACGTTTCCGACTTAAGGAACGTTCTAACCACGGCTATGCGTGAGTTGGATATTGATGTTTGTGTGTGATGTTTGTATGTGAATATATGACTCTCTTTTCCCTTGTGTATGTCTGACAAGACTTAACTCAATGTTTGTGATTGTTTGATAAAGTTCAAAGATGAACTTCTAATAAGTGCTAACGGGGGGAATGAGGAGTCCGGTCTGTTCCGGCCACGCGTGTGAGTATGGGGGTCGTTGTCATAGCAGGTTCGATCCTCTCTGTATGTATTGGTTGTTTTCCAATTTGGTTCCCAAACCTACCCTTTAGCTTAACCAAGGCTATTACTGACTCACGTCGGGCCACAGGGGCATAATTGTATGTTTGTTTCGGTGTGCTTGGACTATATCCGGGGCACCTTGTGTTAAGTTAACCGTTCATTTAACGAGACGGTAACGAGTTATGTAACGAGCTTATCATGAGACTGGCAACAATCTCTAGGCTCACCAGTATGTTGGTGATGTTTGGGTCGGTTCCTATGAGAACCATTCCCGTTGTGTTGTGTGTTTTGTTGTGATGCAATATTTATTGCGGTGTTATGTTGTGCACATGGAAACGTGCAATGTGTTGTTAAGTTTTGTTATGTAGTGTATGTTATATGTTGTAAAGTATGGAGTGTGTGGATCATGGATATGATTCCCAGTTTGTGATAAGAGACGGTTAAGGATAACCCGAATTAAGGGTATGTGTCGTCTATTAAGGAAGTAGCTCCATCAGAGGAGGAACACTCTAGGGATGATGATTACCTTGAGTGACTTATTAAGTAAGGATATATTGTCCGTTGTTGAGCCCATTGAGGCGAAATGTTAAGTGATTGTGTGTTTATTGTTATATGCATGATTTAAATATAATCAACTGCATGTTAAGACGACAATAGTTGTGGCGTGGCCCGATAGCATGTGGGCTGCGGGATTACCATACCAGCAAAGGTGCTGAGCCCCTTGGGGCCACCCCTTTCTCTTCTTTTCCTATTTCAGGTACGAAGTGCTGGAAGCCGTTCGAGAGTAGGACGGGTAGTCATTGTACGTGGGTAAACAATTAAGTGTATGTATACAGTAGGTGTAGTAAGACGATGTTGTTGTCGGCACCAGTTTACAAATACTCGGTATAGTTGTTAAGGTGTATGTTGTTGTTATTGTTAATGGAAAGGGATACTGATGTGTAGTTGCTCGGGAATTTAGCCCATCAGACCGGTACATTGTGTATGTATTAGCCTTGTTAGCCACGTGGGTGGCTAACGGCGTGTAACACCAACCAAGTAAGTAATGTGATGAGGATGTTCTTCCGCTGCAGTTTGATGTAAGTATGTTAATGTTGGATGGGGTGTTACATCTTTTCCCCCACTTATTCACATCACATAAAAGGTGTGAGTCCCTGACAGGGGTCCCTCAAACGGGTCCCGGGGTGAAATTGGTGTGCATGGACCCTCACTCTCATATGATGCAAAGGTACAAAAATTAAAGTGTGCACGAAAGTAAACATACAATGTAATAAAGCCATAAATAAACATTTCGAGTTAAGCCCTCTTTCTTAAAATTAAACAAATTAATATTAAGAAGTTGTCCCCAGCAGAGTTGCCAGTCTGTGAGCCTCGATTTTAAACCCTACCCTAAGTTGGTTAAGGCTGATTAGGATCTAATCGGGTTTTAGGTCCACTTATATCCTAAGATTAATAACTATGTCATATAACAATAATGATTAAAACCTAAGCTAGCTCACTGGAACCTATTATGAGTCGCCACCTAATTTTAACCTAGAGTAAATTAGGAAAGGTAGAGTTCGGGTTCGGGGCTTGGTATTCGGCTTATTTAGGGTTCAAATTACTTTCATTACCCCTAGAAGTCGTTTTTCCTCTACTTAGTTTAATTACGGCTTATTATGAGTCGTTTTAACCAAAGTGCGCGAGCTTCTGTTTTTTTGTGTTTTTTAACATTTTTTGACTGAAAATAAAAGTGAAAGTTGAAATTTCCTAAACTAGGGTTTCGGAGGCAGAATTAGGTCAAATTTTGTTTCCATCCGTGACTACGGACCTAATGTTTGTACCCACGGACCCTAGTTATTCTATATGGTAATAAAAGTCTAATTAAATAGAAAATAAAATTTGAGAAGTCCGGGGCCACGGACAGGATGTCCATGGGCCCGGACATTGTTTAGAGAAAACCTAAAATTTGAAAATTTTAAAATCCCGCCGCCGTCCGTGGGTGTCCGTGGCCACGGACAACCCGTCCGTGGTCCCGGACCACCCACGGACCCAGGGGTTTTCTGGTGGTTCCCGAAGGTGTTTTCAGCTAAAAAATTATGCACGTGTAGCCTGAAAGATGTACAATATGTTAGTAATTGAAAGATTGCAGTTTGAAGTCGAATTATGTATGAAACTTGATAAACAAGTAACAAGGTAGAAGCAAAAGTAATTAGCTATACAGAAGCCGAAAAGGGGTGGTTTGAGCCCAAAATTTAACAGAGAGTCAATGAGGTTGGGGGAATTAGAAAAGTAGAGTTATAACCTGTTTTACCTTCAGATTCGTGGTGTTTCTTCACGTCGGGATTCTCCGGAGGCCTCGTTGATGGCGGATCCGGAAGAACTTCGAGCCCAGCTTCTGACTCCTTGTTGTTCTTGATGTTCTTCACGTTTTGGTGCTGTTTTGGTGAGGGTTTGATGATGTATGATGTTGTGGGAATTGAAAAATATGTTTTGGTGTTGATTTTGGTGAGATTTCGGTGTTTGATTGTGGCTCTGCAGTTCAAAACGTGAAGAGAAAGAGACGGCTGCCTTCTTTAAGAGTCTAGGGTTCTTGAGGTTCTCCTTTGATCATGGGATAAGGTTCCTTATATAGGCTTCCTTAAAGATAGAAAAATCCGGTAAAAACTGAGATTTACCGACGTTTTAGCTCAAGGGCTTCCAAAAGGAATTTGATTATGAAATTTCACACATGGGTAAAGGATGATTTCTGATTTTTCTAAAGTGGAATCGAATTTTTTGGATATTGGAATATTTTTAAATTCAAATTCTCGTTAGATTCAATCAGAAATTGCTAGAAAATGATTGGAAATTTGAAAAATCAAAATTCCAACGCCATTATGCTTCAAATGTCATCCTCTATCATGGGTTAAATTTCAAAGCATTTTGAATTGATTTGACCCTTATTTGGAGGTGAGAGAAAGCCTATAGGAGGCTTAGGAGCCTTGAAAAATTACGAAAGTGCCCCTGGAGATGACTAAGCTGTCCCTAGTACTCTGAAATGTGCCGATCAAACTGGGAACCCTCGCTACTAGCCTATTAGTAGAGACTCTCTTCCGGGGGAGTTGAAATTTTGGGTATAACAACAGCCTAAGCTTCCGAAAATAGCACAAACATAAAGCATCACCAGAATTGATACACGAGGAAAGAATGGTAGAGAACAAGAACTAAGTGGCTCCTTCTTGCTATTTTGTTTCACCAAGATTTAGGTACTTAAGATAGGTAAATGGGGACCCAAATAACTCCCATAGATTCACCTTGGAAGACCTCCAAATTCCCTCACTTCTACATGCATTTTACACTGGCAAGGTACTTTGGCTTCTGTTTTGGTGTTCGTGAATGGATGGCTTTCTATACCTTCTAATTCATGTTTCTATGTTTTTACTGAGGTGGGAGAAGATGATTGCTATGTGTTGGAGTGCCTGGTCATGGTCTCTCTCTTATAGGAAAAGAAGGAGAAGTCTTAAGACAAAGGAAAGCATTATAAAGATGACACCTCATGACATAGCTACCTACGTTTGTAACCCTTGATTGAATAAGTAATTTGAACACATAAAAGGGCTAGGAAGAGGTAGGGGAGGTTTTGGCTGCTGCAGGAGTCATCATGAGCTGAAGATAAATCATGACATGTAATAAATGACATTAAATTTGACCGGTTACCTTAAGGCATGGTTTGGCTTTTGGTCTCCTCCTTGCTATGCTTAGTTTGGTAATATGTCCTACTAATGTGTAAGTGTAAGTGGAAGTGAATACACTTCTGGTTATAGCTCATTTAAGGCTCCACGTAAGGGTATAAAAGGAATTAAGGTGTTTGAAGAGCAAATAAGGAACATGTTGCTTTACTTTGACTTAAAATCTAGCTAAAGACCTCATGAAACCTCCTATTAGCTTGATTCACCTCCTTAGTTGCTTGCTAGCTTGTGTGGACATCATTAAACCAATCATTTTGTGACACCTCGTGCTTCCCAACACCTCGTGCTTCTTGACATCTAGTGCTTAGGTTAACTAGGTTACCACCTCATGCTTCCTACCTACTAGCTCACTACCTCGTGCTTACCTCAACTAGATCGCCACCTTGTGCTTACCAATCCGCTTAAGGTGTTTCCTAAGGAAAAAGTGAATGATGGGGTGAAACTAGATATGGGGGCATTTCTGGCTACTAGAATTTTATCGGGTCTTGTAAGATTTTCTAAGGCTTTCCATCTCTTGTTATTAGGGTTGTTAAGTCACGATCCTTTATTTTTTATGATAGCAAATCTTGTGTTTGTATTTAACATGTTTGTGATGCTCTATGATTCAGATAGACAGGCAAAAGAGTGGTTCGCACGCAAGGTTGCAAGCGCACTCGGTTCACGACATGTGCCCAACCAGTCAGGCACCTGTCTGAGAGAGCTCACGCTAGAACTTCTAGCACATATAACAAGTCAGGAGCGATAGCCGGTTTCAATTGGTATCAGAGCGGATCTCTTCTAGAAAGCTAACTGCTTTGGAAGATGATCAAAATGTCTCACACAAGCCTACTAGCGGCATAAGAAGGTTCTGCACCAAATCGACCACCACTCTTCAATGGATATAACTATAGTCACTGGAAGAATAAAATGGACTTTCACATCACTTATGATGATCCAAGAATGTGGAAGGTGATAACACATGGAGAATACACCTTCCAGAACACTCAAGGACAAGACATATCTGTTGACTGCATGACGGATGATCAAATCAAGAAGCTGGTATTCAATGCTCGAGCCATAATAATTCTACACTGTGCACCACTTCCTGAACAATATTCCAAGATAGCCTTAGCCAAAACAGCTCAAGAGATCAGGAAAACTCTTAAAGTCACGTATGAAGGAAATGATGAGATCTAAAAGACTCGCATTGAGTTGTTTCTCACTCATTGGGAGCAATTTAAGAAGGAAGAAAAGGAGAGCATTTCGGAACAGCATACAAGGTTCACCAAGCTGATCAACGAGATGTTGGTGCTTGGAAGAACTATCTCGAATGAGGATCAAATTCAAAAGTTCCCCAGTTCTCTTCTAGCCTCCTTCGACAGCAAGGTCAATGCCATGCAAGAAGTCCATGATCTACCTATGATGTCCTTGGCAGACATGCTAAGTTCCCTAATGAAGTTTGAGCTAAAACTACAACAATGAACTCAGAAAGCTCAACAAAATAAAAAGGGAAAGGCATAGCCCTTCAAGCAACTGAAAACTCTGGAACAGGAGAAGAAACTGATGAGATGGTCCTCTATGCTAAGAGGCACTTTCGAAAGTTCATGAGAAACAACATGAGGAAAGGAAGATAGCCCAAGGAGACCGATGATCATCGCAAGAAGAACAATGACAGGTGTTTCGGGTGCTTAAAGTGTGGACATCACATCAAAGACTGTCCTTAAACAACCTCGAGATGACAACGATAAGGTCAGGAAACCCGTCCAAAGATTGTTCAACAAAGGGCTAGGAAAGAAGCGTTGTTGCTGCTGCATGGGGAGACTATAACACCCCATTCTTAAACACGTAATAGTCACTCTCGTAGCAATAATTAAAAACATCTCACAGCGGAAGCCGAACAATAATGATCCTCACTTGGGTGTCACATGCCATTACACGCCCATGCGAGTAAAGAAGCAGAAACAAAATAATAAATAAACAACGTTGATATTAAAATAACCGCAGTGATAACAACATACTAACCTATACATCATACTAAATCCAAAAGTAATATCAATGACAAGTGAGCGTCTAATCATTCCCGATTGTATACATCGTTGTCATAAATTAACCTAAGGCCTATCATAATACAATGTGAACTCACGTGCGATATTCAATATTGAAACTCTAACTACCCGGGTCCCGCACTTCGGCTTCAACGATAATCTTCAACCTGCAAAAAGCTGTGGAGGCTAAACGATAAATGCTGAGTATGCTAGGTTTGGACCCTATTGGTCACTTAATCGTTATGGCCGTCTTTATATTAGATTCGTTATATGCTTTTACCGGTGTACAAGTATATTAAAGTAGTAGATACATGAGTGATAGTAATGTGAAACAATTAAGGCAGTCACTACAATTCACACTCAACAGCACATACAACACATTTAATCAAAACAAACGATAAACATGTAGCTGTTAAATAACGGTCTTGTATTCATTCATTACAAATGACCCCCGGGTCCTCATCACATTACAACTCATCATATGTGGGTGTCAAGTTAGGACAACCCATAATTGTATTCATTTATGGACAATCGTCCTGGTGGCACCAACAGTAGTGCACTCTAGCCAAAGATATAAGATCTCGGGACTTGCTCTTTGCCTAAAAGGCATCATTTAGTTTGTGGCAAGAAGCCGAGTACCAGCAGCGGTACAATCTGGCCAACGATCTATGTAGGCTCGTATGGGGTTAACTAGAGTAGAACCCAATTCGGGTAAACACTCAAGCGATCACTATGCACAGCCAGTTAGTCCGAGACTACACTGGGCTTTCCTTCATACACCAATCCTCCAATATGTGATTAAATAGTTAATCGATTACCTAAAGTATAATCTTAGGTTATTGAGACTTCATTTATCATAGCTTCCCTAAGGGTCTTACGCATACCTAGAAGTAATCTAGGTCATATTCATGTTCGAGAGCCATGCTCTCGAGATCGACATATTCGTACCTTATTTCCTAAGTGTTTTACTTAGGTTGCTATGCACATAATTATAATACTAAGTGTATTATACTAAATAACATCAGTCACATCACATATGTCGTATATGTATGTTTATATAAGTCGATCTATAGTCGATGTAGTATTAGTCCCGAAGGACACTCACGTATAAGTAAATAATGTGAGAAAAGAAGCAGTTAAACACCACATAATAATTTATGCATATATATTGTAACACCCCTACCGCTAATCCCCTAGTTATCTCCTAATTGTCACGGTCACTATGCTAATCACAGCGGAACGAACAACCAAAGTAGCGGGTGATACACGCCGTTAGCCGCCCATAACGACTAACTAGGCCTCAAACAACAATAGTACGGTCTGATAGCAGAAAATACCGAGTTACCATTTACAACCTTAAACAAGCCCAACAATCCTTAACAAATCCCAACAATATATGCATCCTTGTTCCTCCACAACAATATCCCAAAAAGTGATTACCGAGTCTAAGAGTTTAGTTCGCAATTTACAACCTTTCAAGTCTACAAAACATTAACAGTTTATAGTTTCCAAAATCCAAAAAGGTGTACCCCATGGTACACCGGCTACAAGTCCTAATGGTGTACTACTCGGTACACCAATCAAAATAGCTAATCTAGCAAAGAAGTATCTTGGTCATTCCCGGCCCTTCACCCGTCTCGAGTTCCAGCAATTAAAACAGTGCCCCAAGGGGCTCAGCAAAAGCTGCATATGACTTCCGCATACCCCGCGTACTAGCAAGGGTACGCCAACTAATTGGTCGCCAACATGCGGTTCATTTTATAATAATAACATGCTATATAACTGGAAACATAGGCATGCAGGACAACAAGCAATCAAAGTATATTAATCAAAGCACAAGTATAATATTCAACAATCCGCGTCCAATCTCAAACAAGCTTCACCAAGGGGTTTAGCCCAATTACCATCCGGGTTAATCAGATGTTACCATCTCATTACCCAAGATCAACAACTCAACAAGTTCGAGTCTTCCCAAATCAAATTTTCTTCTCTTATCAAATCTCAAGTTAAGTCGGTATGACCTCCGGGCAGGGATAAGCCTATCCCACCATCGAGCTTAAGGGTGGCCCACTTAACCAGGTTGCTACCTATTTAATGGGTTTGGACCATGGAAAAGATTGTAGCCAGGAATCGGTTAACAATCTCTCTTGTTACCTCATCCTCACGTGTGGCCGAAACTATATCAGACTCCTCAAGTTCTCCCAAATTCTCAAATCCAAATTCTCAGTGTTAGTGTGTTAGATGGTTAAGGAGTTAGTGAGAAGCCCATAACAACAGTTAAACTTCCACAACAATCAACCAAACTCTTAAACAAGCCACATAGCTCCAAGCTCATTCACCAAGCAACAAGGCACAATAATTACAATATATATTGGAAAGTGCAATAAACCGATAACATGCTCTAATCTTGTTTAGGTGGTGGTAAATCAACACACAAACAAACAAGCTGGGGTAACCCCGTTTGGATACAGGCCATGAAGAAATCATACCGTGCACCGTCGATCTCAGACGTTTGATTCCCTTCAGTTTGACTATTCGAGTCCTATAACATACCACACAGTCGCACGGTTAATGATCTATAGTTGACCTAACTCATTCCTTTATTAATACTTCCAATGTACTATTACTAGTTCTTACAGTCCATACTTGGTTATGAAAATCATTCTTTTCTCATTATTCCTTAAACTTGTTTACTTACTCATGTACTTATTTTCACACCATTATCACTCAATTATTAGTGTACCACTAAAGCCCTATATGTATGTATATATATACACATATATAGTATGATTACTACTTTTTTTTTTTGACTCGACCGACCTTACCCAGGGTCGGCCCCAAGGTCGGTCAAAGTCAGTGAGTTACATTACTGAAAAATTCGGACCCGACCGACCTTGCCAAGTTCGGTCCCAAGGTCGGTCCAAGTCAGTGTGTTACTGGTTCGAAATTTATGACTCGACCGACCTTGCCAAGTTCGGTCCCAAGGTCGGTCGAAGTCAGTGACTTCTTTACATTTTACAACTCGACCGACCTTGTCAAGTTCGGTCCCAAGGTCGATCGATGTCAGTAGACTTCCACCTTTGTTAATTCAGGCTCGACCGACCTTGCTAAGTTCGGTCCCAAGGTCGGTCCAGCCCAGTATACTTGTTTTAAATTCTATTTTCAGTTCTTCCTTTGCCCATTGTTTCCCTAACCTTTCCCAAAGCATTACTACCATGTTTAACACTCATTTTGATGCTCTAAACTTCTCTTAACCACCTACTTACCCCATTACTCATTTCCATTTTAACATACACAATTTCCTCACTTCCATTCCAGCACTTATACTAGTTTTTGATCTTAAATGCTACAGATTTTAAACTAACCTTTGCCATCCATTACTTCCTCAACTAATGCCACTCCTTGAGTTTAAATTGCATTACCTTACATCCTAGTTCTTCCCTCACTTAGCTTCCTCTCCATTCTGTTTCCAAAGTGCTAATCTACTCACAACAAACACCAAACACACCTAGTTGTGTCCTAGGTTATTTTCTCCTCTTAAATATCTAATCTTCTAATTTCTAGACAAATTTTGACAGAGGTTCCCCTATAATTTCTACTTTTCCCACACACAAATTCAGCTCACAATTTTCCCAACTTCCATATCAATACAAGCACTAACAACAGATAAATTTTCCTGCACATATATATTCATTACCCAAGGTTTTCCCAAGCTTTAATCATACTTTAAAAGTTCCAAAGCCAATTGGTTCTCTCCCTTATTCCACTAAAATATAACTACTACTTAAACCATTTGATTTCCTCATTTCCAACATTCCAAATCTTTTACACAAAGCATACAAAATCTACTCAAGGTTAGTGCATTTACCTTTGTTTTTTTCTAACTTCCTTTCTTTCCTTCCTTTCCTCTACTTCTTGCTTGCTCTTTCCTCCTCCTTTCTTTTTCTTGGTTCACCCAATCAATAATGCTACAGCCATCCGCCATACCATATTAAACTTAGAAAAATCATTCCTTAAACTAATATTATACTTAGCACTAGTTAGGGTTTACAAGGGGATATTACCTTAGGCTCTTAGAGGGATTTTGGGTAGCAAAATGTGGAGATTTCCAGCTCCCAAATTAACCACCAAAAACCAGCTGGGAAGGGAGAAGAACAAGTCTTAACTCAGATTTTCGTTTAGCATGAAAAGGTGGAAAAGATGAACTTTGAAGACCATTTTTACCTTAGAGCAATGTGGAGATGAAGGGGGTTGCAATGGGGGTCTTCAAGCTCCAAAATGTGCTACAACCATGGTGGAGAAGTGTGGGCTTTTCAGTTTTTTAAGAGGTGGAAAATGAAGCTCAAGAAGAGAGGAGTTCAATGGTGTGATTTTTATGTGATTTGGAGTTGGTTTGCACCTTCAAATGTGGAGAAGAAGAGGAGTTAGAGAGGGAAGTGTAAATCACCATTGCTGGAGAATGAAGAAGAAGTCAGCTAGGGGGGGGGGGACATGAGAGATATGGGTAGTTAGGAGAGAGAGAGCTCTTTTTTTTGTTTTGTACTTTCTTTCTTTATTTCCTTTTGTCTTGTAGTGCATTAAGCGAAATTAAGAGGGTGAGGGAAGGGACAAATCGGCAGCCCCCACACACACCCATTACTTTTGCTGATTTTTAATTACAAGAGGGACATGTTAGTTTAGCTTATTTTAGCTTTCACCCCACACTTTCATTTTTTTTACACTATTCACTCCCGAACCCGTTTTCCGGAATTTTCTCGTCTAATTGATTTTATTGGTTCTAGACCTTTATTATAGTTTAATAATGACTATTTGGTTGACCAAAATTATTACGGGTCTATTTAACCCGCTTAAAGTCGTGTTTTCCCGGTTTCCTCGAAAAACGCGCTTTAAGGTTCATTTGTGCTTTTAATCCGTTTTAAGGATCCGTTTTCTTCGGGATTTGTTCCCTCATGATTATTTAGGTTTAATTAAGCCTCTAAAATCTTAATTAGCCTAATTAATCACTGTTTTAAATTTTGGGGTAATTCAATCTACCCCCCTAAGGAACATTGCCCACAAAGTTATTCAAGTTGGTGAATTAGTTTTCTTTGTTCAATTGACTCTCAATTGTCAAAGACCATACAACACAACATCTTACAGAATTAAAATTTTGTCTCACAGGGTGTTCACCCATCATAAAACCACATTCCCAACACAATTCATCACCAATCTCTATCCAATCCAATGATACCACAATTCCATTCCTTCAGACAATTCCTTCCACATTATACAATCAACATTCTACAAGTCCACCAAATGTAATACAATTTACATGCAATGCAAATTCTTACCCCAAAGCAATTGAAAAACAAAAAACGGTCCTACCCCCCTTAAAAGGGTACGACCTGTACCCTCTAGGCACTAATACTCTAGTCTACAAATGCGGGGTATTTCACCTTCATGGCTTCCTCTATTTCCCAAGTCGCTCCCTCGACATCGTGGTTCGACCACAAGACTTTGACCATTCACACTGATTTGTTGCGAGTGTCTCTAGTCCTTCGTATCAAGGATTCCAGTGGAGTCTCGACTATCTCATCTTGGCTCTAGGGATAAGTGTTCGGGCTCTAACACATGAGAAGGATCAGATATGTATTTCTTGAGTTGCGAACGTGAAACACATCGTGAACGTTCCCAACTCCTCAGGTAAGGCTAACCTGTATGCCACGGATCCAACTCTCTCAGTGATCTCATACGCCCTACAAACTTCGGGCTCAGCTTGCCCTTCTGGCCAAATCGAAAGACACCCTTCATAGGCGAATACGCAGGATCACTTGGTCACCCACGCGAACTCAAGGTCGTGTCGTCTCACATCAGCATAGGATTTCTGTCTATCCTTGGGTTGCCTTCATGTTCGCTCGAATCTGTTGAACTTCAGCTTACACTTGCTTTAGATATTTCGGTCCTATGATGACCGCTCCACTTGACTCATCCCAACACAATGGGGTATGGCAAGGTCTCCCTATAAGCAGCTGGAAAGGTGACATCTTGATCGAAGCATGATAGCTATTATTATATGAAAACTCGATAAGATGTAGCTTATCAATCCAGCTCCCCTGGAAGTCTAAGGCACATGCTCTAAGCATGTCCTCGAGTGTTTTGATGGTCCTTTATGTCTGATCGTCGGTTTGTGGATGGAAGGCGGTGCTAAGTTTCAACTCAGTGCCCCAGCGCTTCCCTTGTAGCTCTCCAGTATCTCGAAAGAAATCTGGTGTCATGGTCAGATACAATCATCTTCGGGACTCCGTGGTGTCGGATAATCTCCCGGTCAAATAGCTTAGCGAGCTTCGCCACCTTCCAGGTGTCCCTCATCGGTATGAATCGGGCAACCTTGGTGAGGCGATCAACGATGACCCAAATCATGTTGAGTCCTCCCCTAGCAGGTGGGAATCCAACAACAAATCCATGGAGATGTCATGGAATTTCCACTCCGGAATTGGCATAGACTGTACCATTCTGCCCGGTCTATGGTGCTCAAATTTTACCTTCTGGCATGTGAGGCACCTCAAAACATATTCGGTCACATTAGATTTCATCCCTGACCACCAGAAGTACCTCTTCATGTCTTTATACATTTTGGAGGCTCGCAGATGGACATGCAACGTGGAACAATGTGACCCTCGTAGAATGCGATCCCTCAGCTCAGCATTGCTTCATGGGACGCATAATCTGCCATTCAATTGGATTAGACCATCATCATGAAGCTTGAAGTCGTACTTCCATAAAAATTAATTGGACGATATTAAAGCTTGCCCCGCTTTTACTCTTCCTTGGTAAAACGTGAAATCCAACGTTTTTTAAGCTCATATATGATCCGTGGGACCGATGAACGTGTCTCATGTTTTCATTGGGTCCCACAGGTCATATAAGACCTTAAAAAACTTTGGATTTGGCATTGAACAAAATATATAACACGTTAGCATCGTCCATGTAAAGTTTCATCAAATTTGGATGTCATTTAACCATCTTTTAAGTTGATCAAATATTAGAAAAGTTGCTGGATGTAAAATTGTGGGGAAACCACATGGGTGGACAAAGTAATTTTTGAAACCATGGACCGTGTAATTTCACCAAACGTCATGGGTGGGCGATGCAATTTTCCCTAAATAAAAAGAAAAAAAACCAGTCTAATTCCTCTAATTGCAACCCTGGAACAAAATTGCTTTGCGCCTCTCTTAGTCTCTTTTCGTCGCCACCCTCATCACTCACGATTCAACCCTAACTGAAACATACATACGGTGCCTCTCTTCTTTCCCATGTCCCTTCCAGTCAAAAAAAAAAATCTCACCAGAGAACAAGGATATACTCTCATCTCCTCCCTAAACCTCTACCGGTAAATAAGGAATACACATCTTCGCACCACCTCCATCGTCTTCCTGGATTCACGCCACGGTTCCAACTTCAAATCCAGAAGTGTTCAAGTGCAAAAAAAAATTGGGATCTAAGAAAGAAAGTCGGTGGTTTGCCAAAAAAACCAATGGTGGTCTTTCTCTTCTGGTTCGAACTGAAAACATAGGTAAAGTGGTCCTTCCACGTCTTTTTCTTCTTCTTGTTCTTCATTCCTTCTGGTTATCTCGTAATCAACTCTTATTTCCCTTCACTTCTTTGGGGAACTAGCAGAGGCTTTCATCTTCAACAAGTCCAAAAATTCCAAGGAAATTCAGAATCCCTAGTCGATTTGGGGGCCAAAAACTTGGAGCTTGGAACCTAAAAGGTTATTAATTTACCTTTAAGCATTAGTTTGATGTCATCTAGATTATTCATGTTTTTGGTTCTGATCTCGTCCGAAAAATAAATTAGTTGGTTGTGGTGTAAATCTAGTCTGAAAAATCTGAGTTGCGTGTGTACACCAATCTGGATTAGTTTGGTGTGAAATAAAGATCTGAAAAATAGGGTCCTTGAGAGACAGTGGGTAAACATTTAATTATGATTTCTGTTATGTCATAAGTTTGGATTGAAAATTGAGTTGCTATGACAGTTCCTTATGTTCGAATCTTAAAGGTAAAAATCTGGTGGTTTAGTAATTATAGTTGTGGACAATCGGCATCTATTGTTGGTGTTTTGTTAAATTTGAAAGTGAGGTCCAATTGGGTGCAGTTCAGGTTTCCAAAAAAAATCAAGGTTTGAGTGATATTTTGAGTGTTTAGTTTTGGAAAATTACAGTTTGTGTTAATACTAAACAGTGGGGTAATCAGGTGACTAAGTAGTTGGTTTTGAAAATTATGGTTGGTTAATATGTTTTAGTGTCGATTGAAATGAATGGGTTGAAGTACCTATGAATAAGAATATGGAATTTAGAGGTTTGGTGTGAGTTTATTTGACGGTTGTGAGCAGTATTGAAAAACTGGGATTAATGTGCGACTGATCTGGACAAAATTAAAGTTTGTTGAAGGTTTTGACGACTAGGTGCTTAAGTGATAATGGTGTCGTTTGGGGACACAGCTTCTCAAGCTTCCAGCAGCTGGACAACTTCTCAATTTTTAAAATCAGCAGGTTTCCACCAAACACCCAAAACCAGCAGCTGACAGCTTTTACAAAATTATCAGCTGACAGCTTCTCAATTCCCCTCTACTTTTTAAAACACAATCCACCAAACACTAAACCAGCAGCTGTCAGCTTCTGTAAAACCATGAGCAGACAGTTTCTCAATTCCAGCAGCAGGACCTAGCAGCAGCCCCCAGCAGCTGTCCCCAAACGAACCCAATATGGTAACAATTGTTCTCAAGGTTAAATTGGTTAGTTGCTGTTGCGCGATTAATGGAATTGGAAGGTAGTGAACTGTATGTGAATTACAAGTTTTAGGATTTTTGTTAAATATGCAAGTGTTGACTATGATGATTAAATAGTGGCTGGATAAAGAATATTAGATTATTAAGATTGGGGTTTCTAGCCTATGAATGGGGATTTAGTAGACCGTAATGTTATTCTGATTAATTAAAAGAAATGGGTTTAAATCTCTTGGTTTATTAAATTGTGAACTGGATTTGGTATTAGCCGGATAAGAAATGGGGTAAGAGTAATTAAACATATTGTAGTGGGTTGTTAAACAACAAAACACCACTATAACTCTGAAACTTCTATACTATAAGAACACATTAAAGTAGGGATAGAGTATTATTTAACAGCTTTAATGAGGATAAAAGATGTATTTCATCCTTACAAGGTGAACAAAAATATGTTGAGTGGCATGTGATTGTTACTCAAGCATGAATCGAATTGTAAAACAAAAAGGGATATATGGATATTGAGAATAATGATATAGTAGGTAGTTGAGAAGGTTGATGTTCTAAGAATTTATATATATATATAAATATGCTCACTCATAATGTCATATGCTAGCATAACTGATGGATTAACTCAATTGATTGGAATTTAGGATTTTATATATGTTTATGTAATGGGTTAACACTATAATCCTGATATTACAACACATACTAAATTATGACTGACAGTGTATTATATATATATATATATATATTTATATGTATACAAATATATGTGGTTAGAGGGTTAAAAACTCTATACTAAATGAGAGAAGAATTAACTTATAAGATAAGTATAATTGAATTTGAATTATAAGGTTGGAATTATTAATGTTACTTATGTTTATAAGTACAATATGATGAAGGAGGAGAGTTATAATCTTGACAAGCATTTGAATAAGAAGCGATAAATATATAATATATATATATATATAGACCTGGCAATTTGGGTCACTGGGTCGGGTTGATATCAACCCTAACCAACCCATGTAAAATATCATCAACCCATGCCCAACCCAAAAATGGATGGGTCAGAAAATCATGACCCTAACCCACCCGTTTAAAATCCTTCAACCCTACCCAACCCACCCAAACCATTTGTTAAGCATACAATAATTTAGACGATTAGGAGTAGACTTTAATAAAAAAAATCCAAAAACATCTAGTGCTAACTAATTAGGATGAAACAAAAGGAAGAGAAGTAATCTTGCTTGATCGACCCAACTTTAAACGAATTTCATGTTATACAAAGAATGTAAAAGTACTACACCAATTCCCATGAATAGAATAACACGTACTTTTTCCATAAGTTTATATTTATCAATCTAAACATAAAGCTCTACCACTGTTGGGGAGAAATCCTATCTAGATATGCACATGATGCTAGTGCCCTTAATAAAGAGGGAACGAAAATGAAAATCTTCATTATGCATTAGAGAATATATACTAAAGACAAATCTTTAAAGTTAGAAATAATTTATAAACTGAGAGCTCACAGCCTCAAACTATGACTAATAGTTTTAAAAATATTACAGCTGTTTAAAATGAGTGCTCCCTGAGAAAAGTAAAATCACAATCACTTAATCGTTACCAACAGTTGAGGAACTTTAATGAAAACACGTATTCGTATTGTTGGCTTCAGAATTCACTAAGAGGTCTATAATCACGATCCTACGTACAAAAAAAATACATATCACCTCACCTACTTTGTTCACCATTCTAGAAAATCTAAACATACTTATGTTCTCAAGAAACAACTATGGCAGTGAGAATAAGAAAAACACAACCTTGGGCAGAGATGAAGAGCGACATAGACATGAACACAACGACGTAGAGAAGAAAAAATGGATGTGAAGACTACAAGACGAGAGTATTTGAGTTTTCAAATTATGTTTAAGGTCTGGTTGGGCCCTTTGTTTGATATGCAACTGGTTAAGCCGTTTGTTTAGTTAAAAGTATGTGATATTATTAAAGGTGGGATATTGTTCAACTGCACTTGGGCTTAAGGCTAAGGTATAGTTCATCTGAAAATAATATATATATAATTGTGAATTAATTATAACAACATATATTTTCGGGTTTCGGGTTGGGTCATTTGGGTTGTGTATGATCTTATATATCCTATTACCTCCAACCCAACCCACAAAATTAGCTTATTACCCTAACCAACACAAAAAATAGATGGGTCAATAATCAAGACCCTAACCCGTAAATAAATATGGGTATTGGGTTCGGGTTGAGTTTCGTACGGTATGTTGGGGTCAAAATTGCCGGGTCTATATATATATATTACAGTTGTGGTATTTAAATTGGATAGAACATGTATATATATAAAAGCTTGATAACCTATATATATATATATGAGAACTTAGATATATATGTACATATATGTGTATATATGATGGGTGAACGTCAGAGGATGAGACTATATGTATATAGGTGAATAAATACGCATATGTATATATAGTTAAATGATTAAGACAAAAGGAATTTTATTAATCATACAAAACTTAGAAATCACGAGGATATGGATGTATATACATTAGTGTCACATTGAATTGGTGGAAGTACACTTATATGAGGTATATATATAATCGGAATTAAATTATAAGTTAGGAAATATGTGAGGAATGATATACCATCAAATAAAATTGGAGGAGGTAGAATTGTAAATTTGATTCATAATTATGAGCGGAAATCAGTAATTATGGAGAATACTAAGAGGATTAATTTAATGGTGGTGTTACATTAAAATGTTTAAGGATATAAGTTTGTACATATAAATGTAAGTATACATAATTATAACATGCAAAGAGAAACATGTTATGTATAACAAGAAGTTGACTCAATCAATTAAATGAATTATAGGATCGGGATGGTTGGAACGTCAGCCGGGGATTATGCAAGCGTCGTTTTAAGCTAGCTCCTTCTTCGGTGTATGGTATGGTTCTTGTAGCCTTCTTGCTACCGAGTTATACTCGGCTTGTGTGCTAGTTGTTTGTGTGAAAAAATGACCCCCAAGATTAAAGCATGTAAACTGGACTATTATTGTTGCTCGTAATTGTGTGGTGATTTATCCGTCTTGATGTTTGTCGTGCTGCTAACTACACAGTAGAGTAGCCTAATATACGAGGAATTGAATTGGATCATGATATGAGAACTCAAGGAGATTGAGAGGATGGATGTACATGAGTGTGATATAAATTTATAACTACCTTACTAATTGTTAACGACATCAAAGCGATGTCTCGAAGTAACAAAGGAAGGGATTATAAGAGTTTGACTAACGCTAACTATTGGGGGACGAGAGGATCCGGGTAGACCGGGCACGCGTGTTTATTGGATTGAGAGGGTGGTACCTATAATAGAACCAACCTTGTTGGAGTGTGTCTACGGACTGCGCTGCCCCGGAGCCAAGCGATTGGGTCCCCGTCTTTGACACATGATCATTGACAGAGGTGAGTTATATGTATATGTATTTATGTATATATGCCACTATCGACACAGATTACTGGTTTGTGATGCGTAGCGTTCACTCGGTACGGGCCACCTGCCCTAAGTTAAAACTGTAAGTAATCTCAAAAATGCAGACTGTCTTGAGAACTTCAAATGTATATGCGCAATTCCGTTGTGTGGATTGTAAGGAAATTATTTGAACATAAACAATACCAATGAGAGCATTGCTCTAACCGAGAAGAGAAAGGCATGGGAGGACTAGAGGATTAAAACTTAAATCAAGTTTAAGAGATGAAAGAAGGCTAACCCTGTTGTGACGATTCGATCCCGTTGAGTAGGATCACTTGTTGATTATTTGTTGTTTATGTGATTGACATGCTGAGTGTTTACAATATTTCATTATATATGCATGTCTGTTAATAAATTAACTGCATGTTCATCTGACCAATTAGTTGAGTGTAGCCCGGTCGCACGTGGGCTACACGATTCCATACCAGCAATTTGTTTTGCTGAGCCATTTCATGGCCAACCATTCACAGGTACGCGAAGGAGATCAGACCCGACCGAGAGTAGGCGGGGTACACTTAGGACTGGGATTCATTTTGATTTTGTTATGAGATGTATTTAGACGTGTAACTTATTAATTAAGACTTAGCGACTCGGTATGCATTTTAAGGAGATTGTAATGTATTTCCAATCATTCGGACCGTAACGTGTTGGGAGGAAAGGCCTTGTCAGTCACGTGGGTGGCTGGCGGTGGTAACACCGAATCTGTTTAAGTTATTTTCGCTATAGTTTGTTGATTTTGTTGGAGGTTATTAGACGTTAATTACGGGATTTAGAGTTGGGGTGTTACACCTAACCAAATTGGTAATATTATATACATAAGTATAAATATGAATGTATATTTATATACTTATAAATGTTACAGGGTACCATGGAATGAATCCTGACATTCAAAAACGCTATAACCGAAATGTTTTATACCAACCGACTCGTTTAGTTAAACCAGGACGTTAGTAATAATTAAGAGTAACCAGTTTTACGTTATGATACTTTAAACAATTAACTGTTGAAATTCGGGGATGAAATGTCGGGATTATTAGTGTTATTTGGATGTACCGAGTTTAATTAAGTCCTGTGGATGGACTTAGTGTCATTTATGTTTAGATCATGTGATAGACAGAGGCGCCTGACGAGTTAGGGTTTTGCGCATCCTTGGTCTGTGGTGTACGATATGTGGACAGTTTGATCTGAGATGTCCTGAGGGTTTCTTCGGGCTCAGATATGTTTGATGTACAATGTGTGTGATATATACATATGAAATACCCCAAAATTTAAAATAGTGATTAATTAGGCTAATTAAGATTTTAGAGGCTTAATTACACCAAAATAATCATGATGGAACAAATCCTGAAGAAAACGGATCCTTAAAATGGATTAAAAGCACAAACAAACCTTAAAGCGTATTTTTCGAGGAAACCGGGAAAACACGACTTTAAGCGGGTTAAATAGACCCATAATAATTTGGTCAACCAAATAGTCATTATTAAACTATAATGAAGATCTAGAACCAATAAAATCAATTAGACGAGAAAATTCCGGAAAACGGGTTCCGGGAGTGAATAGTGAAAAAAAAGAAAGTTGTGGGGTGAAAGCATAAATAAGCTAAACTAACATGTCCCTCCTGTAATTAAAAATCAGAAAAGTAATGGGTGTGTGGGGGCTGCCGATTTTTCCCTTCCCTCACCCTCTTAATTTTGCCTAATGCACTACAAGACAAAAGGAAATAAAGAAAGAAAGTACAAAACAAAAAAAAAGAGCTCTCTCTCTCTCTCCTAACCACCCAAATCTCTCACGTCCCCCCCCCCCCCTCTGGCTGGCTTCTTCTTCTTCATTCTTGTAACAGCCCAGTAATCAACCCACTTGTGTGATATTGTCCGCTTTGGGCCGCAGCCCGCACGGTTTTGCTTCCGGGGTACCATCCCCAAAAGGCCTCACACAAGGCAAGAGTATCCCCACACCTATAAGGTGTGGCCCGCACGGTTTTGCTTCCGGGGTACCATCCCCAAAAGGCCTCACACAGAGTGGCCCAGCGGAAGCGGGAAGCCCTCTACTCGGTGGATATTGTCCCTACTTTTGGGGTTTTGTTCCGGAGGGTGATACTAAACCTCTCCAGAGGCTTACACAAGGCAAGAGTATCCCCACACCTATAAGGTGTGGTTCGTGCGCTCTCCCGATCGATGTGGGAGGTGATATACCTACCGTGGGTATCACAATTCTCCAGCAATGGCGATTTACACTTCCTTCTCCAACTCCTCTCTTCTTCTCCACATTTGAAGGTGCAAACCAACTCTAAATCACATAAAAATCACACCATTGAACTCCTCTCTTCTTGAGCTTCATTTTTCACCTCTTAAAAACTGCAAAGCTCACACTTCTTCACCATGGCTGTAGCACATTTGGAGCTTGAAGACCCCCATTGCAACCCCCTTCATCTCCACATTGTTCTAAGGTAAAAATGGTTTTCAAAGTTCATCTTTTTCCACCTTTTCATGCAAAACGAAAATCTAAGTTAAGCCTTGTTCTTCTCCCTTCCCAGCCGGTTTTTGGTGGTTGATTTGGGAGCTGGAAATCTCCACCTTTTGCTACCCAAAAGCCTTCTAAGAGTCTAAGGTAATATGCCCTTGTAAACCCTAACTTGTGCTAAGTATAAGATTAGTTTAAGGAATGATTTTTCTAAGTTTAGTATGGTATGGTGGATGGCTGTAGCATTATTGATTGGGTGAAACAACAACAAGAAAGGAGGAGGAAAGATCAAGCAAGAAGTAGAGGAAAGGAAGGAGAGAAAGGAAGTTAGAAAAAAACCAAGGCAAATGCACTCACCTTGAGTAGTTTTTGTATGCTTTGTGCAACAGATTTGGTATGTTGGAAATGTGGAAATCAAATGGTTTTAAGTAGTAGTTATATTGTAGTGGAATGAGGGAGAGAACCAATTGGCTTTGGAACTTTTAAAAGATGATTAAAAGTTTGGGAAACCTTGAGTAATGAATGTATATGTGTAGGAAATTTTATGTGTTGTAAGTGCTTGGATTGATATGGAAGTTGGGAATGAATTGTGAGCTGAATTTGTGTGTGGGCAAAGTAGAAATTATAGGGGAACCTCTGTCAAAATTTGTCTAGGAATTAGAAGACTTAGATGTTTAAGCGGAGAAAATAACCTAGGACACAACTAGGCGTGTTTGGTGTTTGTTGTGAGTAGATTATCACTTTGGAAACAGAATTGAGAGGGAGCTAAGTGAGGAAAGAACTAGGATGCAAGGTAATGCAATTTAAACTCTAGGAGTGGCATTAGTTGAGGAAGTAATGGATGGTAAAGGTTAGTTTAAAAATCTGTAGCATTTAAGAAGAAAAACTAGTATAAGTGCTGGAATGGAAGTGAGGAAATTGTGTATGTTAAAATGGAAATGAGTAATGGGGTTAGTAGGTGGTTAAGAGAAGTTTAGAGCATCAAAATGAGTGTTAAACACGGTAGTAATGCTTTGAGAAAGGTTAGGGAAACAATGAGCAAAGGAAGAACTGAAAACAGAATTTAAAACAAGTATACTGGACTGGTCCGATCTTAGGACCGAACTTAGCAAGGTCAGTCGAGCCTGAATTAACAAAGGTGGAAGTCTACTGACTTCGACCGACCTTGGGACCAAACTTGACAAGGTCGGTCGAGTTGTAAAATGTAAGCCCAGAAGTCACTGACTTCGACCTACCTTTGGACCGAACTTGGCAAGGTCGGTCGAGTCATAAATTTCGAACCAGTAACACACTAACTTGGACCGACCTTGGGACCGAACTTGGCAAGGTCAGTCGGGTCTGAATTTTTCAGTAACGTAACTCACTGACTTTGACCGACCTTGGGGCCGACCCTGGGTAAGGTCGGTCGAGTCACAAAAAAAAGTAGTAAGCATACTGTATATGTGTATATATATACATACATATAGGGCTTTAGTGGTACACTAATAATTGAGTGATAATGGTGTGAAAATAAGTACATGAGTAAGGAAACAAGTTTAAGGAATAATGAGAAAAGAATGATTTTCATAACCAAGTATGGACTGTAAGAACTAGTAATAGTACATTGGAAGTATTAATAAAGGAATGAGTTAGGTCAACTATAGATTGTTAACCGTGCGATTGCGTGGTATGTTATAGGACTCGAATAGTCAAACTGAAGGGAATCAAACGTCCGAGATCGATGGTGCACGGTATGATTTCTTCATGCCCTGTATCCTAACGGGGTTACCCCGGCTTGTTTGTTTGTGTGTTGATATGCCACCACCTAAACAAGATTAGAGCATGTAATCAGTTTATTGCACTTTCCAATATATGTTGTAATTATTGTGCCTTGTTGCTTGGTGAATGAGCTTGGAGCTATGTGCCTTGTTGAAGTGTTTAGTTGATTGTTGTGGAAGTTTAACTGTTATTGTGGGCTTCTCACTAACTCCCTAACCATCTAACACTCTAACATTAAGAATTTGGATTTGAGAATTTGGGAGAACTTGAGGAGTCTGATATAGTTTCGGCCACGCGTGAGGATGAGGTAACAAGAGAGATTGTTAACCTATTCCTGGATACAATCTTTTCCATGGTCCAAACCCCTTAAATGGGTAGCAACCTGGTTAAGTGGGCCACCTTAAGCCCGGTGGTGGGATAGCCTTATCCCTACCCGGAGGTCATACCGACTTAACTTGCGGTTTGATAAGAGAAGGAAAATTTGATTTGGGAAGACTTGAACTTGTTGAGTTGTTGATCTTGGGTAATGAGATGGTAACATCCAATTAACCCGGATTGTAATTGGGCTAACCCCTTGGTGAAGCTTGTTTGAGATTGGACTTGGATTGTTGAATATGATACTTGTGCTTTGATTAATATACTTTGATTGCTTGTTGTCCTACATGCCTATGTTTCCGCATGTTGGTGACCAATTAGTTGGCGTACGCTTGCTAGTACGCGGGATAAGCGGAAGTCATATGCAGCTTTTGTTGAGCCCCTTGGGGCACTATTTTTAATTGCAGGAACTCGAGACGGGTGAAGGGTCGGGAATGACCAAGATACTTCTTTGCTAGATTAGCTATTTTGATTGGTGTACTGAGTAGTACACGGTTAGGACTTGTAGCCGGTGTACCATGGGGTACACCTTTTTGGATTTTGGAAACTTTAAACTGTTAATGTTTTGTAGACTTGAAAGGTTGTAAATTGCAAACTAACTCATATACTCGGTTATCACTTTTTGGGATATTGTTGTGGAGGAACAAGGATGCATATATTGTTGGGATTTGTTAAGGATTGTTGGACTTGTTTAAGGTTGTAAATGGTAACTCGGTATTTTCTGCTATCAGACCGTACTATTGTTGTTTGAGGCCTAGTTAGTCTTATGGGCGGCTAACGGCGTGTATCACCCGCTACTTAGGTTGTTTGTTCCGCTGCGATTAGCTTAGTGACCGTGACAATTATGAGATAATTAGGGGATTAGCGGTAGGGGTGTTACAAAAAGTGGTATCAGAGCGAAGTGTGGCTCTGATAGCCAAGGATTACCGAGTGTAGTGATTACCGAGTAGTGATTACAAACCGTTTTACAACGGAGGATTAGGAACCTAACCTTGAATGACCGTAATCATTACGGATACCCCTTAACTCCCAAAGGACGATACAACTTAAATTCAAGACCAGTTGGTCACAGTACCTAATGTAAAATGTTAATTGTTCAGATGTGAGGACGAGGTCGAGGTCGACCCCGTGGCGAGGCTACTAAGGAGCTGGGCGCGTAGACAATAGATGAATTCATCGCCGCCACGGTAGCACAGATGCTACCTCAAGTAATAGCCGCTGTACAACAAACCCAACAAGACCAAAAATACCAACAACAAACAACAACAACAACCCGACCCACCGCAACCCCGAGAGGTAAACTGGGTAAAGGCAGTCGCAGAACTCCGACCTCCTTGTTTCAGAGGCGAGAGCGACCCCCCAAACTAGAGGCTTACATTGCTGAAATGGAAACGACATTCGAGACTCTCGAAGCTTCTGCTGGAGTTCGAGTGAGGATAGCCGCCTACTACCTCAAGGATGCCACCATGGATTGGTGGAAACTGGTCGAAGCTGAGCACACCGCCGATCGGGCCTTCGACTGGGAAGCCTACACCTCCCTCCTGAGATCAAAATACTATCCTGAACACGTTAAGACCAAGAAGCGCTTAGAGCTTGACGCTTTGAAGATGACGGATAAGATGAGCGTCGATGAATACTACACCAAGTTCACCTCTATCCTCCGTTTACTACCCGACTTGGGGTACACCGGTCAGGTGTTAGTCGACCACTTCTATGGCGGCCTGAGCCATCGCCTCCAGCACAGCATGGGATACACCCGCTTTACCTCCCTCCAGGTAAACCTTAATTTGAAATCCATCGTGCCATGGTCTATATGAATTAGTGACTTGTTATGTGAGATACACTCTCTAACACCCGAGAACCTTAGGAGTGTTACCATGCTGCCTCAAGAGTCGAAATCACCGTCCAGCTAAGGGACGAAGAGAATGCGCTCTAGCGCAAGACTAACCCCAAGAATGCTAGCTCAGAGGAGTAGCATAAGAACAAGGGCTGGAAGCCAAAGAAGGGGAAGTACACCCACCCACCTCATAAGAGTACCCCCGGAGACAACAATGCCCAAGCCGAGAAGGGCAAGTCGGCTGAGCAGTTATAGCTAGCCTACCCTACAGCAGTGGCTGCTAAACCACTAAGATCCTAACCGTATAAGGGTAAGAAATCGAATGAAATTTGCGTTTATATGAATTGGCATTACCACACCGGATGTTGCTAACACACAAACCTAGGTTATGGCTCCGACCATAACAAGGCCCACTCTGGAGTCCGGTACTACCACTGTAGAACTTGCGGGAAGAACCACGCCGGCATCGATTGCCAGGGGAAGGAAGTGAGATGCTTTGAGTGTAACCAAATGGGTCACCATTCCTTCGAGTGCCCGAACAAGTCCAAGCCCAAGGGTAATTACCAAGGCTTCAAGCAAAGAGAAGGCAAGGAAGTTGCATCCGGCGACGCACAAGTGCAGCAGACCTCGCAGGGACAGGGGTCCCGAGGTGCTCAGAAGGGCGCACCGTAGAGGCAGCCGGCCCTGCATATCATTGATCGCGAGGGGACCTGTACGAAGTCCGGCTTAAGTACTTTCGAACACCTTGATCTTTGAGAGCATGCCTAAATATTTAAATTGTTTGCATGAGTGAATACTTGAATGACCTAGAGATCTTTGTATGAATTGAGCATGAACCGAACTAGTTGCGGAAAACTAGAACTCACATTAGATATAATTTACCACCATAGGAACCTTCAATATCTGTTACCCGATTCCTTTAAACCCACTCCCCAAAGAAGCCGACCTCACCACTCACCACATCACCAACGAGCAGTGTCAGGTCATACGACCAGGTATGATTTTATTAAAAGGATACCTGACACCTGAAGCGCAAATATCCATCATCCGACGATGCAACAAACTAGAAGTGGGTCCAGGAGGATTTTTACACCCAAATTTCCCGGTGGAGCGAAGATGAACTGAAGATGATGTGCTTGGGAAAGGACTGGAACCCTTATACCAAGACATACCAGAAGACACGAGCGAAAGACGGAGCAACACCACCAGCAATACCCGATGAATTTCAAACGGTTAACGCACAAGTTATGGAGATTGCGCAACAACTAGAGGTTGACCCAATTCCTACACTTGAAGCGGACCTTTGTATTATCAACTTCTACGAAGAAGGTGGATGACTTGGTTTACACCAAGATAAGGACGAGACAGCAGAATCTCTCGAATTGGGGGTGCCCGTGGTGTCTTGGTCCATTGGTGATGATGCCGAATTCTTATTTAGTGAGCAGAAACGTGTGGACCTCGTAGAGAAATTGGTCCTTAGGTCTGGAGATGTCTTAATAATGGGAGGTGAGTCGAGAATGCGGTATCATGGTATCAAAAAGATTAAGATGAATATGGCACCATCGGCAGTGGTCAACGCCACACACCTGAAACCCGGATGCCTGAACCTCACCTTTTGGAAGTATTGACTTGTAACATCATGTAATATAATAGTAATGTGTATTAGAGGCACACAATGTATGATGGTTGTTTATCAATAAAGCAGTGTTGGTTATCAATCTTTCCCACTTACATTTTACCATCAAACTTATGAATCAATAGGTTGTGGACTCGGTACGGAAGGATCCCTAAGTACACTCACTAAGACGTAGGCCGGTAAAAGCGGAACCATAATCATGGGTTCCTTCCCGGTGAATGGCATTGATGCCACAGTACTATTCGACTCCGGCGCCTCTCATACCTTGTTTCGCCATCATTCGCGAAGAGGTTGCGGCTAGACGCAGATGAGTTGCCAGATTTTATGGTCACTCTCTCGTCGAAGGAGCGAATTAAGTGTATGAAATACTACCGAGCTGCCACTATTCAAATAAAGGGTGAGGTGTTTCCCATTTCCTTCATCAAATTCAGTGGTTTGGGATTCAACCTAATTGTCGGGATGAACTGGTTGGAGCGGCATAAGGGCAAATCCTCTACGCCGAGCATAGATTGCTGCTCAGGAGTCCGTTTGAGGTTACAGTATCATACCGCCAGAGGCCGAGAGAGCCTTCGACCAAAATCATCTCCGCCATGTCCATGTACCGAGAGCTCAGAATGGGGCACGAGGTTCCTTTGCTATGTGCAAGACCTTCAGCTAGATCCAGAGTTCAGCACCGACATACCGGTAGTGTCAGAGTTCCCGGATGTGTTTCCGAAGGAACTTCTCGACATGCCACTGCAGAGAGCAATTGAGTTTGAGATAGAGCTTGTACCGGGCACAGGCCCGATTGCTAGGGCACCGTACCTTTTGGCACCGGCAGAAATGGCCGAATTGAAAGTACAGTTGAAGGATCTACTTGACAAGGGGTTTATACGCCCGAGCGTATCACCCTGTGGAGCGCCGGTCCTCTTCGTGATGAAGAAGGACGGTAGTCTCCGCCTTTGTATCGACTACCGCGAGCTTAATACGGTCACTGTGAAGAATAAATACCCGTTACCACGTATTGACGACTTGCTCGATCAGTTGAAGGGAGCTTCAGTCTTCTCAAGATTGACCTCCGATCAGGGTATCACCAGATTGCCATTAGAGATTCTAACATTGAGAAGACAGCATTCCGTACGAGATATGACCACTTTGAGTTTACAGTGATGCCATTCGGACTGTCGAATATACCAACTAAGTTTATGGATTTGATGAATCGGTTGTTCAGTGAGCGGTTAGACACATCGGTGGTGGTCTTCATCGATGACATTCTCATTTATTCAAAATCGAGGGATGAGCATGAGAGCCATTTGAGGCGTGTACTTGAGACGTTGCGTGAGAACCAGCTATACGCGAAGTTCTTCAAATGCGAGTTCTTGCTTGACCAGGTATCCTTCCTTGGTCATGTGATCTCGAGCGTTGGTATCTCTATTGATCCGGCTAAGATTGAAGTAGTCCGTTCATGGCCTAGACCTAAGAATGTTTCCGACATTCGGAGCTTTCTTGGTCTAGCCGGTTACTACCGGAGGTTTGTCAGGGACTTTTCGAAGGTTGTGAAGCCCATGACGGCACTAATGAAGAAATATGCACCGTTCGTGTGGCCAGACGAGTGCGAGATATCCTTCTAGAGCCTAAAGGACTCATTGACCTAAGCGCCCATTCTCACTCTTCCAGAGGGCACAAAGGGATTTGAAGTTTAATGTGATGCATCAGGCAAGGGCATGGGATGCGTACTCATGCAGCATGGCAAGGTAGTAGCCTACGCATCCCAACAGCTGAAAAACATGAGGAGAATTACCCGACGCACGATTTAGAGTTAGGAGCCATCGTCTTTGCCTTGAAGATATGGCGACACTATCTCTACGGGGTAAGCATCACCATCTACTCTGACCATAAAAGTTTGCAGTATGTGTTCACCCAAAAGGAACTAAATTTGAGACAGAGAAGGTGGATGGAGTTTTTATCAGATTACGACATCGACCTCAGTATAAAGAGGGGAAGGCGAACGTTGTAGCCGACGCCCTGAGTCGCCGAGCACACTCACTCCATTCGCTACTCGCTTCTTCCAGCTTGGTTGATGAGGTGCAAGAGGCTCAGTTGTGCGACCCCTATATGAAAGAGATCAGGTAGAAAATTTCAGAAGGCACATTCGAGAAGCGGAAGTACGACTTCAAGCTTCATGATGATGGTCTAATCCAATGAATGGCAGATTATGCGTCCCACGAAGCAATGCTGAGCTGAGGGATCGCATTCTACGAGGGTCACATTGTTCCACGTTGCATGTCCATCTGCGAGCCTCCAAAATGTACAAAGACATGAAGAGGTACTTCTGGTGGTCAGGGATGAAATCTAATGTGACCGAATATGTTTTGAGGTGCCTCACATGCCAGAAGGTAAAATTTGAGCACCATAGACCGGGCGGAATGGTACAGTCTATGCCAATTCCGGAGTGGAAATTCCATGACATCTCCATGGATTTTGTTGTTGGATTCCCACCTGCTAGGGGAGGACTCAACATGATTTGGGTCATCGTTGATCGCCTCACCAAGGTTGCCCGATTCATACCGATGAGGGACACCTGGAAGGTGGCGAAGCTCGCTAAGCTATTTGACCGGGAGATTATCCGACACCACGGAGTCCCGAAGATGATTGTATCTGACCGTGACACCAGATTTCTTTCGAGATACTGGAGAGCTACAAGGGAAGCGCTGGGCACTGAGTTGAAACTTAGCACCGCCTTCCATCCACAAACCGACGATCAGACAGAAAGGACCATCCAAACACTCGAGGACATGCTTAGAGCATGTGCCTTAGACTTCCAGGGGAGCTGGATTGATAAGCTACATCTTATCGAGTTTTCATATATAATAGCTATCATGCTTCGATCAAGATGTCACCTTTCCAAGCTTTATATGGGAGACCTTGCCATACCCCATTGTGTTGGGATGAGTCAAGTGAAGCGGTCATCATAGGACCGAAATATCTAAAGCAAGTGTAAGCTGAAGTTCAACAGATTCGAGCGAACATGAAGGCAACCCAAGGATAGACAGAAATCCTATGCTGATGTGAGACGACACGACCTTGAGTTCGCCGTGGGTGACCAAGTGATCCTGCGTGTTTCGCCTATGAAGGGTGTCTTTCGATTTGGCCAGAAGGGCAAGCTGAGCCCGAAGTTTGTAGGGCCGTATGAGATCACTGAGAGAGTTGGATCCGTGGCATACAGGTTAGCCTTACCTGAGGAGTTGGGACACGTTCACGATGTGTTTCACGTTTCGCAACTCAAGAAATACATATCTGATCCTTCTCATGTGTTAGAGCCCGAACACTTATCCCTAGAGCCAACGATGAGATATGTCGAGACTCCACTGTGAATCCTTGATACGAAGACTAGAGACACTCGCAACAAATCAGTGTGAATGGTCAAAGTCTTGTGGTCGAACCACGATGTCGAGGGAGCGACTTGGGAAATAGAGGAAGCCATGAAGGTGAAATACCCGCAGCTATTTGTAGACTAGAGTATTTAGTGCCTAGGGTACAGGTCGTACCCCTTTTAAGGGGGTAGGACCGTTTTGTTTTTAGCATTGCTTTGGGGTAAGAATTGCATTGCATGTAAATTGTATTACATTTGGTTGGACTTGTAGAATGTTGATTGTAATTGTGGAATGGAATTGTGTTGAAGTGAATGGAATTGTGGTATCATTTGGATTGGATAGAGATTGGTGTATGAATTGTGTTGGGAATGTGGTTATGATTGAGGTGAACACCCTTGTGAGACAAAATTTTAATTCTGTAAGATGTTGTGTGTATGGTCTTTGACAATTGAGAGTCAATTGAACAAAGAAAACTAATTCACCAACTTGAATAACTTTGTGGGCAATGTTCCTTAGGGGGGTAGATTGAATTACCCCAAAATTTAAAACAGTGATTAATTAGGCTAATTAAGATTTTAGAGGCTTAATTAAACCTAAATAATCATGAGGGAACAAATCCCGAGAGAAAACGGATCCTTAAAACGGATTAAAAGCACAAATGAACCTTAAAGCGCGTTTTTCGAGGAAACCGGGAAAACACGACTTTAAGCGGGTTAAATAGACCCGTAATAATTTGGTCAACCAAATAGTCATTATTAAACTATAATAAAGGTCTAGAACCAATAAAATCAATTAGACGAGAAAATTCCGGAAAACGGGTTCCGGGAGTGAATAGTGTAAAAAAAATGAAAGTTGTGGGGTGAAAGCTAAAATAAGCTAAACTAACATGTCCCTCTTGTAATTAAAAATCAGCAAAAGTAATGGGTGTGTGTGGGGGCTGCCGATTTGTCCCTTCCCTCACCCTCTTAATTTCGCTTAATGCACTACAAGACAAAAGGAAATAAAGAAAGAAAGTACAAAACAAAAAAAAGAGCTCTCTCTCTCCTAACTACCCATATCTCTCATGTCCCCCCCCCTAGCTGACTTCTTCTTCATTCTCCAGCAATGGTGATTTACACTTCCCTCTCTAACTCCTCTCTTCTTCTCCACATTTGAAGGTGCAAACCAACTCCAAATCACATAAAAATCACACCATTGAACTCCTCTCTTCTTGAGCTTCATTTTCCACCTCTTAAAAACTGAAAAGCCCACACTTCTCCACCATGGTTGTAGCACATTTTGGAGCTTGAAGACCCCCATTGCAACCCCCTTCATCTCCACATTGCTCTAAGGTAAAAATGGTCTTCAAAGTTCATCTTTTCCACCTTTTCATGCTAAACGAAAATCTGAGTTAAGACTTGTTCTTCTCCCTTCCCAGCTGGTTTTTGGTGGTTAATTTGGGAGCTGGAAATCTCCACATTTTGCTACCCAAAATCCCTCTAAGAGCCTAAGGTAATATCCCCCTGTAAACCCTAACTAGTGCTAAGTATAATATTAGTTTAAGGAATGATTTTTCTAAGTTTAATATGGTATGGCGGATGGCTGTAGCATTATTGATTGGGTGAACCAAGAAAAAGAAAGGAGGAGGAAAGAGCAAGCAAGAAGTAGAGGAAAGGAAGGAAAGAAAGGAAGTTAGAAAAAAACAAAGGTAAATGCACTAACCTTGAGTAGATTTTGTATGCTTTGTGTAAAAGATTTGGAATGTTGGAAATGAGGAAATCAAATGGTTTTAAGTAGTAGTTATATTTTAGTGGAATAAGGGAGAGAACCAATTGGCTTTGGAACTTTTAAAGTATGATTAAAAGCTTGGGAAAACCTTGGGTAATGAATATATATGTGCAGGAAAATTTATCTGTTGTTAGTGCTTGTATTGATATGGAAGTTGGGAAAATTGTGAGCTGAATTTGTGTGTGGGAAAAGTAGAATTATAGGGGAACCTCTGTCAAAATTTGTCTAGAAATTAGAAGATTAGATATTTAAGAGGAGAAAATAACCTAGGACACAACTAGGTGTGTTTGGTGTTTGTTGTGAGTAGATTAGCACTTTGGAAACAGAATGGAGAGGAAGCTAAGTGAGGGAAGAACTAGGATGTAAGGTAATGCAATTTAAACTCAAGGAGTGGCATTAGTGAGGAAGTAATGGATGGCAAAGGTTAGTTTAAAATCTGTAGCATTTAAGATCAAAAACTAGTATAAGTGCTGGAATGGAAGTGAGGAAATTGTGTATGTTAAAATGGAAATGAGTAATGGGGTAAGTAGGTGGTTAAGAGAAGTTTAGAGCATCAAAATGAGTGTTAAACATGGTAGTAATGCTTTGGGAAAGGTTAGGGAAACAATGGGCAAAGGAAGAACTGAAATAGAATTTAAAACAAGTATACTGGGCTGGACCGACCTTGGGACCGAACTTAGCAAGGTCGGTCGAGCCTGAATTAACAAAGGTGGAAGTCTACTGACATCGATCGACCTTGGGACCGAACTTGACAAGGTCGGTCGAGTTGTAAAATGTAAACCTAGAAGTCACTGACTTCGACCGACCTTGGGACCGAACTTGGCAAGGTCGGTCGAGTCATAAATTTCGAACCAGTAACACACTGACTTGGACCGACCTTGGGACCGAACTTGGCAAGGTCGGTCGGGTCCGAATTTTTCAGTAATGTAACTCACTGACTTTGACCGACCTTGGGCCGACCCTGGGTAAGGTCGGTCGAGTCACAAAAAAAAAGTAGTAATCATACTATATATGTGTATATATATACATACATATAGGGCTTTAGTGGTACACTAATAATTGAGTGATAATGGTGTGAAAATAAGTACATGAGTAAGTAAACAAGTTTAAGGAATAATGAGAAAAGAATGATTTTCATAACCAAGTATGGACTGTAAGAACTAGTAATAGTACATTGGAAGTATTAATAAAGGAATGAGTTAGGTCAACTATAGATCATTAACCGTGCGACTGTGTGGTATGTTATAGGACTTGAATAGTCAAACTGAAGGGAATCAAACGTCTGAGATCGACGGTGCACGGTATGATTTCTTCATGGCCTGTATCCAAACGGGGTTACCCCAGCTTGTTTGTTTGTGTGTTGATTTACCACCACCTAAACAAGATTAGAGCATGTTATCGGTTTATTGCACTTTCCAATATATATTGTAATTATTGTGCCTTGTTGCTTGGTGAATGAGCTTGGAGCTATGTGGCTTGTTTAAGAGTTTGGTTGATTGTTGTGGAAGTTTAACTGTTGTTATGGGCTTCTCACTAACTCCTTAACCATCTAACACACTAACACTGAGAATTTGGATTTGAGAATTTGGGAGAACTTGAGGAGTCTGATATAGTTTCGGCCACACGTGAGGATGAGGTAACAAGAGAGATTGTTAACCGATTCCTGGCTACAATCTTTTCCATGGTCCAAACCCATTAAATAGGTAGCAACCTGGTTAAGTGGGCCACCCTTAAGCTCGATGGTGGGATAGGCTTATCCCTGCCCGGAGGTCATACCGACTTAACTTGAGATTTGATAAGAGAAGGAAAATTTGATTTGGGAAGACTCGAACTTGTTGAGTTGTTGATCTTGGGTAATGAGATGGTAACATCTGATTAACCCGGATGGTAATTGGGCTAACCCCTTGGTGAAGCTTGTTTGAGATTGGACGCGGATTGTTGAATATTATACTTGTGCTTTGATTAATATACTTTGATTGCTTGTTGTCCTGCATGCCTATGTTTCCAGTTATATAGCATGTTATTATTATAAAATGAACCGCATGTTGGCGACCAATTAGTTGGCGTACCTTGCTAGTACGGGGGTATGCGGAAGTCATATGCAGCTTTTGCTGAGCCCCTTGGGGCACTGTTTTTAATTGCTGGAACTCGAGACGGGTGAAGGGCCGGAATGACCAAGATACTTCTTTGCTAGATTAGCTATTTTGATTGGTGTACCGAGTAGTACACCGTTAGGACTTGTAGCCGGTGTACCATGGGGTACACCTTTTTGGATTTTGGAAACTATAAACTGTTAATGTTTTGTAGACTTGAAAGGTTGTAAATTGCGAACTAAACTCTTAGACTCGGTAATCACTTTTTGGGATATTGTTGTGGAGGAACAAGGATGCATATATTGTTGGGATTTGTTAAGGATTGTTGGGCTTGTTTAAGGTTGTAAATGGTAACTCGGTATTTTCTGCTATCAGACCGTACTATTGTTGTTTGAGGCCTAGTTAGTCGTATGGGCGGCTAACGGCGTGTATCACCCGCTACTTTGGTTGTTCGTTCCGCTGTGATTAGCATAGTGACCGTGACAATTAGGAGATAACTAGGGGATTAGCGGTAGGGGTGTTACAATATATATGCATAAATTATTATGTGGTGTTTAACTGCTTCTTTTCTCACATTATTTACTTATACGTGAGTGTCCTTCGGGACTAATACTACATCGACTATAGATCGACTTATATAAACATACATATACGACATATGTGATGTGACTGATGTTATTTAGTATAATACACTTAGTATTATAATTATGTGCATAGCAACCTAAGTAAAACACTTAGGAAATAAGGTACGAATATGTCGATCTCGAGAGCATGGCTCTCGAACATGAATATGACCTAGATTACTTCTAGGTATGCGTAAGACCCTTAGGGAAGCTATATGATAAATGAAGTCTCAATAACCTAAGATTATACTTTAGGTAATCGATTAACTATTTAATCATATTGGAGGATTGGTGTATGAAGGAAAGCCCAGTGTAGTCTCGGACTAACTGGCTGTGCATAGTGATCGCTTGAGTGTTTACCCGAATTGGGTTCTACTCTAGTTAACCCCATACGAGCCTACATAGATCGTTGGCCAGATTGTACCGCTGCTGGTACGGCTTCTTGCCACAAACTAAATGATGCCTTTTAGGCAAAGAGCAAGTCCCGAGATCTTATATCTTTGGCTAGAGTGCACTACTGTTGGTGCCACCAGGACGATTGTCCATAAATGAATACAATTATGGGTTGTCCTAACTTGACACCCACATATGATGAGTTGTAATGTGATGAGGACCCGGGGGTCATTTGTAATGAATGAATACAAGACCGTTATTTAACAGCTACATGTTTATCGTTTTGATTAAATGTGTTGTATGTGCTGTTGAGTGTGAATTGTAGTGACTGCCTTAATTGTTTCACATTACTATCACTCATGTATCTACTACTTTAATATACTTGTACACCGGTAAAAGCATATAACGAATCTAATATAAAGACGGCCATAACGATTAAGTGACCAATAGGGTCCAAACCTAGCATACTCAGCATTTATCGTTTAGCCTCCACAGCTTTTTGCAGGTTGAAGATTATCGTTGAAGCCGAAGTGCGGGACCCGGGTAGTTAGAGTTTCAATATTGAATATCGCACGTGAGTTCACATTGTATTATGATAGGCCTTAGGGTAATTTATGACAACGATGTATACAATCGGGAATGATTAGACGCTCACTTGTCATTGATATTACTTTTGGATTTAGTATGATGTATAGGTTAGTATGTTGTTATCACTGCGGTTATTTTAATATCAACGTTGTTTATTTATTATTTTGTTTCTGCTTCTTTACTCGCATGGGCGTGTAATGGCATGTGACACCCAAGTGAGGATCATTATTGTTCGGCTTCCGCTGTGAGATGTTTTTAATTATTGCTACGAGAGTGACTATTACGTGTTTAAGAATGGGGTGTTATAGTCTCCCCATGCAGCAACAAACGCTTCTTTCCTTGGCCCTTTGTTGAACAATCTTTGGACGGGTTTCCTGACCTTATCGTTGTCATCTCGAGGTTGTTAAGGACAGTCTTTGATGTGATGTCCACACTTTAAGCACCCGAAACACCTGTCATTGTTCTTCTTGCGATGATCATCGGTCTCCTTGGGCTATCTTCCTTCCTCATGTTGTTTCTCATGAACTTTCGAAAGTGCCTCTTAGCATAGAGGACCATCTCATCAGTTTCTTCTCCTGTTCCAGAGTTTTCAGTTGCTTGAAGGGCTATGCCTTTCCCTTTTTATTTTGTTGAGCTTTCTGAGTTTCATTGTTGTAGTTTTAGCTCAAACTTCATTAGGGAACTTAGCATGTCTGCCAAGGACATCATAGGTAGATCATGGACTTCTTGCATGGCATTGACCTTGCTGTCGAAGGAGGCTAGAAGAGAACTGGGGAACTTTTGAATTTGATCCTCATTCGAGATAGTTCTTCCAAGCACCAACATCTCGTTGATCAGCTTGGTGAACCTTGTATGCTGTTCCGAAATGCTCTCCTTTTCTTCCTTCTTAAATTGCTCCCAATGAGTGAGAAACAACTCAATGCGAGTCTTTTAGATCTCATCATTTCCTTCATACGTGACTTTAAGAGTTTTCCTGATCTCTTGAGCTGTTTTGGCTAAGGCTATCTTGGAATATTGTTCAGGAAGTGGTGCACAGTGTAGAATTATTATGGCTCGAGCATTGAATACCAGCTTCTTGATTTGATCATCCGTCATGCAGTCAACAGATATGTCTTGTCCTTGAGTGTTCTGGAAGGTGTATTCTCCATGTGTTATCACCTTCCACATTCTTGGATCATCATAAGTGATGTGAAAGTCCATTTTATTCTTCCAGTGACTATAGTTATATCCATTGAAGAGTGGTGGTCGATTTGGTGCAGAACCTTCTTATGCCGCTAGTAGGCTTGTGTGAGACATTTTGATCATCTTCCAAAGCAGTTAGCTTTCTAGAAGAGATCCGCTCTGATACCAATTGAAACCGGCTATCGCTCCTGACTTGTTATATGTGCTAGAAGTTCTAGCGTGAGCTCTCTCAGACAGGTGCCTGACTGGTTGGGCACATGTCGTGAACCGAGTGCGCTTGCAACCTTGCGTGCGAAGCCACTCTTTTGCCTGTCTATCTGAATCATAGAGCATCACAAACATGTTAAATACACAACACAAGATTTGCTATCATAAAAAATAAAGGATCGTGACTTAACAACCCTAATAACAAGAGATGGAAAGCCTTAGAAAATCTTACAAGACCCGATAAAATTCTAGTAGCCAGAAATGCCCCCATATCTAGTTTCACCCCATCATATTCACTTTTCTCCTTAGGAAACACCTTAAGCGGATTGGTAAGCACAAGGTGGCGATCTAGTTGAGGTAAGCACGAGGTAGTGAGCTAGTAGGTAGGAAGCATGAGGTGGTAACCTAGTTAACCTAAGCACTAGATGTCAAGAAGCACGAGGTGTTGGGAAGCACGAGGTGTCACAAAATGATTGGTTTAATGATGTCCACACAAGCTAGCAAGCAACTAAGGAGGTGAATCAAGCTAATAGGAGGTTTCATGAGGTCTTTAGCTAGATTTAAGTCAAAGTAAAGCAACATGTTCCTTATTTGCTCTTCAAACACCTTAATTCCTTTTATACCCTTACGTGGAGCCTTAAATGAGCTATAACCAGAAGTGTATTCACTTCCACTTACACTTACACATTAGTAGGACATATTACCAAACTAAGCATAGCAAGGAGGAGACCAAACTAGCCAAACCATGCCTTAAGGTAACCGGTCAAATTTAATGTCATTTATTACATGTCATGATTTATCTTCAGCTCATGATGACTCCTGCAGCAGCCAAAACCTCCCCTACCTCTTCCTAGCCCTTTTATGTGTTCAAATTACTTATTCAATCAAGGGTTACAACGTAGGTAGCTAGTCATGAGGTGTCATCTTTATATGTTAGCTTTTCTTATTTGTCTCTAAGACTTCTCCTTCTTTTCCTATAAGAGAGAGAGACCATGACCAGGCACTCCAACACATAGCAATCATCTTCTCCCACCTCAGTAAAAACATAGAAACATGAATTAGAAGGTATAGAAAGCCATCCATTCACGAACACCAAAACAGAAGCCAAAGTACCTTGCCAGTGTAAAATGCATGTAGAAGTGAGGGAATTTGGAGGTCTTCCAAGGTGAATCTATGGGAGTTATTTGGGTCCCCATTTACCTATCTTAAGTACCTAAATCTTGGTGAAACAAAATAGCAAGAAGGAGCCACTTAGTTCTTGTTCTCTACCATTCTTTCCTCGTGTATCAATTCTGGTGATGCTTTATGTTTGTGCTATTTTCGGAAGCTTAGGCTGTTGTTATACCCAAAATTTCAACTCCCCCGGAAGAGAGTCTCTACTAATAGGCTAGTAGCGAGGGTTCCCAGTTTGATCGGCACATTTCAGAGTACTAGGGACAGCTTAGTCATCTCCAGGGGCACTTTCGTAATTTTTCAAGGCTCCTAAGCCTCCTATAGGCTTCTCTCACCTCCAAATAAGGGTCAAATCAATTCAAAATGCTTTGAAATTTAACCCATGATAGAGGATGACATTTGAAGCATAATGGCGTTGGAATTTTGATTTTTCAAATTTCCAATCATTTTCTAGCAATTTCTGATTGAATCTAACGAGAATTTGAATTTAAAAATATTCCAATATCCAAAAAATTCGATTCCACTTTAGAAAAATCAGAAATATCATCCTTTACCCATGTGTGAAATTTCATAATCAAATTCCTTTTGGAAGCCCTTGAGCTAAAACGTCGGTAAATCTCAGTTTTTACCGGATTTTTCTATCTTTAAGGAAGCCTATATAAGGAACCTTATCCCATGATCAAAGGAGAACCTCAAGAACCCTAGACTCTTAAAGAAGGCAGCCGTCTCTTTCTCTTCACGCTTTGAACTGCAGAGCCACAATCAAACACCGAAATCTCACCAAAATCAACACCAAAACATATTTTTCAATTCCCACAACATCATACATCATCAAACCCTCACCAAAACAGCACCAAAACGTGAAGAACATCAAGAACAACAAGGAGTCAGAAGCTGGGCTCGAAGTTCTTCCGGATCCGCCATCAACGAGGCCTCCGAGAATCGAAGAAACACACGAATCTACGTGAAGAAACAACACGTGAAGTAAAACAGGTTATACTCTACTTTTCTAATTCCCCACAACCTCATTGACTCTCTGTTAAATTTGGGCTCAAACCACCCCTTTTCGGCTTCTGTATAGCTAATTACTTTTGCTTCTACCTTGTTACTTGTTTATCAAGTTTCATACATAATTCGACTTCAAACTGCAATCTTTCAATTACTAACATATTGTACATCTTTCAGGCTACACGTGCATAATTTTTTAGCTGAAAACACCTTCGGGAACCACCAGAAAAACCCCTGTCCGTGGGTGGTCCGGGACCTCGGACCTATGGTCCGGGACCACGGACGGGTGTCCGTGGCCACGGACACCCACGGACGGCGGCGGGATTTTAAAATTTCAAATTTTAGGTTTTCTCTAAACAATGTCCGGGCCCATGGACATCCTGTCCGTGGCCCCGGACTTCTCAAATTTTTAGTTTCTGTTTAATTAAACTTTTATTACCACATAGAATAACTAGGGTCCGTGGGTACGGACATTAGGTCCGTAGTCACGAACGGAAACAAAATTTGACCTAATTCTGCCTCGAAACCCTAGTTTAGGAAATTTCAACTTTCACTTTTATTTTCAGTCAAAAAATGTTAAAAAACACAAAAACAGAAGCTCGCGCACTTTGGTTAAAACGACTCATAATAAGCCGTAATTAACTAAGTAGAGGAAAAACGACTTCTAGGGGTAATGAAAGTAATTTGAACCCTAAATAAGCCGAATACCAAGCCCCCGAACCCGAACTCTACCTTTCCTAATTTACTCTAGGTAAAATTAGGTGGCGACTCATAATAGGTTCCAGTGAGCTAGCTTAGGTTTTAATCATTATTGTTATATGACATAGTTATTAATCTTAGGATATAAGTGGACCTAAAACCCGATTAGATCCTAATCAGCCTTAACCAACTTAGGGTAGGGTTTAAAATCGAGGCTCACAGACTGGCAACTCTGCTGGGGACAAATTCTTAATATTAATTTGTTTAATTTTAAGAAAGAGGGCTTAACTCGAAAGTGTTTATTTATGGCTTTATTACATTGTATGTTTACTTTCGTGCACACTTTAATTTTTGTACCTTTGCATCATATGAGAGTGAGGGTCCATGCACACCAATTTCACCCCGGGACCCGTTTGAGGGACCCCTGTCAGGGACTCACACCTTTTATGTGATGTGAATAAGTGGGGGAAAAGAGGAGGGTGTCGTTTAACCACACCCCCTTAATACCTGGGCTTTAGCCCAAGCATTTTCCTGGCAGTACCCTTACCTAGCCATTGTTTGGTCAGCTAAAGACCCGACCGTAGGCGCATACTTAACAGTGATGTGAAAAAAAGTGGGAAGCCCAAAGAGAATAGCGTGCAAGCCCTATTCCTTTGTGGCGACCTGGGCCCAAGCCCCAAGCACCTCTCCGGATCGATCCATACCCAGATTGATTTAACCATCAAGTGAGGACATGTTGAATTTGTGTGGGCCTTGTTGCTTGTGTGATCGGTCCACTACCCAGCCTAGAAATTGATAGGAGTTTCCCATACATCAACTTAGCCCAACCCGAATTAGCAGCTCTATTGTTTGCGGCCCAGAGGCCCTGTTTGATTTAATATGTGGGTCATTTGGGCTTCAGCCCAAAAGTTTAGATTTAGGTGATTTCTCTTCTAGCCCAATTTGAATTATCCAATTAGTTCTAGGCCCATAAAAAAGAAATTCACCTGAACTCGAAATTACTCACTAGTCCTGAAAATAAAACCTTTTTGTCTTAGCCACCATCTTCTCTGGCCCAAAGAAAGCTAGGCCCATTTGTGATTTAGGGACCATTCCAGCCCATGTGCTTCACTTCATGCCCAAACACATTCCGGCCCAAGGGCTCATTCTAGTCTAGGTAGACTTCTTATCATGACCCTAACCCAAAACCCTAGATCTAGGTGTCACCTCTCAGGCACAATCAAGGCCGTCCAGTCCAAATTCCAATTCACAGTCTGAAAAATACCCCGGCCCAAACACCTTATTTTCTGGGTATCTTAGCCCACTTGCTTTCAGTTCAAGCCTATTCCGGTCTTCAATCTACCTTGTGAAAGTTATTCTCACCTAGTTCATTCAGCCCACTTCCTCTTGTTAGCTAATAATGGACACCTTGGAAACAGGTAAGCCTGAATCCAGATATAGCAGAAGGAGGAAATCCGATCGACACGGATGGCCAGTTGGCCGCTGTGCAGCAGAGGTGCAGGGTCTTGGAGTCCATTGTCGAGGAATTGAGGAGTAAGGATAATCTCCAGGAGATAATCAGCACACTCTGGAAAAGCATGTGGATGAAGATCTTAACCGTAGTCACATCAAGATCGACTCCGTTAGGGCCTAAGATCCTCAAACACGTGTGGGGAAGGGTGTTCCTGACAACCAACTAGCTGCAGAGGTTAAAGGGTTTTTAAAAGGATTGAGCGCATAGAGAAAGCCAACAAACCAGCTGGCTTCGATTATTTCTCCACGGCGTCGTATTCCGAAGTTGATCTTCCCCAAAGCTGAAGCTGCCCACTCTCACTTTGTACAAGGGTCCTCGGATCCACAGATTCATTTGGCTATGTTCGACTGGAAAATGTCCTTCTTAGGGCTCAACGACATGCAAAAAATCCAAAGTTTTTGCACGCTATCTAGACGAGACTCCTCAGTGTTGGTATCTCACTCAGAAGATGAATACCAAGACCTACGAGGAGGTTGCGAAGCTTTCCTAAATCATTTCAAGTATGCTAAGAACTCGAGGTCACCAGAATCGATCTTGCAGGAACTCGACAGAAAGACGGTGAGTCCATGTCTGACTTCATCAAGCGTTGGAGGAGAAAGGCTGCAGCCATGCCTACCAAAATGGACGAGCAAGAGCAAATCTGCATAATAATTGAGAACATGCGAAAACAACACAACCACGAGCTAAATTTATGTACTTTCCGAGTTTGGACATGTTGATGGGACAAGTCGGTATTCTAGAGGAAAGGATTCATAAGGAAGAGTTGGAGCTCGAGTGCTCAAGAAACTCCGGCAGTGGCTCCAATTCTCTAAGCCTGGACCAGAAAAGGCTTATCTTCAGACAGTAGCTTGCGCTCAAAGCAGTTTCCCAGAAGTGAATGTGGTTCAACGACCTAGAGCTCCGCATCAAAACTTTAGGACGGTACCCTTACCACGCCGAGACTCATCGCAAAGGGAGTTCACTGACATTGGCCGAGCGCCAAGTCAGGCGTTTGAAGAGCTTCAGAAGAGAAACTTGCTACAGCCCTTGGGCCCTCGGCCAGGAACCACTCATTTGGAAGGCATCTTAATCAATTTGCCACTACCATCAGTTGTCTGGCCATTATGCTGACAATTGCCGAGCATTGAAGCACAAGATTCAAGACCTCCTGAGCAAGGAGTCCAATTTTCTAAGTATGCAGATCGTTTTATTATGTTTTCTTGCATCTTCAAATTTCCTAGTTGCTTATCTTCTTAGTAGTTTTCAGTCACCTCCGATTGTAATCTTTACGTTTCTTTCATGATTCATAAATAAAATCATAGTTCCATTTTCACAATTCCTGTACAAACCATTTCATTCATCGAAAAAAGAAAAAACAAAATTGTTTTTAAGGAAAAGATCACGGAGTAATCATTCCCCGACTATGGAATAGAATGACTTGTCTTTTGTTTCTAAAAGGGTGAACATGTGTTGCCAAGCACCACAACCTATCCCAAAGCATCCAAAGTAACCACGAAGTGGTTCCAATCCCATCGTTTAAGTGTTGTCATAAACCCCAGGTCAATACTGGGGGCAATCTGAGTTCAGGATCGTCATCTTTAATCTTTCATTTAAGCATGTGGACTAGTCTAAGTGGAATTCATGAGAGTGTCTTGAGCGAAAAACCATGAGGAACGAGCGTGTCATTTTTACACGACTTTGGTGGGACCACATACAAAGAAAAAGGTAAATGGCATAATCCGACCGAAGGTGATAATTTGTAAATTTACTCTCAGACCCGCGAAAAGTAACAAAGAACGGATACAAACTATCAGGAATGACGAAGCACCTAGGTACAACACCACATAGCCAAAGCTTGTAAACCCTGTCATTAAACTCTAGGCACCCCCGCTGAGCCTTTCATATATCCCCTTTTCGATAATATGAGCTCCACAAATAACCCAGCCAATGATGAATGTCCGACCCGGTGACCATAGGAAGCGAGGAGCCAGACTCTCAGATAACATTCTCATCAGTCCAAAGAAGCAATGTCGCTATCAGCATGACGAATCGATCCACAAATGGTCCCTGAGTGACATAGGATCAAGAGAGCTCACATCAAAACAGCTCTCGAAGCCCAAAACCAGGGAAACACAAGAACCCCGAAGGCAAAGTTAAGAAAGGATAAAACAAGAAGGCAAACCCGAAGTGCCTCAAAGAAATCCAATTGACAAAAAGAGAAACGGTGTAAAGGACAACTTCAAAAGTCCTGGTCCAGAAGCTCTAAAACAACGTCAATATGAAGCAGCTAGACGACTTCAAGACAAGGAAGATAAATCTGAGAGAAGACGCAAGTTGCAGCTTTGGTCACCCATTTAAGCTCCACATACCTCAAATATCCCTCCATGATCCCGTCGTCTTTCATCACACCCTATGGCCACGTTATAAGCTTTAAAGTCTTCCGACTTGATAGTTGTGTATCTAATCTCGTGAAAGTAACAAATCGAATGCGTAAATCCACCAAATGTCAAATTCAATGGTCTAGAAGTTGTGACCGTGAGCAGAAAACAGGTACAAGCATCAAACACGCTGAGTGTAGGTTAGGAAGCACCACATCGAAACATAAGTCATGACCCTTTAAGGACGAGACTCGTTCGCGCGTTTAATCAAAGAAAATACTGGGGGCAATCGATCGTTCTGATCGATTGCCATGAACTCTAGCTCAGATTGTCCTAAGGAAAAATACTGGGGGCAATTGTTGGTTCCAACAATTTCCATGTCAACACCAATTAAAACACAAAGCTTGAGCACCACCATCCCACCACAGGCACACACAAGCCCTTACCACCACATTCACACTCTCAAGCCCGTCATTAGCCTTACCACCACAAAAATATCAGGCCCGTCATGACCCTGACCACCATCCACAATCACAACCCAATCTCGGGTCTGCCATAAATCCTGAACACTGGCAAAAGCCTTTAGCACCACAACTAACACCACACACTTCCACCAACGGCATGTTCATTTTCTCAAGAAACAAATTGCAGATATGAAATATTTAGTCAGGAAATGATCATTTCACTTTCCTTTTTCAGCAGAGTTTTCTCAAGCATTCATGTTTGGCACATTTTTCAACAGTTCTTTGTTTTGGCAAGCTTCCAACAAACACTTTAGTTGCATTTTACAACATTTGCATAACACCTCAACATCGCCAAGTTTGGCACCTTTTCCAACAGTTTCCTGTTTTGAACGAGTATCTTTCATATATTTTGATAGCATACATCTTATCATCATTGCCAAGTTTGGCACTCCAGTAATCAGTCTTCATCATTTGCACGAGACCATTACCTTTCCGACTCATTTTTAGTTCGAGACCCATCGTTTTCAAGACTTTAGTACGAGACCCGGCATCTTCATCAGTGCGAGACCCATCTTTTTCTTCAGTGCGAGACCCACCATCTTCATCAGTATGGGACCCATCATTTTCTTCACTGCGAGACCATGCATCTTCATCAGTGCGAGACCATCATATTCGTTAGTGCGAGATCCATCACCTTCATCAGTACGAGACCGAGCGTCATCATCCAGTGCGAGACCAGTACTAGACCTAGTATCATCTTTAGTGCGAGACAGGTACGAGACAAAGCGTGATCTAAGTTGGCGGGGCAGAGGCAATAAGTCCCCATCTTCATGTCAACTTATTGGGAGAAACAACTAGTGGGCAGTGGCAATAAGTCCCCTTGGTAATCTAGAAGTTATCCCAGCACCCCAGTTGGTGGGCAGAGGCAATAAGTCCCCATAGTATTCCAACCAGGAGCATTGGAACGGGTTTGGTCCCTAGAAGCATCCGAGCATCGTCAACATCATCAGCATCATTAGCATTTCAACATCCTTGCATTTGCATACCACCGGATTTTCACTTGTTAGGTTGTCAACGCCTTAGAATCGCTTGACATTATCTCAATTTCACATCTTAGATAGTCAACGCCTTAGAATAGCTTGACATCATTTCATTCATTATAGGTAGTCAATGTCTTAGAATAGCTTGACATCGTATCATCCTTATAGGTAGTCAACGCCTCAAAATAGCTTGACATCATCCTTCCACTTTACTTATAGGTAGTCAGCGCCTTAAAACAGCTCGACACAACTTATCGGATTTCAATTGCATGTGGGGTCTTTTAAGATCCAAAATTTTGGGGTATCACTCAAGCATCAACTAGCCCTTTCATTTCCATTACAAAGTCTAGTTGACGGGGGGCAATCTGTTATACCCAAAATTTCAACCCCCCGGAAGAGAGTCTCTACTAATAGGCTAGTAGCAAGGGTTCCCAGTTTGATCGGCACATTTCAGAGTACTAGGGACAAGAATTACCCAGCTTTACTGATTTTGGCGTTATGCCCTGTGGTCGTTTCTCTGTGATTGTATGACTGACCACAGGTACAGTAAAAGATGGTGTTTCTCCCTAGTCATGAAGTTGCATGGGAGTGTGGATCTAGATAGGATTAGAGATTGAAGCTAGAAGACGCTGTAGTATTTCAATTAAGTTTGGTTGTAATAGGTTTAAACACTTTTGTATAAGCTGGTAAAGATGGTGTAAGTTAATACCTTTGAATGACATACTTGAAGTTGCTGACCTGTTGGTGACTGGTCGTAAGAGTTGAAAGACAGCCTAATTGTGATTAATGAATATCATTTCAAGATCATGAATAATCTTGTTAAATCTTTCTATACTTAAAGGCTTGGTAAAGATATCAGCTAATTGTTTTTCAGTTGAAATGTATTTTAATCGAACTAATTCTTTTTCACAGCAATCTCTAAGAAAATGATGCCTAATATCAATGTGTTTAGTACGAGAATGATGCACTAGATTCTTGGAGATGGATATGGTGCTAGTATTATCACATATAATAGGTAGCGTACCTGTTTTGACACCATAGTCACCAAGTTGTTGTTTAAGCCACAGAAGTTGAGCACAGCAGCTTGCCGCAGCTATGTATTCTGATTCAGCAGTTGAGATTTCTACACTTTGTTGTTTCTTTGATCCCCATGCAATCAAGCATGATCCAACAAATAAAACTGTCCTTGATGTGCTCTTTCGATCAGTTATAGAACCACCATATTCTACATCTGAATAACCTACAATATCATAGTTAGTGAATTTTGGATTAAATAGTCCAAGATTCATGGACCCTTTTAGATAACGTAGGATTCGTTTCACGGCTGTGAGATAACTTTCCCTTGGATCTGCTTGAAACCTCGCACATAGACAAACACTATACATAATGTCAAGTCTACTAGCAGTTAGATATAATTAGGATCCTATCATTTCTCGGTACGATCGTTGATTGAATGATTGGTAACTTGTTGTGATACCCATATTTGTGCCAAATGACATTGGTATATCATGCGGTTTGCATGTCTCCATTCCAAATCTCTTCAATCAATCATTTACTTACTTTTGTTGAGATATGATAGTTCCTTCATCATCCTATTTGAATTGAAGTCCTAGAAAGAACTTCAAGGCTCCTAGATCACTCATCTTAAACTCTTTCTTCATCAATGCTTCGAAATTCTTGCAATACTTCTAATCTGAAGCTCCAAAGATTATGCCGTCATCATACACTTGCACAATTAGGAATTCTCTTTTATATTATTGTTTTAAGCAATGTTTAATCCACTTTTCCTGTCTTGAAACCATTTTCCAGTAGATATGAAGATAGGCGGTCATACCATGACCTTGGAGCTTGTTTGAGCCCATAGAGGGCTTTGTCAAGTTTAAGTACCATGTCTTTTTTTTTTTTGTTTTAAATCCTAGAGGTTGTTCTACATACACTTCCTCCTTGACATACCCATTTAAAAAATCACTTATGATGTCAAGTTGGAAAAGCTTGATTCCTTTATGTGCGGTAAATGCAATAAGTAGTCGAATAGATTCCATCCTTGCCACTGGGGCAAAGGTTTCTTGGAAATCTATCCCCTCTTGTTGACGATATCCTTGTGCCACCAAACGAGCTTTGTTCTAATGACTTCCCCCATTTCATTCAGTGTGTTCCTGAAGACCAATTTTGTACCTAGTACTCCTTGATGAGTAGGCCGAGACACAAGATGCCAAACTTTGCACCTCTCAAAATGGTTTAATTCCTCTTCCATTGCTTTAATTCAATCTGAGTCTAGCAAGGTTTCTTTGATGTTCTTGGGTTTGATAGGTGAAATTGTTGTGAAGAAGGCCAAGAGATCACGTGTCTGTGCTCTTATTTGAGTTCCTTTGGAGATATCAAAGATGATATTCTCTAGTGGATGATTTTTGTACAAGGTTCATGGTTGGTGTAGAGTGGACGGTGATAGAGAATCTTCGACATCATTATTTCTTTTGATGACACGTTGTTGACCAGTCTTTGACCTATCGGGCATGAGTTCTTCAGTTGGTGACTCATCCTTGTGATTTTCCATGTGGTTTTGTTTGGTTAGATCGAATCTAGAGGCTTCAACCTCTGTGGATTCCATGATCTCATGAGTTTCACTTTCATCAAAGACCACATGTACACTCTCTTCAACTTTCAAAGTCCTTTTTGTTTTAGATTTTGTATGCTCTGCTCCTTTCCGAGTACCCAAGGAATATAGCCAGATCACTCTTGGTATCGAACTTTCCAATGGAATTCTTTCAGTGTTATGGACGTAACACTTACAACTAAAGATTCTGAGATGGCTTATGCTTGGTCTTCTACCCTTAATAAACTTATAGGGTGTTTTGTTGAGGATTGGTCGTATGAGCATTCTATTGGTGATGTAACAGGCAGTTGCTACAGTTTTAGCCCAAAAGACTTGAGGAAGATTGCTCCCCGATAGCATGTCCCTAGCTACTTCTTGTGATATTCTGTTCTTGCGCTCCACTACCTCATTTTGTTAAGTGTTCTTGGTGTTGAATATGTGTGGTTGATTCCATGTTGATCACACATTTCCATGAATTGTTGATTCTCAAACTCCGATCCATGATCTGATCTCAGACCTTTGATTTTAAGGTTTAGTTGTACTTGGACTTGTGCTGCAAAGACTTGAAATTTCTTAATGACTTCGTCTTTGATGCAATAAAGATTGTCCATACAAATCATAAGTTATCATCAACAATAACAAACACAGACCAATTTCCTTCAAAACTTCTGATTCTCATTGGTCCAGATAAGTCCATATGAAGTAGTTCGAGTGGCTTAGATGTTCTTACCATGTTTTTATTTAAAAGAAGTTTTAGTTTGTTTGCTTCTTACACAGGCATCATAAAGATTTATCTCAGATTTCTTAATCTTAGGGAGACCTCTAACCAACTGATTCTTGACTAGTTTTCAAGCAAGGAAATATTGATATGCCTTAGCGTTTTGTGCCATAATGTGGAGTCATCTATTGATGCAGTCAAGCGGGGAAGGTTTAGATTGTCAATATCCTCCAAACTAGCTACGTATACATTTTTCAATATTTTACCCTTAACAACTCCTTTCCATCACTGACTTACTATGCTACAATGTGTACAATAGAAGTGGACTGAGTTACCTTTGTCACAAATTAGAGATACACTGAGCAAATTGAATTTTAAATCATTAACTAAATTGATATTATCAATGACATAATCTGAAGTGAAACCAACCTTACCTACACTGATGATTTTTCTCTTTTTGTTGTCGCCAAAGGAAACTGTTCCTTGGTTTCCGGGTTCGAGTGAGAAGAATTTTCTCTTGTCTCCTGTCATATGTTTAGAGCACCCACTGTCGATGTACCAGCCGGGGTCCCTTTCCACTCGATTCTGCACTTAACAAGTAAGTAATATTTGGACCCATTTCCACCAATTGACATTATTCTATGATCATCCATGACTACCCATCTTAGCCCAATTTTCTTTAGCTTCCAATGCCTCATAAATCGTGTCCTATAGCATTTGGCTTCATAATGATCGGGTTGTCTGCACAGGTGGCCGACATCTCTTCGATGGATTCCCGATTGGTACCCGACCGGTCGTTTGATTTTCCACATGGGTGTCCGAGGATCAGTGTTATACCCAAAATTTTGCCCCCCCTGGTTAGGGTCTATGTGGTTTTGGTGTTGTGAGGGGCATTTCAATCAAGTAATGAGAGATTCCGACTAGATCGGTGCATTCCGGGGCATGGGGAGCAGTTTCGTCACTGTCAAGGGCATTTTGTAATTTTTAAGGCTCCCGAGACCTCCTATAGGATTTCTCTCTCCTCCAAAAGATGCTAAAATCAACTTGAAATGATTTAAAATTTTAACCCATGATAGAGGATGACATTTTATGCATAATGGCGTTGGAATTTTGATTTTTCGAATTTCCAATAATGTTCTAGCAATTTTCGATTGAATCTGACGAGAAATTGAATTTAAAAATATTCCAAGATTTAAAAAATTCGATTCCACTTCAGAAAAATCATAATTGCCATCCTTGACACGTGGTTAAAATTTCACAGCAAAATTCCTTTGGGAAGTCATTTAATTAAAATGCCAAAAAATCTTACTTTTACTAGATTTTCTGTATCTTTAAGAAAGTCTATATAAAGGGATAAATCTTTTGATCAAAGGAGAATCTCTCAGGCTCTTAGAACCCTAGGCAGTCAAAACTCTTCTCCATAGCCAGCCTCCCACGTTTTTGCACCCTCAAGCAACAAAACAATACCGAAATCTCACCAAAATCAACACCGAAACATGTTTTTCAATTCCCATCACATCCACAATCATCAAAACACCTTCAAACCACCACCAAAGCGTGAAGAACATCACCAATTCTCAAAGGTCAGAAGCTCGGTTCGAATTCAATTCGGGAACGGCTTCAACAGGGCACGAAAGATTCCCGACAAGAAGAATCTCATTGACACAGAAGATAAAACAGGTTGGGACCTCCTTCTTTTGGTTCACTACGACCTCATTGGTCTTCTGTTAAATTTTGGGCTCCAACCAACCCTTTTCGGCTTCTGTATTGCTGTTTGTTTAAGCTTCTGTCCATTTACTTGTTAGTTAAGTTTCGCATTGAATTCGATTCTAAATTGAAGACTTTTATGCACTAAAGTCTTGTACATCTTTCAGGCTACACACCCATAAAATTTGAGCTCAAAACACCGTCGGGAACCATCAAGAACCCATTGTCCGTGGGTGGTCCGTGTCCTCGGACGCATGGTCCGGGACCACGGACGGGTTGTCCGTGACCACGACACCCACGGACGGTGGCGGGATTTCATATTTTTTAATTTTTCAAATTTTAGGGTTTCTGTCAATACATGTCCGGGCCCACGGACACCCTGTCCGTGGCCCCGGACTTTTCAAGTTTGCGTTTTTATTTTAGTTCTGTTTTTGTAATCATTTAATTCAATTGGGGTCCGTGGTCTCGGACATTAGGTCCGTGGCTACGGACGTAACTAAAATTTGACCTAATTCAGCCTCCGAAACCCTAGTTTAGGTAGTTTTTAATTTCACTTTAATTTTCTGTCAAAAAATGTTTAAAAAAAAACAGAAGCACACACCTAGGTTAAAATCGAGGCTCACAGACTGGCGACTCTGTTGGGGACAACTTCTTTATTTTAACTTTTTAAAAAAGAGGGCTTAACTCAAAATTGTGTATTTATGGCTTTATTACTTTGTTTGTTTACTTTTGTGCGCACTTTAATTTTCTGCACCCTTGCATCATATGAGAGCGAGGGTCCACGCAAACCAATTTCACCCCGGGACCCGTTTGAGGGTCCCCTGTCAGGGACTCACACCTTCTAGGTGATGTGAATAAGTGGGGGAAAAGAGGAGGGTGTAGTCTAACCACACCCCCTTAATACCCGGGCTTTAGCCCCATGCATTTTCCTGGCAGTACCCTTACCTAGCCCATTGTTTGGTCAGTCAAAGACCCGACCGTAGACGCACACCTTCAGAAGATGTGAAATAGTGGGGAAGCCCATAGAGAATAGCGTGCAAGCCCTATTCCTTTGTGGTGACCTGGGCCCGTGCCCCAAGCACCTCTCCGGATTGATCTGTACCCGTTGGACTGAGTCATTTTGTGAGGACATTTGCATTACCTCCTTATGCAAGACTTCTGTGTATATGTTTTTTCCTGGGCCTCAGGCCCAATGTCTGTAACGATCCTTCAATCTCTTCCAGTCCAAATGAAACACTTGAAGGTTTCAGTGGCCTGAACGCCTTTACCTCCACGAAATCATCCCCTCAGGATAAGCTTGAAGGTTTCCATTATTCCCTTTAGGATTGCTGGCCCATTTCACATGCCAAAAATCTCCAGCCCGCTCGGCCCGAACAGTCCAAAAAAAAAAAGTCCTGTAATTAGAACATAAGGGTCCTCAGAGGAAAACCTTTCCATGTCATTGAAGGCCCGTGCCCTAATGTTTTTACTTTATGTTCTGAAACAGAAAGAAGGTAAGATTTCAGAAAGGCGCTGGGACAGAAATTCCGGACGTTTGACCCGACTGCCTACTCCCCTTCTTCCATCATTCCAGCCCGAAGTAGACTCCAGCTCATCTGACATGTCAGTCCAGGCTCATGACGATGTCCCTCAAAAGAATCAGTAAGCAGGGGAGGAAAACCAGAACACTTCTATCGAGGAGCTCATGAAAATGTTTGATTTGAAACACCAGGAGGCAATCCGGGCACTCGAAAATAAATATGTGGACACAATCACCAAGCTGGAGGATAAGTTGGCCGCGTTGGAAATGGCAGCCCAAAGCAGGACCACTGGGGGTCCGATGGGGGAGCAGGATCAAATAGTCGGCCTGGTACGAAAACATCAAGCTGCCATTGAAGCCTTGGAGGCACGACATACGGCAGCAACAGTTGAGCTCCATGAGAAGATTGGATCTTTGAGGCGGCAAGACAGGAAAGACCGCTGCAAGGATTTGTCAACCCTTTATACGGCATGGACAATATCTCCTTGGAGGGACATGACACCCAAGTTGGGTACGAAGGTGGTGCTCCCAGGAACCAGTTAGCCGCTGAAGTTTAGAGGGCTCTAAGACGCATTGAGCGCATAGAAAAGGCTGGTAAACCTGCTGGTTTTGACTATCTCTCTATGGGATCCTATCCAGACGTCGAGCTACCCGCGAAGCTGAAGCTCCCCACCTTGGCTCTCTACAAGGGCTCGACCGATCCCCAAATCCATTTGGCGATGATTGATCGAGAGATGTCTATCCTGAGGCTCAATGATATGCAAAGGCTAAGGTTTTTGCCCGATACCTAGATGAGATTCCTCAACGATGGTACCTAACTCAAAGAATGAACACCAAGACATACGAGGAGATATGTGAAGCTTTCCTGACTCACTTTGAGTATGCAAAAAATTTGGAAATCACCCGATCTGACCTTGCCAGCACGCGCCAAATGGGAAGTGAGTCCATGTCAGACTTTATAAAGCGGTGGAGGAGGAAGGCAGCAGGCATGCCTACAAGGATGGATGAGCAGGAACAAATTCGCATGATTGTTGAGAACATGTAGAAGCAGTACAATGATGAGTTAAAGTATATGTACTTTCCAAGCTTTGATATGCTCATGGGCCAGGTAGGAGTTTTAGAGGAGAAGATCCACAAGGGAGACTGTAACACCCATACTACGTACTAAACAACTAACCGAAATCGCAGCGGAAATAAACAACTAACAATAACTAAATGGTGCGGTGCTACAACGTCATTAACCACCCACGTGGTTAACAAGGCAGAATAAATACAAGTGTATCGGTCTGATGATCAGACTCCCGAGCGTTAGGTACTAACATCCATATATATACATAACCAACAATACCGAGTATTTACATCACAACGTCACTGTAAACTGTACCATAAACTGCCACTGTAAACTGTCAACAATCGCCACTGTCAAAATAATGGCGCCAAAATATAATGCCACGGGAGCACAGGCGCATCCCGGGCTCAACATCCAAAATAACCAAAAGTATAACACGACCTAGATCTACAGCCACTCTGCTTCTTCGATCCTCATCCTGCAATATAAATATGGAGCCCCCGAGGGGGTCAGCACCCTTGGCTGGTATGGTTAACGCGCAGCCAATCGGCTACCGGGATACGCGCAACTATTTGTCATGATAACATGGCATTGATTTTAAACAAACAACATAAATTTAGCGTAGCAAGGGATATTGCATAGCACAACAACACACATAACATAACAAGAACGGTTCACATTAGGAACCAAACCATTATAGTCAGAACACATGGAGAGCCTAGAGAATGTTGTCAGACTCATGCTAAGCTCGTTACATAACTCGTTACCGTCTTGTTAGATTGAACGGATAACTTAACCCCAAGGTGCGTCGGATATAGTAATCCAAGCACACCGAACAAACATAGTATGCCCCTGTGGCCCGACGTGAGTCAGTAAAATAGCCTTGGATAAGCTAAAGGGAAGGTTGAAAACCAAAATGGAAACAACCATAAATACAAAGAGAATCGAACCCGGAGAATGACATCGACTCCCATACCACACGCGTGGCCGGAAACCGGACTCCTCACTTCCCGGTTAGCCTTATTAGAAGTTCAACATTGAACTCATAACAAATCACAAGCAAGTGGTTAAGTCTTTGTTAGACACACACAAGGGAAATGAGTCACACCTTAACAACACAATAATATTAACAACTGTAAACTCATTACTTGACTTAAGTCTTACAAGGTCATAAACTCATAAAACATTCAACACACAAGCCGGTGTAAACCGGTAGACACAGACTGCAAGAAAACCATACCTTTTCCTTGCTGCGAACGTGACCCCCAAGCATAGTGGCCCAAGGAGCCTTCGACTCAGATCATCACCGCCATGGCCATGTATCGTGAGTTACGACGAGGGAATGATGTATACCTCTGCTATGTCCAGGACATAGAGAGAGACCCAGAGTTTAGCCCAGATGTGCCGGTAGTGTCGGAGTTTCCTGATGTATTTCCTAAGGAACAGCCGGGCATGCCGCCAGCATGGGAAGTAGAGTTTGAGATTGATTTGGTTCCGGGCACCGGACCAATAGCGAAGGTGCCCTATCGTATGGCTCCAGCAGAGATGACAGAGCACAATGAGCAGCTGAGAGACCTACTCGACAAGGGATTTATCCACCCTAGCGTTTCACCATGGGGAGCGCCGGTCCTCTTCGTGAAGAAGAAGGACGGTAGTCTCCGCCTTTGTATTGATTATCGAGAGCTGAATGCAGTTACGGTGAAGAACCGTTATCCTTTACCCCGCATCGACGACTTATTTGATCAGTTGAAAGGAGCATCAGTGTTCTCCAAGATAGATCTACGATCTGGATACCATCAGATTGCCATCCGTGACAGTGACATTGAGAAGACCGCATTCAGAACCAGATATGGACATTACGAGTTTACGGTTATGCCGATTGGTTCATCCAATGCACCAGCCAAGTTCATGGACATAATGAACCGCTTGTTCCAAGATCAGTTGGACAAGTCAGTGGCAGTCTTCATCGACGATATCCTTGTGTACTCGAAATCGAAAGATGAGCATGAAAGCCACCTGAGAAGTGTGTTGCAAACGTTGAGAAAGAATCAGCTGTATGCTAAATTTTCAAAGTGTGAGTTTTGGTTAAACCAAGTATCTTTTCTTGGTCATGTGATTTCTGAAGCCGGGATCGCTGTTGATTCGGCAAAGATAGATGCAGTGGGCACCTGGCCTAGGCCGAAGACAGTTACCGACATACGGAGCTTCCTCGGTCTGGCAGGATATTACAGGAGGTTTGTGAAGGACTTCTCCAGTGTCTCGAAGCCAATGACTTCCTTAATGAAGAAGGATGCACCATTCGAGTGGACAGTCGACTGTGAGAGTTCTTTCCAGAGTCTCAAGGATGCTCTGATATCTGCACCAGTCCTGACTTTACCAGATGGTTCAGATGGTTTTGAGGTCTATTGTGACGTATCAGGCAGAAGCTTATTGATGGCACATTCGAGGGTCAGAAGTACGACTTCCGACTCCACGATGATGACCTGATTAGGCTTAATGGCCGACTATGTATTCCGAGGAGTAGCGCTGAGCTGAAGGAGCGCATACTGAGTGAATCCCATTGTTCTACGACTTCGATTCACCCAGATTCAAAAATGTATAAAGGTATGAAACGTTATTTTTGGTGGACATGTATGAAAAAGGATGTGAATGATTATGTGTTGAGGTGTCTCACTTGTCAGAAGGTCAAGTTTGAGCACCGACGGCCTGGTGGTATGGTACAGCCAATGCCAGTGCCTGAGTGGAAGTTCCATGACATTTCTATGGACTTCGTAGTAGGGCTTCCGCCTACAAGGGGAGGTCTGAATATGATTTGGGTTGTTGTTGACCGACTGACCAAGGTGGCTAGATTCATACCGATGAAGGACACCTGGAAAGTGGCAAAGCTTGCAGAACTCTTCGAAAGAGAGATTGTAAGACACCATGGGGGTACCGAAAACGATTGTGTCTGACAGGGATACCAGATTCCTCTCGAGGTACTGAAAATCCACACGGGAAGCGCTTGGTACCGAGTTGAAGCTAAGTACGGCGTTCCACCCGCAGACCGATGGTCAGAGTGAGCACACCATCCAGACACTCGAGGATATGTTACATGTGCACTTGACTTTCAGACCAGCTGGATTGACAAGTTACATCTGATCGAGTTTAGCTACAACAACAGTTACCATGCTTCGATCAAGATGTCTCCCTTCCAGGCTTTGTACGGTAGACCATGCCGCACCCCGTTATTCTTGAGTCGAGTGAGACGGTCATTATAGGACCAGAGTATCTGGAGCAAGTACAGTCAGAAGTACGCCAGATCCGGGCTAACATGAAGGCAGCTCAGGATAGGCAGAAATCATACGCCGATGTGCGCAGACGTGACCTGGAGTTCGCCGTGGGTGATCAGGTATTTCTTAGAGTATCCCCCATGAAGGGAGTGTTTCGTTTTGGCCAGAAAGGCAAGCTGAGCCCGAAATATGTGGGGCCTTATGTTGTGACGGAGCGGATAGGCCCGGTAGCTTACAGGCTAGATTTACCTGCTGAGCTGGGCAAGGTACACGATGTATTTCATGTGTCCCAGTTAAAGAAATATATGTCTCATCCGTCTCATGTACTTCAGCCTGAAAGGCTAACCTTAGAGCCGACCATGCGATCAGTGGAGACTCCCGTACGGATTCTGGACACTAAGACTCGAGACACTCGCCATAAGTCTGTGAGACTGGTGAAAGTCCTCTGGTCTAACCAGGAAGTCGAGGAGGCCACCTGGGAGCTGGAAGATAAGATGAAGGCGAAGTACCCGTTGTTGTTTACTTCTTAGTGTTTGTGTGTATAGGGTACGGAGCGTACCCCTATTTTAAGGGGGGTAGAGCCGTTTCGGTTATGTGTGTATGACATGTATTTAAATACATTGTCTATGTTATGTTGTTACGGACCGCTGTGTCTTGTCTATGTTATTGTGTTACAGACCATTGAGTTTGAATGATGTTTTGATGTTTGGACCTTGTGTCTGATGTTATGTAAGTATGTTGTTAAGGTTGCTATGGAAGTATTGTTTTATAAGTATTCCCCGTGTTATAATATTAAAGCTATGTGGGAAGTGTGAACTTTGGGGACAAAGTTCTTTTAAGGGGGGTAGATTGAAATACCCCAAACCTTAGTATGTGGTTTAGACATTAAAATATGGTATAATAAGGCTAAAAAGTGCCTTAGAAACATTAGTGAACAATTTAAACCACAGTAAACACAAATAAATACCTTAAAGTCGATATAGGCGAAAATGTGCTCTAAGCTTGGGATAAGCTTGGTTAAGACCTAATGAGCTTACCAAGACCTTATTTATATGTTAATGAACATATTAAACCAATTACCAAAGAAAACCAAGCTTGAAAACAAGTTAAAACACAAAATGTGCTTTAATGAGTCTTAAAGCACATTTTTAAAAATTGTCTTGTAAATGGGTTTTGAATGGCTAAATGTCCATCATTACTCTTTAATTAACATGTGTACTACTTAGTATCACATTAGGAAGTCTAAATCAATGAGAAATAAAAAATTTCACAAATATGTGCCTTGTTTTATGAATAGTAACCAAATTAAGCAAGTTTATAACATAAGTCAACATAATTGAGTTAATTGGTCAACAAAGACTAAAATACCCCTTATTATATTATGGGGGCCGGTTTTTAAAAGGGTGAGTCACTCCCTCACTAACTTAATAAGATAAGTAAAGAATGAAAAAGCAAGTTACTATTTACTTTAACATAAATATCTCTTAAAACCTTACCTTTTACTTACCTTCTTCACTTTCTTCATTTCCTTCATGTTCCCACCGTCTCCAACCTCTCTCTTTCCTTGTCATTCACGGTTTGCTACAGCCCACACAAGAACTCCATCTTTGACTACCTATATTTCCTAGCTCCATTTACCAAATCAAAAACCAAGACCACCATTCTCTTAGTCTTGTCAAGCTCTTCAACTTCATCCTTTCAAAACTTCAAGACCACCATTTTGGTGCCATGGAGATCCACCATTGAAGGAGCTTGAGCTTATACTTTTATGCCTTGTTGATCACCTTTGCTTCAAGGTAAGGAAAAGCCAAAGAAAACAACATTTCCTCCATGTTTTGATGTTGACCGAAAACGACCATTGATGATGTTTTCTCTTGCTTTGTTCTAGCTTCATTTCAATCATTCAAGGGCTTGGTGGAGTCCTCTCTTGCTACATATTCAAACTCTCTTCCATTTCCAAGGTAAAACAATCACCTTAATGTTTTAAGACAATATATAACCTAGGGTTTATAATGAGATTAAGCATGAAGCTTGAATACTCATTACATTGCTTGTATATTGATTAGAAACTTGACAAGCAAACCAAAGTCTTACCGGTTTTAATCAAGGAAGAGCAAGGAGAAATTAAGTGAAAAACTTGTGAAGGAAAAGAGGTAAATGTGCTAACTTGATGTAGTTTAATGTCTTAGGAGAAATGAGCTTATGTTACTTGTTAAAAACTACCTAAGGAGCCAATGGTGAATGACTTAGTAAAATGTTCTCAAGGAGACTATTAAAGGGCATATGTGTTGTTGTATGTATTTGCAGGTCAAAGGCAAATATATTGTGGCAAATTCAGTGTTTAAGGTTTATGTTATTTAAGGGCCTAAGTGCCAAGCAATTTAAATAATGCACTATATTGTGATGTAGTGTAAGTTTGGTGAAGTTTTGTGTATGAGAATGCTCTTGATGGATTTAAGTGTTCTTGAATGTTTAATGGTGAAAACTTTGTGTTTTGGTGTAACAAGATGCTAGGAGAACCCATGTCGAAATTTAGATAATGTATAAGAAGTCTTAGGTGTTTAAAATGAGCTTTGGTGAGTTAGGAAGTGTTTAGAATGATTAAGTGTTCTACTAGTGAAAGAAACATGCATTAAGGTATTCTAAGATGTAAAAAGGACTTAGGCAATATTTTAGAGGATTTAGAATGCAAATGAGTATTTTTGGGATACTTTAAGGTCATTGTAAGATTGTGTTTAGGACTTGTACAATGTTGGTGAACAAGGAAGAAGTGATGTGTTGCATGAAGGAACTATAAACTTGTGGAGATATTCAAGGAGTTTGGTTAGGAAGAAAAGATGCTTGGGAGATGATGTTGTAATGGTGAGAAAACATTTGGGAATAGTGATAGTTATAAGTATAAAACACCACATAAAAACTTAGTGGAAAATATTGCATGTGCTAACCATTGTATAAGAATTTGTGTAATGTTGAGGAGGTTTTTGGTGAATGATTTAAGGAGTTTAAAGGATGTCTTAAGGGGTGTTTGAAGTGCCAAATGTGGTTAGAACATACTAGGGAACTATGAGGTGAAGTTTGGAGTTAAATGGGCAATTAAAAACAAGGGTCTGGAGCAGACCGACCTTGGGGACCGGACCTGCAAGGTCAGTCGAGCCCAGTTTACCCTGCGAGAAATGGTCTCTGGAATGGACCGACCTTGGGGACCGGACTTGCAAGGTCGGTCGGGCATGGATTTTTAGTACGGATTAAGTCTCTGGAATAGACCGACCTTGGGATCGAACTTACAAGGTCGGTCATGCCTAAATCTTTGTACGTAAGTTGGTCTTGGGAATCGACCGATCTTGGGACCGAACTTGCCAAGATCGGTCGGGCCTGAATTTTCAAAGGGGAAAAACTCTCGGGAATAGACCGAACTTGCAAGGTCGGTCGGAGTAGAATTTTCTGACGGTAATATGTTCTGGAATGGACCGACCTTGTGTAAGGTCGGTCGGTAAGGTCGGTCGGACCTTATTAATTATGTTTAGGGACTACGCTTGGCGGGTCACGTTCGCAGCATGGACCAAGGTATGGTTTTCTTGCAGTCTGTTGTCTACCGGTTTACACCGGCTTGTGTGTTGAATGTTTTTATGAGTGTTTATGACCTTGTAAGACTTAAGTCATGTAATGAGTTTACAGTTGTTAATATTATTGTGTTGTCAAGGTGTGACTCATTTCCCTTGTGTGTGTCTAACAAAGACTTAACCACTTGCTTGTGATTTGTTTATTGAGTTCAATGTTGAACTTCTAATAAGTGCTAACCGGGGAAGTGAGGAGTCCGGTAGTTCCGGCCACGCGTGTGAGTATGGGAGTCGATGTCATGACCGGTTCGATTCTCTTTGTATGTTAAGGTTGTCTTCTCTTTTGGTCTTCAACCTTCCCTTTAGCTTAACCAAGTCTATTTTTACTGACTCACGTCGGGCCACAGGGGCATACTATGTTTGTTCGGTGTGCTTGGATCACTATATCCGACGCACCTTTGTGTTAAGTTATTCGTTCAATTTAACAGGACGGTAACGAGTTATATAACGAGCTTAGCATGAGTTTGGCAACATTCTCTAGGCTCTCCATGGGATCTAATTGTGTTGGTTCGTTTCCTAAAGGGATTTGTTCTTATATGTTATGTGTGATGTTGTTATGCAATACTCTTGCTATGATATATATGTTGTATGTTTAAAATGAATGCCATGTCATCATGACAAATAGTTGCGCGTATCCTGGTAGCCGATGGGCTGCGCGTTAACCATACCAGCCAAGGGTTGCTGACCCCCTCGGGGGCTCCATATTTATATTTGCAGGATGAGGATCGAAGAAGCGGAGTGGCTGTAGATCCTAGGTTGTAGAAATACTTTTGGTACCTTTTGGTTGGTAGGCCCGGGATGCACCTGTGCTCCCGTGGCGGTATATTTTGGATAATGAATACATTACAGTGACAGTTTACAGTGATGGTTGTAAATAAATACTCGGTATTGTATATTATGTATTTATGGTTTAGTTCTATGCTCGGGAGTCTGATCATCAGACCGGTACACTTGTATTTATTCTGCCTTGTTAACCACGTGGGTGGTTAACGGCGTTGTAGCACCGAACCGTTAGTTATTGTTTAGTTGTTTATTTCCGCTACTATTTAGGTAAATTGTTAAGTACGTAGCAGGGGTGTTACAGAGACCTAAAGCTTGGATATCCTTGAGGATCCGGAAGTAATTCAAAGTTCCCAAAATCTGAACCAGCGAAAGCTTCCTACTCAACCGCAGCTTACGCACAGAGCGCACCGCAGAGGTACGCAGGACAGTATGAGGTGAATGTAGTCCAGCAGCCAAGGGAACAAGGGAGGAGCTATCGAGCAGTACCACCTCCAAGGCCGGATTTCAATCAACGAGAATTCACAGATATCAGTTGGCCTTTGAGTCAGGCTCTGAAAAAGCTGCAGGAGCAGAACATCTTACAGCCTCTTCCGCCCCAACCAGGAGTCGCCCGTTTAGGCAAGAGTCCAAATCAGTTCTATCACTACCATCAGTTACCAGGCCATGACACCGATCATTGCAGGGCCCTACAGCATAAGATCCAAGACCTGATTGACCAGGGACTTCAGTTCTCAGAGCGCAGGAATATCTTCAGGAACCCTATGCCGGAACACCGCTAGGAATCTTTGTTATTTTCTTTTCCCTTTAGTTGTTTGCGTAGCTTTTGTCTTCTTTCTTCTTCTTTTCTTTTCTTTTAGTTACTTTTCGTTCATTAGCTAGTTCAGTTGTCTTTTCCATTTAGTTGGTACTCAATGTCATTGTTACTTCTTTTGGTTATCAATAAAATTCCTTCTTCGTTCATGTTTTAATGTTTATATCCATTCATGTGCCCAGAAAGAAAAATAAAAGAAATGGAAAAGAGAAAGAGAAAGAAGAAGGAAAACTCTCACTCATGAAGCATGTCCGCAAACATAAAAAAAATAAAACCTTTGTTTTTCACGAAGCCCCCTGTACAAAACCACTTTCCCGTCCACACATTCACCACCTCCTTTGCGGCCACCGCACATATCTCATCATTTCATCATTTTTGCCATTTCACCAGACACATAAAAACAAAACTGCTGCCACCAAGAGACCAAAAATGAGTCACCCAATGGTCACCTCATCACCACTCACCACCATCAAAAGGCTTGTCAATAAACCCCACAGCAATACTGGGGGCAATCTAAGTTCAGGAACGATAATGTTTATTTCTTTTGTTTAAATGTGCAAACAAGTCTCTGAGTGTACACTTCGCGAGAGTGCCTTGAGCGGTAGAACCAAGAGCGAAAGAGCGTGTCATTTTTACACGACTCCAGAGAGATCACATTCAAAGGTGAGGTAAATGGCATGACTCCGGCTGAAGGAGATAATTTGTAAATTTATGCTTAAACCTATGAAAAGTAACAAAGAATGGATACTCAACTATTAGGGATGACGAAGCACCTGGATACAGCACCACACAGCCAAAAAGCCTATGAACCCTGACATTACACCCTAGGCACCCCCGTTGAGCTTTCGCATACGTCCTCTTTTACAATGCTACAAACTCCACAAAACAAGCCAGCCAATGATGAATAACCGACCCGGTGACCAAAGGAAGCAAGGAGCCCGACTTCCGAACAGCAGCTTCACGAGTCCGAGAAGCAAAACTGCTACCAACATGACGAAACGGTCTGTAAATGGTCCCAAAGTGACACAGGATCCAAATGAGCTAACATCAAAAACAACTCTCAAAGTTCAAAACCGGGAAACACAAGAACCCTGAAGGAAAAAAGATTCAAAGAAAGGCAAACCTGAAAAGCCTCGAAGAAATCTAAAATCGGAAAAAAGAGAGAAGATGCAAGGAACAACTCAGAAATCCCAAGTTCCAAGCTCACAGGTGAAGTCATCACGAAGTAACCAAATGACTTCAAGACAAAGAAGGCAAGTCTAAAAGAAGGTGCAAGTTGCAGCTTTGGTCACCCTTATAGCTCCACACATCCCAAACATTCCCCCATGGTCCTTTTGTCATTCATCACACCCCATAGCCACGTCATAAGCTCAAAAGACTTCCGACTTAACATTTGTAAATCCAATCATGTGAAAGTAACAAGTTGAACGTGTAAATCCAACAAAAGGTCAAATTCAATGGTTGAGATGTTTTGTCCAAAAGGAGGGCACGAGTGCAAACATTAAACACTTTGAGTGTAGGATAGAAAGCACCACATCAAAATAAACCCTGACCCTGTGAAAGTGAGACTTGTTTTTGTGCAATTAATCAAAGAAAATACTGGGGGCAATCGATCGTTCCGTTCGATTACCATAAAATCCTAAAAACTTAGATCGCCTCAAGGAAAAATACTGGGGGCAATTGTTGGTCCCAACAATTGCAACAACGACACCGATGGATGCCCAAAAACCTGAAACCGAAAGGTTTTAAAACCCTCTCATATCACTCAGGCCCGTCCTAAGCCCTACCTCCACATTCAAACATCTACAAGCCCGTCCTAAGCCCTACCTCCACATTCAAACATCCACAGGCCTGTCCTAAGCCCAACCTCCACATCAAATTTCCTCAGGCCCGTCCTAGGCCCTTCCTTCACATTCAAATATCCACAGGCCCGTCTTGAGCCCTACCATCTTCAGGTTTGACATAAGCCCTAATCCTTCTGCATTCATCATACACGCAACACATTTTCACTTAAAACCACCCTTAGGCTCATCATAAGACCTAGAACCATCCCTTAGGCTCATCATAAGACCTAGTTGCATTTCTTTAGGCTCGTCATAAGACCTAGATCCCATCTTTAGGCTCGTCATAAGACCTAGATCTACCCTTAGGCTCGTCATAAGACCTAGATCCCATCTTTAGGCTCGTCATAAGACCTAGATCCCATCTTTAGGCTCGTCATAAGACCTAGATCTACCCTTAGGCTCGTCATAAGACCTAGATCCTATCTTTAGGCTCATTATAAGACCTAGATCCCATCTTTAGGCTCGTCATAAGACCTAGATCCCATCTTTAGGCTCGTCATAAGACCTAGATCCATCCTTAGGCTCGTCATAAGACCTAGACCCAACCTTTAGGCTCGATATAAGACCTAGATCCAACCTTTAGGCTCGTCATAAGACCTAGTTGCATTCCTTTAGGCTCGTAATAAAACCCTTCAGCTTACCTACTCTCATCAAACACATTGCATTCATCTCATTCATATAGGCTCATCATAAGACCTAGTTGCATTATCTAGGCGCGTCACAAGACCTGGCGACAGAAAAGTTAGCGAGTGATGGCAATAAATCCTCCTGTGTTATGTCAGCTTACTTCGGGATCAACGAATAGTGGGCAAAGGCAATAAGTCCCCAGGGTTTTTACCAGGAGTTATCCCTGCACACCGGCTTGGGGGGCGATGGCAATAAGTCCACATTGGGTCCAGCCAGGAGCATTGGCACAGGTTTCGGTCCCCAGAAGCATCCAAGCATCATCAACATCATCAGCATCATCATCGGCATCATCATCATTAGCATCGTTAGCATTTCAGCATTCTTGAATTTGCATACCACCCAGTTTTCATATCCTAGGTAGTCAACGCCTTAGAATCGCTTGACATTGCTTTATTTCATTTATTATAGGTAGCCAGCGCCTTAGAATGGCTTGACATCATTTCATTTATTATAGGTAGTCAACGCCTTAGAACCGCTGGACATTATTTCATTTTCGTCACCTAGGTAGTCAGCGCATAAGAATAGCTTGACACATTTTTCACTTATAGGTAGTCAGCGCCTTAGAATAGCTCGACAACGTTTTATTGCTTAGGTAGTCAGCGCCTCCGAATAGCTGGACGTAATCAACGCGGTTTAGGACAACATGGAGGATTTTATGGAATCCAAAATTTTGGGGCATCACTCAAGCATCAACTAGACTTTTCACATCCATCACAAAGTCTAGTTAACGGGGGGCAATCTGTTATACCCAAAATTTTGACCCCCTGTTAGGGTCTATGTGAGGGGCATTTCAATCAAGTAATGAGAGATTCCGGCTCGATCGGCGCATTCCGGGGCATGGGGAGCAGTTTCATCACTGTCAAGGGCGTTTTCATAATTTTTAAGGCTCCCGAGACCTCCTATAGGCTTTCTCTCTCCTCCAAAAGATGCTTAAATCAACTTGAAATGCTTTGAATTTTTAAAACATGATATAGGATGACATTTTATGCATAATGACGTTAGAATTTTGATTTTTTGAATTTCCAATAATTTTCTACCAATTTTCGATCGAATTTGACAAGAAATTGAATTTAAAAATATTCCAACATTTAAAAAATTCGATTCCACTTCAGAAAAATCATAATTGCCATCCTTGACACGTGGTAAAAATTTCACACCAAAATTCCTTTGGGAAGTCATTTAATTAAAATGCCAAAAAGTCTTACTTTTACTAGATTTTCTTTATCTTTAAGAAAGTCTATATAAAGGGATAAATCTTTTGATCAAAGGAGAATCTCTCAAGCTCTTAGAACCCTAGGCAGTCAAAACTCTTCTCCATAGCCAGCCTCCCACATTTTTGCACCCTCAAGCAAGAAAACAATACCGAAATCACACCAAAATCAACACCGAAACACGTTTTTCAATTCCCATCACATCCACAATCATCAAAACACCTTCAAACCACCACCAAAGCGTGAAGAACATCACCAATTCTCAAAGGTCAGAAGCTCAGTTCGAATTCAATTCGAGAACGGCTTCAACAGAGCACCGAAAGATTCCTGACAAGAAGAATCTCATTGACAAACAAGGTAAAACAGGTTGGGACCTCCTTCTTTTGGTTCACTACGACCTCATTGGTCTTTTGTTAAATTTTGGGCTCAAACCAACCCTTTCGGCTTCTGTATTGCTGTTTGTTTAAGCTTCTGTCCAATTACTTGTTCGTTAAGTTTCGCATTGAATTCGATTTTAAATTGAAGACTTTTATGCACTAACGTCTTGTACATCTTTCAGGCTACACACCCATAAAATTTAAGCTCAAAACACCATCGGGAACCATCAAGAACCCACTGTTTTTGGGTGGTTCGTGACCTCGGACGCATGGTCCGGACCACGGACGGGTTGTCCGTGACCACGGACACCCACGGACGGTGGCGGGATTTCATATTTTTCAATTTTTCAAATTTTAGGGTTTCCGTCAATACATGTCCAGGCCCACGGGTGGCCCCGGACTTTTCAAGTTTGCGTTTTTATTTTAGTTCTATTTTCGAAATCATTTAATTCAATTGGGATCCGTGGTCTCGGACATTAGGTCCGTGGCTACGGACGTAACTAAAATTTGACCTAATTCTGCCTCCGAAACCCTAGTTTAGGTAGTTTTTAATTTCACTTTAATTTTCTGTCAAAAAACGTTAAAAAATAAAAAAACAGAAGCGCGCACCTAAGTTAAAAACAACTTTGTAATAAGCCATAAACAAACTAAGTAGAGGAAAAACGACCTAGGAGGGGTAATGAAAGTAATTTGAACCTTAAATAAGTTGTATACCAAGCCCCTGAACCCGAACTCTCCTTTCCTAATTTGATCTAGGTAAAAATTAGGTGGCGATTCATAATAGGTTCCTGTGAGTTAGCTTAGGTTTTAATAATTAATGTCATATGGCATAGTTATTAAACTTAGGTTATAAGTGGACCTAAAACCCAGTTAGATCCTAATCAGCTTTAATCAACATAGGATAGGGTTTAAAATCGAGGCTCACAATCAGTTCTAGTTTTCCCTTTTTTTTAATGGATGCTAGTTCTTTTTCCTTTTTGTCAAGTGCAGCAATCAGTTCATCAATTTTAGGTTGTTTTCCTAGCTTTATTTCTCATGGACAACAATAATTTCGCAATAGTCAGTTTGTAGTTTCTTGAGTGCATTCATGTTTCACTACCTTATCCTTATCTAAATTTTTGTCTTGTTTTTCATTTTCTTCTAAGATCTATTTATTTTCATTTTCCAGCGCCTTTAGTTGATTAACCAATATGAGGGAAAACTTTCTGAGTCCTAGAAGTTCAGTTTTTTGAATTTTCCTTCTAAGTCGACAATAGTTTACCTTGTTTTGTTCCTCTTTCTCCTCTAACTCTAACGTTTCCTTGTCTTGAGCCATCAGGCAAACTTCCTCAAGGCAAAGGTGAGCCTGTTCATCCCCTGAGAGATCGTTGTTGGTGATTTGGTTGTTTTCACTGAGTTCTGAGTCTCCCATGCAGCGATGAAGGCTTCTTTCTTTGGCTTTTTGTTGAACGATCTTTGGACATGTTTCCAGATCCTATCGTTGTCTTCTAGGGGTCATTGCAGCAGTCTTTAATATGATGCCCACGTTTTGAGCATCCAAAACACTTGTCATTGCTCTTCCTTTGGTGATTGTTAGATTCCTTGGAGGCTTTTCCTCTTCTCATATTATTTGAGAAATTTTCAATAACACCTTTTGGCATAGATGAACATCTCATCGTCGTGTTCTCCTGACTCATATTTTTCATTTTTAGCTACCTGATGGATTATACCTTTTCCTTTCTCTCTTATTGAGCTTTCTGAACTTCTTTATTGTAAAACTTTAGTTCAAACGCCATTAATGATTCCAGCATGTCCGCCAGAGACATCTTTGAGAGATCATGGACTTCTTGCATGGCATTGACTTTGCTATCAAAGGATGCAGGAAGTGATCTGAGGAATTTTTGAAGTTGATCTTCATTTGAAATAGTTCTTCCAAGCACAAGCATTTTGTTGATCAGCTTAGTGAACCTAGCGTGCATATCTGAAATGCTCCATGTTTCTTCCTTTCTGAATAGCTCCCAATGAGTAAGAAATAGTTCAATGTGAGTCTTCTTGATCTCGTCATTTCCTTTGTAGGTAACTTCAAGAGTTTTCCATATTTCCTTGCTGTTTTAGCTCAGGCTACCTTGGAATAGTGCTCAGGTAGTAATGCACAAAGTAGGATTCTTACTACTCGTGCATTGAATATCAGCTTCTTAATTTGACCATCAGTCATGTTGTCGACTAATATGTCTTGTCCTTGAGCATCTTGGAAGATGTATTCACCACTTGTTACTACTCTCCACATCCTTGGATCATCAGACTTAATATGAAACTCCATTTTATTCAACCAGTGAGTGTAGTAGCCTCCACTAAAAAGTGGTGGTTGATTTGGTGTAAAACCTTCTTCTAACGCCAGTAGGTTTGAATGAGACATTTTGATCCTCTTCCAAAGCAGTTATCTTTCTAGAAGAGACCCACTCTGATACCAATTGAAACTGGCTAGTGCTTCTGATACGTGCTCGATCGGTCGTGGATGTCTCTTTATCATATGTGAACTACTTAATATTTTAGGGGAATACTTGATAAACTCAAATTGGAAACTCTTTTTTGTTTGAGAATTTACACACAGTAATTCTCTCAATCTCCCTCCACCCTACCTATGTACTCCGGGACAATTTAGGACTTTATCCCTAAGTCCTCTACCCTCTCTTGACAACAGGCCTACGGTTCCCCAACTGTTCCTCGACTGATCAGTCTACCAAATACACACAGTATTAACTCACATACCCAGTCCTATCCAACTCACCAACTTCCTAGTACTTAATCACACTTAGTCCGACTCACACTTGCTCTAGTTATCTCACTTCTTCGTATATGATCAAGATGATTTACATAAAATGTTATACTAGTATTTATACAAGTAAGTTAAGATGTGTAACAAACATCCTATGATCTCCTAGACTCTAGAATTCGTCTGCTTCTCTTTCCCCAGCAAAATAGCCATGCTCGAATATAGGTTGTTCTTCAACATGCTCTGGAACCGTAGACACGTGTCGCCCTATGGTTGGACACGTTGGAGGTGTGTGCTCAGGTGATCGGTCACCACTTGCACCCTCCACTTGCCTGATCTTGTTTGTCTCATTAATGCTCTCCCAGACTATGATGTTGCGTAATGAGCGCCTCTTAATAGCCCTGGATTTATCTTGTTATCTTGTTCATTAATGAACAAGACTTTTGTTGTGAGCTAGTTGCTTGTGTGGATGCATGAGTGTGCATGAGTTTGTCGGCACACTTGATGTCCTTTGTCCTTATACTGCGTCTGATGCATGAGAGATATAGTTGTGTAGTATTTGACTTCTTGTGTGTACTAGAAGCTTTATCGGATCTCTCCTAGATAGGTGCCGGACTGGATGGGCACATGTCATGAATGGAGTGTGCTTGTATCCTTGCGTGCTAAGCCACTCTTCTACCTGTTTATCTGAATTATAAGCTCAACAAACATATTAGATAAACAACACAGATTTGCTATCATCAAAACTAAAGGATATTGTCTTAACATTAATCACGTGAAAGTAATAGGTCAATGCTTAAATCCATCAAATTTTGAATTCAATGATCTAAAAGTTGTGACTGTAAGCAAGAAACGAGTGCAAACACCAAACACGTTGAGTGTAGGTTAGGAAGTACCACATCAAAATTAAGCCTTGACCCTGTGAGGGCGAGACTCGTTCACACGATTAATCAAAGAAAATACTGGGGGCAGAAAAAATACTGGGGCAATTTTTGGTTCCAACATTGCTATGACACACCAATTGAAGCCAAAGCTTAAACACCACCACAACCACACCCACACGCACACATAAGCCCTTACTTTCATATCATACACCGCAGGCTAGTCATAATTCCTAACCACCAGTCAAAAGCCTTAAACCCCCACACCAAACCCTTATACTCCCTCCAGTGACATGTTCATCTTTTATGAACAAAATCCGCAAATATGAAATCTTTAGTCAGAAATGATAATTTCACTTTCATTTCAATAGACAAAGTTATTCTCAAATGTTGACACGTTTTGCCATTCTTCAACAATTTCTTGATTTGGGACAATTTTTTATCTTTACTAGCACTTTGATTTCATTTTACACTCTCTGCATACATCTCATCATAGTTTGTTTGGCACTTTAACAATCGGTTTAAATCAGTTTCCTAAGACCATCATTTTTGCACATTGCATCCTCTAACACCCGAGTGAAAAATCTCCTGAGTAGAAACTCGTCCGAGTAAAAGAACTCACCGGAGTAGAAGAACTCACCCGAGTATAAGAACTCACCCAAGTAGAAGAACTCACCGGAGTAGAAAACTCACCTGAGTAGACGATCACACCTATGTAGAAGAACTAAACCCCACATCATTTCATTTCATTCACTTTAAGGTAGTCAACATCTTATTAGCTTGACATCATTTCATTCATGTTTAGGTAGTCAACACCTTAGGAAAGTTTGACATGATTTCATTCACCTTAGGTTATCAACGCCTTAGAATAGCTTGACATCATTTCATTCACTTTTAGGTAGTCAACACCTTAGAATTGCTCGACAACAATTCATCACTATAGGTAGTCAATGCCTTAGAACAGCTCGACAACATTTTATCATTTTTGGTAGTTAGCGCCTTCAAATAGCTCAACAATCTCAAATTCCCTCCTTCAGGTAATTAGCGCCTTCGAATAGCTCAACAACATCTCTTCTTTATTATTTAGGTAGTTAGCGCCTTAGAATTGCTCAACACGATCCATTGGTTTCTTATAGCATGAAGGGTCTCTCAGGATCCAAAAAAATTGGGGTATCACTAAAGCATCAACTAGACTCTTCATATTTATCCAAAGTCCAGTTGTCGGGGGGGGGGGGCAAACTATTATACCCAAAATTTTAACCCCACTGGGTTTAAACTCTTAAAGGCATATGTATTGTAAAGGGTATTTTGGTCAAATGATGAGGAATCCCAGTTTGATCGGCGTGTTCTAGAGTGTTAGTCACAGCTTAGTCATACGACGAGAAATGAATTGAAAATATTTCATTTTCCAAAAATTATAACTTCTCCTTAGAAAATCAGAAATATTTCCTCTACACATGGTTAAAATTTCATAGCCAAATTCACTTTAGAAATTACTTGTCCAAATCTCGGTAAACTTCGGTCTTTACTGAGTTTACACTATCTTTAGTGATACTTTATTAATGACCTTAACGCTTGATCAAAGGACAACCTTAAGAACCCTAACCAGTCAGAAAACATAGCTGTCTCCTCCCTCTCACCTTTCAACTCCCTCCCGATAACTGAAATCTCACTGAAATTCACCGAAATCATCACATAAATACGTTTTTCAACTCCCACCATATGAAAAATCATCAAACCACCACCAAATCAACACCAAACGTGAAGAACACACCATCAATTTATTAGGTGTAGAAGTTGGGTTCGAACTGAACTCATAACCGATTCCAATAAAGCACCAAAGATTCCCGACTTGAAGAACCCGCTAATTCTGAAGGCCAAATTGGTTAAAATCCTATATTTCTAACTCCCTTCAACTTCATTAGTATTCTGTGAAACTTTGAGAGTAAACTGACCTTTTTCGGCTTCTGAATTGCTATTCGTTTTAGCTTCTGCCCAACAACTTGTTTATTAAGTTTCAACGTTAATTCCAATTCAAATTGAAAACTTTTGATCACTAACATGTTAAGAATCTTTCAGGTTAGCTACCTATAATTTTTTAGCCGAAAACACCATCGGGAACGACTAGAACGCCGCTATTTGAGGGTAGTTCGTGCGTGCGGACTGCATGTTCGGGATCTCGGACAGCCAGTCCGTGGCCACGGACACCCCCGGACCGTGGTGGGAATTTAATTTTCAAATATTTTAGGTTTTCAAAAATTATGTCTAGGCCCACGGACGCCAAGTCTGTGGCCCCGGACTCTTCAATTTTGCGTTTTTCTTCAACTTTTCAATTTAACTAGGTTAACTAGGGTGCGTGGGTTCGGACAGTAGGTTTGTAGCCATGAACAGAATAAAATTTCATTAAATTCAACTTCTGAACTCTAGTTTAGGTAGCTTTAATTTCCACTTTAATTTTCAGTAAAAAAACAAAAAATCAAAAAATCAAAAACTAAGTAGAGGAAAAAGACCTAGAAGGGGTAATGAAGTAATTTGAACCCTAAATAAGTCGAATACCAATCCCCGAACCCAAACTCTACCTTTTCTAATTTACCCCGGGTTAAAAATAGGTAGCGACTCTTAATAGGTTCCAGTGAGCTAACTTAGGTTTTAATAATGAGTGTTTATGACATAGTTATTATACTTAGGTTATAAGTGGACCAAGAACCCGATCAAATTCTAATCAACCCGAATCAACATAGTTAACTTGCTCTTGCACAAGAAATTACGATGATTTCTTCATGGATAGTTGTTATTGTAGGGTTTATCGGGGCGATTACTAACATAGTTAACTTGCTCTTGTTAACCCATGTAACTTGGTCCTTGCCAATCATGTGTTTCATGTGGCCGTCACATTTGCACAACCCTCAGAAGATGGTCTAGAAAAAGAATAGACCTCAACTTTAGCATTCTCTTTTTGAGTAGTGGCTAGTATCTTCACTGTATTAGGAAGTGTAGAACATTGGGCCGAAATATGACTTGTGGGCTCTACATGAAGAACACTATCTGCCCTAGATTTCTTCCCTTGCTTCTGGACCACTGTCTTGTGTTGTTTGTCATTATCTCGATGAGTTTCATTCCTTCTTGAGGAGTTTAATACCCCGGACCTAATAATGGTGATTTAATTACTCTAATAAAAATTACTAAAGGCCTAATGGTGCCTAAAAAGTATTGGTAAAGAGAATAAAACCAAAAGTAAAGAGAAAACGCTTGAAAAGCGAAAAACGCTAAAATGCGCATTAAATAAAAATAAGAGATATATGATCTCGTAAGGGTCCGAGATGGATTCCTAAGGCTTAGTTAGGCCTAATTATTATACGGGAATGATTCCCGAAGAAAACGGATCCAATAATGGATTAAAACGCTAATTAAGCATAAAAGCACGTTTTTCGAGAAAACCCGAAAACGTGACTTTAAGTGGTCAAACGAACCCGTAAAAATTATAGTTGATTAAATAACTATAATTAAGTATTAATGGAAGCTTAATAACCATTAAAAATAATGAAACGAGAAAAATCCGAAAAACGGGCCCGGTTAGTGAATAGTGCCAAACCGGGTAAAATAACGAGCGTTTTCTGTAAGAAAACGAAAAACGCTCTAGTTTAAATAGTGTGTGGGGCCGGTTTTTATTAGACTAGTCAGCCCTCTCTATTAGCTAATTAACAAAGAAAAAGAAGAGTTGAAAAGTCAAAAAGGGGAATAGTGAAAAGGTTACTTACTTACCTTTTCTCCTTCTCTTTCCTCATTTCCTTCTTCACATCTGAACTCCCTCATCTCTCTCATCCGTAGCTCCCCTCCTCCTTCCTCCTTAAGCGATTTTGAGCTGCAACAACAACAACAATGGAGGCCCCCCTTTCTCTTCATGCTCAAGCTTTGTTTAAGCTCCAAACTCAAAAATAACCACATATTTGTGATCCTCTCATCACCCTCTATCATCCTCTCTTTTCAAAACTCGAAAATGGTGAGTTTCATTTTGATGGGTGTTGCCCATTTGAGGAGAAAAGCACATAAACTTGAAGCTTGAAGCTTCCTCTTCCATCCGAGGTAAAAATATCCAAAGAAAATGGCATTTTTCTTCATCTCCTTTTGTTGGCCGATTTTGGCAAGTTTTAATGCCTTGAATTTTCCTTGTTTGAGCTATTCTCCAAGTCTTCAATGGTGGTTTGGGAGTTCCCCTTTGATTCTTGATCAAAACCCCATCCTAGGGTTTCAAGGTAATCACCCATTTTAGAGCTTTAAGCATTTCTAAATAATGTGGTTAAGTGTTTTTACTTAAACTCATTCCTTGCCTTGTATATTGATTTGGAGATGGGCAATTTCTTGGCCTTTGGCCGATTTCCAAGCAAGAGAAAAGATAAGAGAAAGAAGAGGAGTGAAAAGAGGAAAGGCTTGTAAACAAGAGGTAAGTAACTTACCTTGGAGCCTAGTTTAAGGCTTTTAGAATTTGGGAAGGGAAAAAAATAAATAAATGAATGGATGAACCCCACATGAGTTGTGGTGATAATGTGCTTGCTTAGAAATAATGCAAGTGAGAAAGCCTTTGTGAGTTAAAGCTTGTTTTGGGAGCTATGTATATGATGAATTATGCTTAATGGTGTTTAATGAGTTTTGCTTGATTAATGAGGAAATATTGAGTGCTGATAGAACCCTTGTGGTTTGGCTAGTTTTAGGATGATTTAATTGGTGGTATGAGTTTTGGGCAATGTTAGAGAAGTAGCCAAGTTATGGTAAAATTTATGTGGTAATCTAAGTGGTTTAAGTGATGATTTGTGTGGAGAATAACCTAGGAAAGGCTAGGTATGTATGGAGATTGTATTGGGTTAGTTAACCACTGTAGGAAGGCTTGTTCAAGGGGAGGAAATTGATGCTAAAATCTGTAGCAAAAGAGTGGTTAGGTGCCTTAGGAGTTTATAGAAAAACAAAGGAGATTTAAGGCTTAAAGAGTGAGCCTTGGAACTTGGTATGAGTTGTGCATTACCTTGGAAGATGTGGAATGGTCAAAATGAAAGAGAGCCTAATGCAAAGGGTTGAGGAGAAGTTAGAAATGCACAAGTGTGCATTAGTGTAAAATGAGAATGAAAATGTGTGAATTTGAGCAAGAGTTTGAGTAAGGTTTGAGCCTATGATTTGAAGAGTTTTAGAGCATGTTTTAAGGTGATTAAACATGTGGAAAACTTGTGGAAAGTTTATGGAAAGATTAAGGGTGGTTTAAGGATTGATTTGGAGTGGAAAAATCAAGTTTGGAGCAGGTTTTAGCAGGGTCCGGGACTTGGTCCTTGGACAAAGTCCCGGACCACACCTAAATTAAGGCCGAGAGTGCAAGTGCTGCTTTGGTCCGGGACTATACTCCAGGACAAGGTCCCGGACCATGTGTAATTTTCACCCGAGAGTTAAGTTTGCAATTGGTCCGGGACTTAGGGTAAGGACCAAGTCCCGGACCACCCCCAGAATCATGCCGTGAGTGTTTTAAAGGTTGTAAATGATGGGGGTTTGAATGTTAATGATGTTATAAGATGTTAAGGCCTTGTTTGGTGACATGTAAAGGCCCTAGGAAGTGTGATAAAGTGTTAGAAGTGATTGAGAAGTGAGAACTCAAATTGACAAGAGTAAAACCGAGTTAATGGGATAACGGGGTAAATACGGGAATAGCATTTTATTATGTACCGTATGAGTTTAGTGTTAACAATAATGTTTGAAACATTATCAGAGAGTCGTGCGTGACCCGAGCATGGTGAGATGCCACGGTAAAGTAAAAACCCCGGTGAAAGGTATGATTTTCTCATGCCCCGTATGCTAACCGAGTTACTCTGATTTGTGTGTTTGTGTGCCGGCTTAATCAAGATTAAAGCATGAAAATAATCCCTTGTTTGATTATGCATGCATTGTTGTATGTTGTATGAGCTAATACTTGTATGCCGGTGTGGTCTAACGTAGTGCATAGACCGACTCTTAGTGAGTATTGATTGACTAGAAACCCGTTGAACGGGTAGTCACATAACCAATGGAAGTATGCGAACACACATAAACTATCGATTTAAGTGTAATGATAACGCAAACATATAAACTCCTTGAATGTGAGGAGATGTACGGGTTGAGTAAATACCCGATAACGGTTAGGAAACCTTATTGCAACAATCCACGAAATAAATATGAGTGGAGGGATAAACCCTCCATCGAGAGGATCGAAGTTAGTCCAATAATGTAAACATATAAGAAAGGTAAAAGAGCCTAAGGCTATGTACTCCCTGAGATAACGGTCGACCTCTTATATGAGGATTTTACCCGGTATAAGATAAAATATCCGAATGTATAAGCATATGATTGTGAGGGTAACCCTTAAACCTAAGATTACCCGAATTTAAGTAAAGTTCCCAAAGTCATTAGAAACATCGAGAATGGCTTCTAGACTAATATACATGATATTATTATAACTCCGAGAGAGGAGTGTATGGAACGAGAGTAGTCCGAGAGTAGTCGGACCTAAGTAAAAGAGATAGGAACTAAGAGAGATTCCGTGAGCTAGTTGAACCTTCCCACCATGCTAGACCCAAGTAGGGTCGAAACCGGGGAAGTAAGACTATGCTAGAGAGCCATGAGTTTTGGCCTAAGTATGTATTAAGGGTAACAAGTGTGACGTAGGAGACCTGTAGTGTCTCGAGAATCTACAAGAGCTTGAGTATGAATAACCCAAGAGTGTGGGTGAGATAATGAGTTAAATAACCCGAGAAAAGGGGTGAGTATATGTATGAGTAACCCGAGAGAATGGGTAAGTATAAGAATGTGTAGCCCAAGAGAATGGGTGTGTATACGAATAAGTAACCCGAGAGAGCGGGTGAGGTATTGAATAAGTAAACAAGGCATAGTGAGGAATAACCCTCAATGCCTAAGAGTAACCAGTTACCACTAACAACATTGTTATGTTAGTTAGGAATCGTGTTCCGTGATTGGATGTAGATTCCTTGTGTGATATACATATATATTGTATTGCCATGATGCGTGTTTGTTGATTAAATGAACTCCATGTATATCCGACCCAAAGTAGTCGGCGTACCGCGGTTAGCACGCGGTATATGCGAATTTATATTCAGCGTAAGCTGACCCCCGGGGGAACATTTTTAGTGTGCAGGTACTTGAAGCTGACCACCGTTCGAGAGAGTAGGACGGGGACTGCTGTGAGCATGGGTAGTTAGATTGTAATTACTTATGCGTTTGAATGAGGTGTAAGTCCGAGTATGTTATCGGCATCCGTATATTGTAGACTCGGTATAGTAGAGATATGAATCGAGTATTGTATTTGTATGAAGTACTCGGTTGTTCCAGTTCATCAGACCGTTACGGTATGTAAGAAAGGCCTAGTTAGCCACATGGGTGGCTAACGGCGTTGTTTCACCCCCCTCGTTGTAATTAGAGTTCCGCTGCGTGAGTAGGAGTAATTAGTAACAGTTTAAGAGGTAATGACGAGATTAACGGTTGGGGTGTTACAAAAATGGTATCAGAGCGAAGTATCGCTCTGATGGCTGGAAATACCGAGCTTAGGAAATACCGAGTTAGGATATAGAGACTTAGGGCTAAGGGTTGAGTGGTAGCGTGAGAGATGCGCTAGATAGGAACTTCCAGTATGATCTGGATACCTACAATACCATTCCCGCCCTCCACAACCCCCGTATTGGAAGCTTGGGGAAGAACGCCAGAGAGACGGGGAAACCCAATCTGGCAGTTATTTAATATTTCAATATGAACTAGAACCTGTCATGCGGTAGATCCCAAGAACTGGAAATCCTGGAGACGGATCCCGCTGGAACGACAATAACCGCACTTAATGGCGAGGGAACGAGACATCCTAATTCAAGGAGACCAGAATTTGTGGCAGCCTGGGGCGACATGCTTAACAGTCGCGAGAACCTAGCTAGCCGAGCAGTAGCAAGAAGAAAGCACTAATCGTGCAAGAAGGCTGATTAATGAGAAGCAATGATAATAACAAAAACCGAGACACATGTCTACGGACCGCCATAACTAAATAATACCATCAACGGTACACTAACCGACTAAGAATCTAGTCAAGAGTAGATACACCCACCCTGCCACACCCGAAGAGGTTGCAATACCTAACGGGCACAGCTTAGACAGCTACGAGCATAGCTACGGGATATACCCGAATAGGACTACAGAAGTAGTACCTAAATAAGTTAAACCTCGGTAACCACAGTAAAGACGTGGGAACGAACAACGAGGTAAAGCATAGAATTAAAATAGTTAAGGAACTCCAAGAGTGGAGGAGCACCTAAATGAATGACAACCACATCAAGAGGAATGAGAAGCAGCTCCAAGGAGCAATTATCCAATTAAAAGATCAAGGAAGAGCCGATAAGGCTACCAAATACAACGTGAACGATACCGTGACCGGTATTAGTTAACCTAAAAACCGCCTGTACTGCGCACTTGCCACGGCAAGTGCAGTAAAACGGACTATTAAGAGGAGCTTTGACAAGCGACCAGTACTTAGCAAGTACCAAAATGGCGAGAGAAGCCAATATGGCAAGACAACCCTAAGAAATTCTGAAATGAAACTTCGGAAAGGCCTGACAGCCTGACCACTTTATTGAGGAGCATACCGGTCGGCGAGAAGCTAGACCTGGTAAGAAGCAACCGGCGAGGGAATGCCATGAAGATTTTATTTTCTAAACTCAAATTTTTCTTTAAAAACGCAAGTTTTCCAAAAACCCCCAAATTTTAAGACCAAACCAGAGAGCCATGGTAAATTATCATAGGACGATATAAGAAGAGTTGGCAACAGAATACTTCACTTAGGCGTGTGACCGACCCTACGGTGTACTAAACGAGACATGGAACGACCGCACTCCCAAGGAGCTTGCGGGCCTGACAGACCAATTATGAGTTAGTCGGGTAAGTGGTAACGTATCAATAAGATACTCCATGTATGTATACAAGTAGAGTACGGTACACGGGAAGTAGCCCACTCCATACTACGGACGAAAGAGCCAATTCAAACCAAGACAGTTGGACACCTCGAATGATCGAAGAACACAAGGAAGCTTACCAATATAAGGGAGTCAAGAAACCAATAAGGTGACGGACCTAAGGACATAGCGTGGAGAAGTGCGAGAAGCACAGAGTATTAGGTATAGACACTGGATATGTCTTAGGAAATACATAATGACTGGAATATATACCAGCGTAAGTAATATGGCAAATGCCTTAAATGATCATATCAATGTTTGATGAACGGGATAGAATTCCCACAGTATATCTCACTAAGAGAATAACGACCTAATTAAGTAGGTAAAGGAAAAGTACTAATACTCTACCCAATAACGGGAGACATTACAACCCTAAACGGGATAGTTTGAATTATACATAGCCGCAAGGCGAAGTCGCAACTGAACATAACCATAAGTACAAGCCAGATGTAATGGCATTACTCAGTAACACCCAGCAGCAATCCGAGAAGGGTGCCGGAGTCAACAGTAGTTGAACGAAACATCGTGTTGAGAACACAAGTGTTTAAGCAAACACTCGGGTAGAACCCGAAGGGATCCCTCGTAACACGGGATACCCTAAAATGCTAGAGGGCATGAATTAGTATCAAAATACTTTAAGGGTCTTCCATGTTTGGAAGCGTGATGAAACTACCATATCAAAACCCAGTAATACCTCCAAACCATTTAATGGTATACGGAGAAGCGGAAACCTGTATAAACAGCCCGCATGGAGCATGGCGAGGCAATGTGGCTTATAAGCCGGTAAACTAACTGCAACTTGTAGATCTAAACGTTGTAAACCTATGCATAGAGGTATAAGAGGAACAGTGGAGAATGAACCACTACCTTAGAGTGGGGATACCACTTGTTATTATGGGGCCTATGGAGCGGCATTTGCGTGAATCCTCCAGAGAAAGGCTACCACCTAGGTATGAAATGTGAAACCGCTAGTGCGGTATAGTAAAACTTGAGCATGTGTATATTGCCAATGAGTATATGAACTATAGTAGAGTGTAAGGAGGAACCTCGATTGCGGTAATTCTAAACCGTAGAGTAATCAGTTGAGTAGTAAACACTGTATGTGTGTAATATGAACTGCAGAGCAGTGCGCAAGTGCGCAGAGAGATTTTAAAGAGTAACGTATTTCATTAAGCTAAGTGAATGGCAAGCCATAGTATAAATGGCGGGAGTACATGAGCGGCAGCTAAAGTAGTAGCGGATGCCATATAAGCGAATGTTGTAACGAGTAGAACATGGTACGCAGCAAGCGACCGTTGAAAGAGTATAACTAGTTAATGATATGAAGCTGAGAAAATGTGGTAAAGGAGACATGTTCATTCCTATCTCATGAGAGATTTACCGTCAAGGGTTTACGCTTCTGCACTCTGTATGACTGAGTGTTTTGGTATGGCACTTGTGCGGTAATGATCAAATGGGAGAGTCAGGAATTGAGAAATGTCAACGAAGCCTGTTGAGTGAGAATCTAGAGAGATAACCGTGCGGCCATTGGCCAAAGATGCACAAAGAACGTGGGCAGTAACCCACAGGGCCCAGGATCGATATGTGGAAAAATGCAGAGTATATGAATGAAGAACTTTGGTACAGAACCAAGAAACAAACATAATCCATGAGCCACTATTAAACGAGGAAGCACTACATGCTAAGTAGTAGCTTGACCTCAACCGACAACAAGTCGGAAAAAAAAATAAGTGAATAATCACAAAGGTATACAGTGTTATACGAAGTAGATTCCCAGAGAACTAGAGAGACATCTAAAATTCATCGAATTCACATACGGTAAGAGATACCAAGCGACGATTGAAATACATGGAGAATACCAAAGAGCGAATTAAGCTCTAGTTCAGGTCACGCAATAGAAGCTTGTGGACCGTAACTCAAAGGTTAAGTATACCTAGCAATTGTAAGTGTTTTGAAGCCTTAGAGGCTAGAACCGAACCCGGTTATGAGTTAATTAACCAATGTTCAGTGATAACATATGGTTGGTTACGCGGGTGTAACCCCTTTTAAGGGGGGTAGGGCGAGAAACCGCTTAGAGTATGTTTTACGTATTGGTGCGTAAACTACTATGTGCATAGCACAAAAGAAATTGTTTTGATGATTGGAACTTATGTTACATAAACATATGTACCCATTCATTGTGTAATAATGATTATTGTGCATGAGTGATGCAAGTAACGAGTATGTAATATTTATGAAAAGAGGAGTAGATAGACTCCTAGGGAATGAGAATCCCTATAGTATATGTCTAGTGAGATTAGACATGAGTTATGATGAGTATGAATCGGCATGAAACCGATGTGTAACCTAAGAGGGAGTGAGTTCCCTAGGTGATTTTATTTGAGAATGATTGATGGAGTGAGTTCCATCCTTTGGAGTTGTATGTTGTATGTTTTAAGTTGAGTATAATTTGACTAATGAGACCACAAGTATGGAATGCCTAGGCAAGGTAAGTGAAACAAATGAGAATAATGGATGACTTAAGTTCCATGATAAAGATAAATTGAAACAGATTGTTTTATGAATATGACTAGAAAAAGTAAAAGATAGAAAACAAAATGTTTGTCTATCTGATTGTTTGAAACTGACGTGGGAGGTGGAACTTGATCTACTAGCGATCAAGGGAAACCGAACACAAATTGGGGTGGAAGGATAGTTCAACACTGATGCTGATCACATCAGGGTTGGATGATTCTTGAAGCTCCCTATAAGTGGTCACAAGTAATCACGCTAAGAAAAGATACAACTACCATGAACCGGATTTGGAGTTGTGTGATGTTTTAAAAAGAATTTTCAAACAGATTTTGGAAAAAGAATTTTCTTCAAGTATGAAGATGGAAATGAAAATTGGTTTTGAAACCGCTATCACCCGCCGATGGCTGTGGCCTTAAGTCTTGATGACCGGTAGAACGGTGGGCGTGTATTAGTTTTGAAACCATTTCACCGTGCGGCGGTCCTAAGTGACCGGTTGGGGCGGTGACAGTGTGTGATTTTTCCAAAGGCAACGGGACGGGGAGAATACCCTGAGATGTTCCTGTGTTGAGTGAGTCAACCAGAGTGCCTGAGGATATGTATAGTGTAATGTTTTGATCAGAACCGAAGGGACCGTGGGCCAGAGAGAGTAAGTGCCCATTTGTCATGAAACGGCCGTGAACCAGAAAGAGTAAGTGTTCAACGTGACCGGTACCTGAGGGATCAGTAGTATATCACTCAACATGGATTCGAGGACTGTAGTGCCTTCTTGTCTTCGGACCGATTCCATGGAGAGAGAACAAAAAGTATTTTTGATTGCTATACATGCTGTGATTTGCGTGTGGTATGTGTAGTATGTAATGTGACTGACTTGTGGAGTCTGTAAGGTTATAAATGTATTATAACCTTGGCATAGTGTGCCCATGAGAGTAACCATTTAGATTCACCAACTTTGAGGACAAAGTTCCTAAGGGGGGTAGATTTTAATACCCCGGACCTAATAATGGTGATTTAATTACTCTAATAAAAATTACTAAAGGCCTAATGGTGCCTAAAGAGTATTGGTAAAGAGAATAAAACCAAAAGTAAAGAGAAAACGCTTGAAAAGCGAAAAACGCTAAAATGCGCATTAAATGAAAATAAGAGATATATGATCTCGTAAGGGTCCGAGATGGATTCCTAAGGCTTAGTTAGGCCTAATTATTATACGGGAATGATTCCCGAAGAAAACGGATCCAAATAATGGATTAAAACGCTAATTAAGCATAAAAGCACGTTTTTCGAGAAAACCCGAAAACGTGACTTTAAGTGGTCAAACGGACCCGTAAAAATTATAGTTGATTAAATAACTATAATTAAGTATTAATGGAAGCTTAATAACCATTAAAAATAAAGAACGAGAAAAATCCGAAAAACGGGCCCGGTTAGTGAATAGTGTCAAACCGGGTAAAATAACGAGCGTTTTCTGTAAGAAAACGAAAAACGCTCTAGTTTAAATAGTGTGTGGGGTCGGTTTTTATTAGACTAGTCAGCCCTCTCTATTAGCTAATTAACAAAGAAAAAAAGAGTTGAAAAGTCAAAAAGGGGAATAGTGAAAAGGTTACTTACTTACCTTTTCTCCTTCTCTTTCCTCATTTCCTTCTTCACATCTGAACTCCCTCATCTCTCTCATCCGTAGCTCCCCTCCTCCTTCCTCCTTAAGCGATTTTGAGCTGCAACAACAACAACAATGGAGGTCCCCCTTTCTCTTCATGCTCAAGCTTTGTTTAAGCTCCAAACTCAAAAATAACCACATATTTGTGATCCTCTCATCACCCTCTATCATCCTCTCTTTTCAAAACTCGAAAATGGTGAGTTTCATTTTTGTGGGTGTTGCCCATTTGAGGAGAAAAGCACATAATCTTGAAGCTTGAAGCTTCCTCTTCCATCCGAGGTAAAAATATCCAAAGAAAATGGCATTTTTTCTTCATCTCCTTTTGTTGGCCGATTTTGGCAAGTTTTAATGCCTTGAATTTTCCTTGTTTGAGCTATTCTCCAAGTCTTCAATGGTGGTTTGGGAGTTCCCCTTTGATTCTTGATCAAAACCCCATCCTAGGGTTTCAAGGTAATCACCCATTTTAGAGCTTTAAGCATTTCTAAATAATGAGGTTAAGTGTTTTTACTTAAACTCATTCCTTGCCTTGTATATTGATTTGGAGATGGGCAATTTCTTGGCCTTTGGCCGATTTCCAAGCAAGAGAAAAGATAAGAGAAAGAAGAGGAGTGAAAAGAGGAAAGGCTTGTAAACAAGAGGTAAGTAACTTACCTTGGAGCCTAGTTTAAGGCTTTTAGAATTTGGGAAGGGAAAAAAATAAATAAATGAATGGATGAACCCCACATGAGTTGTGGTGATAATGTGCTTGCTTAGAAATAATGCAAGTGAGAAAGCCTTTGTGAGTTAATGCTTGTTTTGGGAGCTATGTATATGATGAATTATGCTTAATGGTGTTTAATGAGTTTTGCTTGATTAATGAGGAAATATTGAGTGCTGATAGAACACTTGTGGTTTGGCTAGTTTTAGGATGATTTAATTGGTGGTATGAGTTTTGGGCAATGTTAGAGAAGTAGCCAAGTTATGGTAAAATTTATGTGGTAATCTAAGTGGTTTAAGTGATGAATTGTGTGGAGAATAACCTAGGAAAGGCTAGGTATTTATGGAGATTGTATTGGGTTAGTTAACCACTGTAGGAAGGCTTGTTCAAGGGGAGGAAATTGATGCTAAAATCTGTAGCAAAAGAGTGGTTAGGTGCCTTAGGAGTTTATAGAAAAACAAAGGAGATTTAAGGCTTAAAGAGTGAGCCTTGGAACTTGGTATGAGTTGTGCATTACCTTGGAAGATGTGGAATGGTCAAAATGAAAGAGAGCCTAATGCAAAGGGTTGAGGAGAAGTTAGAAATGCACAAGTGTGCATTAGTGTAAAATGAGAATGAAAATGTGTGAATTTGAGCAAGAGTTTGAGTAAGGTTTGAGCCTATAATTTGAAGAGTTTTAGAGCATGTTTTAAGGTGATTAAACATGTGGAAAACTTGTGGAAAGTTTATGGAAAGATTAAGGGTGGTTTAAGGATTGATTTGGAGTGGAAAAATCAAGTTTGGAGCAGGTTTTAGCAGGGTCCGGGACTTGGTCCTTGGGCAAAGTCCCGGACCACACCTAAATTAAGGCCGAGAGTGCAAGTGCTGCTTTGGTCCGGGACTATACTCCAGGACAAGGTCCCGGACCATGTGTAATTTTCACCCGAGAGTTAAGTTTGCAATTGGTCCGGGACTTAGGGTAAGGACCAAGTCCCGGACCACCCCCAGAATCATGCCGTGAGTGTTTTAAAGGTTGTAAATGATGGGGGTTTGAATGTTAATGATGTTATAAGATATTAAGGCCTTGTTTGGTGACATGTAAAGGCCCTAGGAAGTGTGATAAAGTGTTAGAAGTGATTGAGAAGTGAGAACTCAAATTGACAAAGTAAAACCGAGTTAATGGGATAACGGGGTAAATACGGGAATAGCATTTTATTATGTACCGTATGAGTTTAGTGTTAACAATAATGTTTGAAACATTATCAGAGAGTCGTGCGTGACCCGAGCATGGTGAGATGCCACGGTAAAGTAAAAACCCCGGTGAAAGGTATGATTTTCTCATGCCCCGTATGCTAACCGAGTTACTCTGATTTGTGTGTTTGTGTGCCGGCTTAATCAAGATTAAAGCATGAAAATAATCCCTTGTTTGATTATGCATGCATTGTTGTATGTTGTATGAGCTAATATACTTGTATGCCGGTGTGGTCTAACGTAGTGCATAGACCGACTCTTAGTGAGTATTGATTGACTAGAAACCCGTTGAACGGGTAGTCACATAACCAATGGAAGTATGCGAACACACATAAACTATCGATTTAAGTGTAATGATAACGCAAACATATAAACTCCTTGAATGTGAGGAGATGTACGGGTTGAGTAAATACCCGATAACGGTTAGGAAACCTTATTGCAACAATCCACGAAATAAATATGAGTGGAGGGATAAACGAACCTCCATCGAGAGGATCGAAGTTAGTCCAATAATGTAAACATATAAGAAAGGTAAAAGAGACCTAAGGGACTATGTGACTCCCTTGAGATACGGTCGACCTCTTATATGAGGATTTTACCCGGTATAAGAAAATATCCGAATGTATAAGCATATGATTGTGAGGGTAACCCTTAACCTAAGATTACCCGAATTTAAGTAAAGTTCCCAAAGTCATTAGAAACATCGAGAATGATGCTTCTAGACTAATATACATGATATTATTATAACTCCGAGAGAGGAGTGTATGGGAACGAGAGTAGTCCGAGAGTAGTCGGACCTAAGTAAAAGAGATAGGAACTAAGAGAGAGTTCCGTGAGCTAGTTGAACCTTCCCACCATGCTAGACCCAGAGTAGGGTTGAAATCGGGGAAGTAAGACTATGCTAGAGCCATGAGTTTTGGCCTAAGTATGTATTAAGGGTAACAAGTGTGACGTAGGAGACCTGTAGTGTCTCGAGAATCTACAAGAGCTTGAGTATGAATAACCCAAGAGTGTGGGTGAGATAATGAGTATAAATAACCCGAGAGAAAGGGGTGAGTATATGTATGAGTAACCCGAGAGAATGGGTAAGTATAAGAATGTGTAGCCCAAGAGAATGGGTGTGTATACGAATAAGTAACCCGAGAGAGCGGGTGAGGTATTGAATAAGTAAACAAGGCATAGTGAGGAATAACCCTCAATGCCTAAGAGTAACCAGTTACCACTAACAACATTGTTATGTTAGTTAGGAATCGTGTTCCGTGATTGGATGTAGATTCCTTGTGTGATATACATATATATTGTATTGCCATGATGCGTGTTGTTTGATTAAAATGAACTCCATGTATATCCGACCCAAAGTAGTCAGCGTACCGCGGTTAGCACGCGGTATATGCGAATTTCATATTCAGCGTAAGCTGACCCCCTAGGGGGAACGTTTTTAGTGTGCAGGTACTTGAAGCTGACCACCGTTCGAGAGAGTAGGACGGGGACTGCTGTGAGCATGGGTAGTTAGATTGTAATTACTTATGCGTTTGAATGAGGTGTAAGTCCGAGTATGTTATCGGCATCCGTATATTGTAGACTCGGTATAGTAGAGATATGAATCGAGTATTGTATTTGTATGAAGTACTCGGTTGTTCCAGTTCATCAGACCGTTACGGTATGTAAGAAAGGCCTGGTTAGCCACATGGGTGGCTAACGGCGTTGTTTCACCCCTCGTTGTAATTAGAGTTCCGCTGCGTGAGTAGGAGTAATTAGTAACAGTTTAAGAGGTAATGACGAGATTAACGGTTGGGGTGTTACAATACCTAGGCTCACGGTACTTAAACTACTATCTCTTGTAATCAGAGCGGTACTCCGCTCTGATACCACTTTTGTAACACCCCTACTAAGTCGGTACCTAATAAACCCTATAAAAGTCACGCACAATAATATCTCGCAGCGGTAAATAATAAACTATCGCCCTAATGGTGTCACTGTTATCACTCGCCCATACGGGTGATAACGTTTTACCTGATAATCAACTTGCGAAACGTATTCCCGCAGTGACCACAAGAGATAGATAGTAGAACTTAAACAACTTAAAGCAAAACTAACATCAACAATTATTACAGACCGTGAGCATCTAAACCAAATACACCTCGGTTACTCAACCGAGTCAAATATAACCTGAGTATCACACCGTACCAAGTCTAAGCCAACCGTATTATAACAATGGTCACCTCGCTGCGACCCACCAGCTAATCACCTGAAATAAAGATGGTTTGTGGTATGGAATCAGCCCCTGCTGAGTATGTCATCACATGCCCCGTCATGCCCCCCAAAGACCCCTCAATTATTTGGTCGAGAGCATGAGGTTCATTACATGCAATACCATTTTAATATAAAAATGTAAAATAAACAACAGTAATCCATACAACAACACAACCATAACACACATAATATACCACAAGTATAACCAATGAACAATAAGCGAAACAACGAGAGTAACAATAAGTATTAATTCTCGTCCATGGTGTAGAAGCCAATATTGTTCGCCACTGTATAATTCTCGATGTATTATTGTTCAGTTATACCTAGTGACATTGTCTCATTAAGACGACATGTCTCTAGTTACCCATATATTATGGCGGGTCACCCACGGCAGTAGCCACTCCAACGGTAGAGTCTCCGACCAACGAGCCATTCTAGCTCACGGGAAATTTTCTTGATACTTGCGGACCCGTACGCGGACATCCTGGTATCGTTTTTGTGATCACAGCGCGCACCAAGAGCCACATCCTCTTGGCTTTACTTCCATTCATTAATTACTTAATTATACCATCGCATCGCATTACCAAATTTTCTAACACAGCAGACCAAGGTCATTAGTCCAATCCGGAGTCTGTAAACTCGGGATCCAGTGTTAGATACGAGAGCGGCGTATAGAAAGGCCAATGCTCCGTATGAAAGTCTTGGATAATATATATGTATTATTATCCTAGTGCTACAACGTTTTTCTGACGTTCCTTATTTTTCGTATAAGATAGCACCATAGCCGCTAGTTCGTTTTATATATAGGTTCTTATATACGAACCAATACTGTTAACTCAACAACAGTAAATAATGAGCAGCTATAAATACACAATTCATGCATATTAATTATCACATTCAGACAAACAATCTTATCACAGATCACACAGAAGTCTGAACTGAGGAAGCCCTCAGAGACACATAACAACATACCGTTCACCCCGATGTATTACGGTGGAGTATGAATCAGCAAGATCCTATGCCCTTGTGTAGTCTCTAACAACCTAAACAATACATAATGCTACTGATTAGCATACCGTATAATAACAACAATTCTACGGTACCCCGTACCGTCACTAACACCTCCTGGTTAACCCCCGTTATTAACTATCAATGTTGTCGGGTTTTAGGTTTAACTCGAGATTGGAAAAAGGTGTTACATTACATGCGTAGTCTTGTTTGTATATTAGTATAGTTGTTGTTAAACTTGTTATCGCATGTAACTTAATGTTTGTTTGTACATCGTACAGTTTATTTCATTATTGTATGTGTAATCCTTTGTCATGCACTCTGCATCTTACCTTAGTATTTATTTTTCCAAGGTTTGTCTCCCTTTTTTTTTTTACCAATGTGGTATAATTCGTTTGTAAACTATACTTAATTACATGAATTCCTATATCACATGTACACTCTCTTTACATTAGAATTCCACATCCAATGTTTGTAATTCTTTTTCCTTTATCTATTATCATTTTAATTATGATAATCTATTATTATTGAACCGCATCACATTTTCTACACCATTACATATATTTATTTATATGTGTGGTTTATGGAACTATTTATTATATGGTAAGTCTTATAATCTATATTCATTCTCTTTAACGAATATCTCTTATATTATAAATGTTATAACTCTTATAACATAAAAACCATATTATAAATTCCATTTAAAAATGTTAATATTTTCGAACAGCACCTATGTTCTTAAATATTTCTAAAATCCACCACTTAATTAATATAATGTTACATTCTAGTCATATAACATATCTTATGACATTTAAGTCATTTAAAACAATTATAACCTATAGTTATATTTTGTTTATAAAATACCAAATAATCCCCTTATATTTACGACCTTTATTATAACCACTAAACTTCTATAAAATCACAACTCATTCCCATTTATAATACATAGTTTTCTAATTCCATTAAAACCATATATTATACATATATCTTCATAAAACCTTATATATAATTCCAAAAATTCCCAAACTATACAAAAGGTTATAAAATTATTCTTAACCTTATTTTCCTCTAAATCTCGGTTTATATATATTGTTACCTATTTGTAACAATGTCATAAAATACCATATATTATACTTATATAATTCATATGAACTCCAAACTTAACCAAATAAACTTCTAAAAATTTCTAATAACTTAAGGACTTGACTAAACTCCATTTAGTACCCTTAATTCTCGGTAATTACATTACCACCCCAAACTTATAAATCTTTTACAATTTAATAAGTATCTTATTATAAGATAGTATTTTAATTTCTTAAATTTTCTAAACTTGGTCAAAGTCTCCTATATAGTCAACTTTGACCTAACACCAAATGGGAACCAATTTTTTGGTAATTACAAATAATGACCTATACTTTTCTATTTTTACAATTTTGACCCAAAACTTTATAAAGTGTTATAATTTTTATTAAATTCATTTAAAAATCCTAAATTGCTCTAAATTACCCACGGCTTTTCTAATTCCTTAATAATTACGAATTGGCCCCAACTTTAATTATAAGCATAAATAAAATTAAATAAGCTTATAAACTTAAATTAAAATGGCCTAATGACATGGCCTTATTACAACCTTGATCTTGCAAAATAAATTACACAATAAATGTCTCAAATATAGCATATATATTCGGCCTCTCCATGGTTTAATTATTTTTCCACATAATGTCATAATTTGACCATTATGTTAATTAAATCTCTTAAATGACTAGCTTAATTTATCTTAGCCATTTTTTTTACATTTTTAGGTCAATATGACCTATATGTGTATGTTCACTCTCGGCCATATATAATATATATACTTAAAGATTGCAAAAATCATAAGTTTAAGGTGTTTATACCTTGATTTATCCTTGTATAGGCTCGGTCACTTGTAGGAAAATTCACCACTTGATTTAGACATGTTTAATACACAAAAACAAGATATGGTTACACTCCAAGCTTGAGCTTAACCATAAGGAATAATTAATGTAAGATTTAAGGCAAAAATCACCTTAAAAATGCAAGGGAAGTTCTAGGTATTTTCGACCTGAACCAAACACACCCAAAGGTGTTAGATCCACCATATTAACATAAGAAATAGTTAGATCTCGAAATACTACCTTGTTATTAGGTTTTACCTTGGAAAAATGCCTTAAAAGAGAGTATTTCTCTGGATCTCGGTCACCCTTGCTCCAAATGGCTAACCAACAGATCCCACATGAAAAGGAGAAGGATATGAGTCTATGACCAAAGTTTCACAGCCAAACTCGAAAAGAATCAAAAGTTATGAGCTTAAAGCACATTTTACCTTAAAATGTAGATTTGGACAACCTTGGTCCCTCTACTGGTCTCAACCGAGTTTAGCTCTTGTTCTAACCTAGAACACTGAGAATAAGCCATAGGAATAGATGAGCCACGGAATTTTGGTGTTGGTAGTGAAAAGATGAAGAAAAAGAGCTAAAAATGACATTAAAACACTTACATTAGGAGCTTAGGAGCTAGACTTGCCTTCCATGCTCAAGAACAAGCTTTGAGAGCTTGAGAGGAAAGGAGAGGGCTCGGCTGGGATGGTGCAGATCGGACAAGGAAGGAAGGAGGAAGTGGGAAAGGTAAGTAAAATTTGAAATAATGTAAAAAGTAACATTATTTTGGAAAAGTCATGTATTAGGTAGCATTATTGTCAATCAATGACTTATGCTCCCTCCTCTCTTATTGCAGCCGGCCTCCTTGGTCCAAATGAGTCAATTAATTGACCATTGACCATGCTTGGTCAATGTTGACTCATGCGGGCCCCACTTTAGGGTTTTATTAATATTTTAATATTAAATTTGTAAAAATTCGTAAATTTCTGGAATTAAATTCCTAATATGATATAATATGATTATATATCATATTTAAGGATAATTATAATTTTTAAGCCCATTAAAAAATCAATTTAAAGGCAATCTCACAAAAACGTGCTTTAAGGAGTTTTAGCGCACATTTTTGTGTCACAGGATGTTCCTGAGCTTAATTCTCTTGAGAATGGTTTTATTGTGTTCCTTGCTTCATTATAATACTTAGGAATCCACTTTGGATCCTACTTGGGTCATACAACCTTCATGGTGTCTTAAAGCACATTTTTGGCTTTACCGATCTTAAGGCGTGTTTTGCCTTGTTGAGATCTTTTAGATTGTTCCCCAATAATATTTAGATGTTTAATAACCATCTTAGATCATTAATAGATCATTTAATTATATTTTAAAGATTAGGGGTATTTCAGTTGTGCTACCTATTATTATAGTCGGATTTCATAATTTACGTATTTGCGGCTTGATTATTTTTAATCTGTCTATCTTTCGTACATATTCTTGAATGCTTGTTTATACATGTTCTGTTCTATTATATATTGGACGTTTTTATTTGCCAGTTTATCTTATAAATGATAGATTGGCTTAGCCCATGTGGTCATTGAATAGCCTTTAGAGTTGCCTATTTATTTCGGATACTTCGAGTCCAGTTTTAGAAAAGCTTCTAGGTCCAGGGGTGTTTCTTACTCAAACAGGCCGTAGAGTCTGGTCAGTGAAAATGCCCCTTTCTTTATAACACTTTCCCAAACCATTCTTAATTATCAAGATCTAAGACTTAAAAAAATCACACTCTCTTCAAAACCAATTGTTCTCATACTGTAACATTAACACTTTCATAAATTCTTCAAATCTAATCCCTCCCATATACCATTATCTAACACCCTTCAAATCAATCTCTCTCATGCTCTCTTATCTAACACCCTTCAAATAAATCTCTCATGCTCACTCATCAAACACCCTTCAAATCAATCTCTCTCAGCTAACACTCTTCAAAATCAATCTGTCTTATACTCTAGCACCAAACATACTTCAAAAGTAATCCTTCTCACACTCACTCATCAAACACTCTTCATACACAATTCAAAGTTCATTCCAATTCCAATTCAGAGTCAATTTAATCTCAATTCAACTTCAATCTCAATTCCAATTAAAATTCAATCCAATTCCAATCAAAATTCAATTCCAAATCAGAATTCAGTTCCAAATTAAATTCAATTTTAATCCAATTCAAGTTCAATTTTGATTCAAATTCAATTCCAATTCAACTTCAATTCAAATTCATCTCAAATCAAATTCAATTTTCAATCCAAATTCATTCAAATTCAATTCCACATTCGTTTAAATTCAATTCCAATTCAAATTCAATTCCAAATCAATTCCAATTCAATTCCAATTCAATTTCAAATTCAATTCCGATTCAATTTCAATATCAATTCCAATTCCAATAAAAAATCAATCCAATTTCAGTTCAACTCCAATTCAAGCTCAATTTCAATTCAATTCTGATTCAAATCAATGTCCATTCAATTCCAATTCAACTTCGATTTCAATTCAATTCCAATTTCCCATATACTATAAATGTCTCATAGACCCGAGCGTCTCACTGACTTTGTCATTGCAATGATTTGAATGTCTCACATACCAGAGCGTCTTAGACTCGAGCGTCTCATAGACCCAAGTGTCTCACAGACCCGAACGTCTCACAGATCCGAGCGTCTCATAGACTCAAGCGTCTCACAGACTTCGACATCTCTACGTTTCAAACGTCTCATAGACCCGAGCGTCTCACAGACTAGCATCCCAAACCCGAAACTTCTCGAAACTCCAAACCCTTCTAAATCTCAAACACCTCAAATATCTTCAAACTCCATAACATCAAAACTTCCAAGACCCAAAGACTGTGAACTACGTAAGGTCTGATCTCAATAGGGAGTTGAGAGTACGTAGAAAACCCACACAGGATGCGACCCCACATCAATCAAATACCCTTTTGCACTCAGCCATCTCACCTCCAAACACCCCACACACTTCCGACCCTCAATTACCACAAAAAACTCAACCACCCCAAAACATGTGAATTACGTAAGGTCTAATCTCAACAGGGAGTTGAGTACGTAGGCAACCCACACAGGGTGCGACCCCATTCCAATAAAAAAACCCTTTTCCCACTCTAAGGTATTCTTTATACCTCCCAAAACACTCAAACCTTCTTCAGCTCCCACAAACTTCAAATCATCGGACTCAAAGTCTTGTCCATTCACTCTACCTCAAACTTCTCCCAAACCTTCATTCTATACTCATTCAAATTCCCCAATTCCTTTTTTGACGCTAGCTTGGCAGAAAATCTCACCTCATCCACTCTCTTTCTCTCTTCCCACCTTAATCCTATCCTTGGCTCTTGAATGAATCTCTTAATAAGGTTTTGAAGAAGGCAATCCCGACAATTGGAGACCGAGGTTTCCTCGAGCACCAATCTGAAGTTGTGGTCGTTGCCACTTCCAAGGGGTGTAACCCAGTACGAATCCACACAGAATTTCTGAAATGACCAGATAACTCCTATCCATAAGCAACAATCTCAGAGCCAATCAACGGTTCTTAGATCCCGATCTTCCTTCCTAGTTATCATAGGTCAAACTAGGTGGCAACTCTAGTCAATTTCCTCCCTTAGGGCATAAGTCCGCGTGGAGACCATTGAGAGCGGGTGTAGTGCACACTTGCACTCTCCCTTATGCTTTGGGAAAGACGGACGATTTAGAAGGTATTTGAGGGCTGCCATGAATAACTGGTTTTCACCTTCCACATAATGGCATTTTCTGGGATCTAGGGTTTTCAGTCAGACCATTTAGATAGACCCCCTTCATACCGAAAAAATCTCCCTCCACACACATATCTATTTCACCGATTAAAAAAAATCGTCGAAATAGGTGACGTTACTTCCCCTATTCAAACATATCTATTTCACGGTTGTTCCGTACAACCGGTGAAATAAACATGTTTATTCGTCGGTTTTACAACCGGTGAAATCTATTTCGTCGGCTTTTATTTCGCCGGTTCTGAACCGGTGAAATAGGCCCATAATAACCGATGAAATAGGTATTTTTTCTACTAGTGCCTGGATCGGGTCTGCTCTTGTTAAATTCCAACGAGCCTAATTTGATTGTTGATCAGACTGTATTGCTGTTGGTACATGACTACGGCCTTTAATGATGCCTTATTAGGCAAAGAGGAAGTCACGTGATCCACAGATCTTTGGCCGAAGGGCACTACTGTTGGTGCACACAGGACGATTGTTCATTAAAAGTTAATATACTAGTTGTCCTAACATGACACCCAATTGTGTTAGAGTAGACACGGTAATGAATAACGGGCCTTGAAGGCCGAGTAACGAGTACCGTTCGCTGAAAGCAACCTTCACGTCTTATTGGGTGGTTACTTACATTATTTACGCCTTTCATTATAAACTGTAAATTGGAACATCATGGAATTAATCTAATATCAAGATGACTAAACGACCTAAGTGACCTAAAGGGTCCAGGATTACACTTTAGCATATTCAGCATTTCGCTGAGCCTATACGACACCACATTACATGGACTTGGTCGAGTTATGAAGCCGGAGTGCGAGACCTCGGGTAGAGGACTTTTGTTTTTGATATTACACTTTTCAGATTTGGGTTGTATTACTACATATATTGATAAACATGGGATTTGGTTTAGTAGCTCACTGGTCTGTTGTATACGGATTATGGATTTAGTTAGTTTGTATATGTAGTAGTTGAATATCTCGGATCCTCACAGCGGTTATCAGTTTATTTATTATGTTAAATGTTTGCTTCTTTACTCACATGGGTGAGTAATGACATGTGACTCCCGAGTAAGGACGATTGTACTTTATTTTCTGCTGCGACGCATTTTATTTATGCTACAAGTATTACTAATACGAGATTAACGAGAGGGGTGTTACAAAGAAGTAGAAACTACTCTGCTTTGGATTCGCTTTTATGACACATGAAAAGCACGTCAGAAGTTCAAGTAGAAAATAAACGATAAAGAGAACGAGAGTAATTGAGTGGGATGTGTATTTAAGCTTTCTTTCTTGATGAGGAAGTTACGTACGATACTTAAGAGTAATTAGACTAATTAGAAAATCATGAGAGTATTTATATAGCTAACGTTTATATAAGATAAAATGAATCATCTTCCACTAAATATTTAAGAACGTGACATAAATATAGGGAAACAGTTACCAACCACTCCGACTTCCAAACTACCAACAAAATCAGCCACTTTGGAAGAACCCTACCAAATGCTTGCTTCGGGGAAGACTCTCGGAAGAATTCCACCATACTGAACACCTTACCCAAGGTTACACCAAGTACTAGGGATGGCAATGGGTTGGGTTTTGATAAGTGTGAAATATAGAGCATTTGAAAGGTTTAATTTGTCTATTATTTTCAGTGGTTTGACTAATATTCCTCACTTATCATGTGTTTTTTCAATGATTTGAGTTTAGATCAGAATTGATGCATTTTATGTATGAAATGTGGGTAAAAGTCATGGAATTGCATTCTTCACTTCACAAACTTCGCAACACAACAAACGGGGAGCAAAACGGAGTCCAAACGAAGAATATAGGCCCGAAACAAGTTTCACTCGTCGAGATACTAACATGTCCCAACATACATTTGAACTTATATGTTCGGACAGAGGTCAAAATTTCCTAAAAATTTGTCCTAATATGCGTCCGAACTTCCAACTTCGGACACCGCGTAAAGAATTCAAAAATATGCATTTTTAAGAGTAAAAATGCCTATTTTTGTTTAAAAAAAGTCACATACGGATGGGGAAAACAAAACTATTCACGCCGGATGCCTCAAACGAGGATTGCACCTCCCAATCTAACCACACCATCGCTACCTCTTCATCATCTTCAACCTCCAGCCGGCGAGTCTTCAAATCTGACAAGCACAGCAAGAGCAGGAGTCTTCTCCACCAGATGATTCTCTTCTATCTCTGTTTGTTATTTCTTATAACATGTTAGGCTAGGAAGGATTTACTCTGGGAGATGGTTATTTGTAGCTAGTTGATTATGCAATACTAAAATTGTGTTTATAAGAGATTTTATTTCTTGATTGTTCAGATTCAAATTCAAGCTGTGCTTTTTAATAGATTTCATGGATTTGTTAATTAGCTTTTGAATCTTGTTATGATCAGATCAGTGATTAACAAGATGTTCATATTAATCTGTTGTCTGTGGAAACTAGATTTGATTGATTACTTTGCCCTTCAGGTGCTTTAATTCTTGTGGAGAATCAAATTGGATTAATTAGGTTTTCCTTCAAGTTTGAATAATTCTTTGTGCTTAATCATCTAAGTGTGTTTCGCCAGAATCTTGATTAAATCGTGCGAGTTTTGCTAGATGAGCTTTTTGTGATTAGGATTTAATGCAGGTAAGATATTGAAGAATTTAGCCAATCCATATCTCTTGTTAAATTATAGAAGTTTGCATAATCTAACTAGCAAAGAATAACCTGAACCCAGAGTTCCGTTCATCCATATCATCTTTTCTGTTTTATTTAATTTTTTTCTTTTATTTTATCCTTGTTATTTAAATCTTCAAAACAAAACGAACAACCCCTCGATTTCTATTTTCTAGGATTAGGCTTATTTTCTTCAAGTCCAGCGGATTGATACCCGGTTGCTTCTGTTTACTATACTACTGCGACCGGGATTTTGTAACCCGACATACTTTTTGATTTATTATTTTCAAGGTTTGATTTCTTAGTTTTAGCATATCAATTTTACTGTTTGCAGGTTCGGGTCGGGTGACGTTTCGCCCGACCTATTGCCGTCATCTGTTTCTTTTCAGTAGTATTTTTAATCTTTAATAGCTTATATAAGCTTGGTTTTTCAAAAACTACACTATATTTGTTCAGTAATACACCATATCAACTAATGTCAATAACATACGCAAAACATAGACCATTAACCAATATATTTCCATACTATCTCAACAAATATGAGATAAGTATATTTTTATTTAACATAATACATACGGGTGACTGGTCGGGTGACTGGATAAAAAAATGTTCACCCGACTCGACCCGTCACCCGCATCCGTTTCACTTATCACCCATTTTCACCCGTTTTAACAGGTCGGGTGGTCGGGTAAAATAGACATCCACACCCATTATCATCCCTACCGAGGACTAGGACATAGACAACTACTGAGTTTAAGATTTTCCGAGATATTTCACTTTTAGTATTTGTGAGGTAGAAAAATATAAATTTTCATAAAGCTTTTTTTTGTTCTTCACGTTCTTCTCTGTGTTCTACATTAAATTTAAGCATTTTTTCATCTCACAAGGTATCTCTTCATGTTTATCTTGTATTAAACAAATGTAACCTATTTAGTTTAAGCAAAAAGAAATAGAATCGGAAAAGACACCGGCTACGGAGCTTCTGGCGTGTCAACGTCTACTGTGTCTTGTAGCTCGTAGTAGGCTACTTTTTACACTTTAAAAAAATTCTTACTACCTCCGTCCCACGTTCCTCTTCCTGTTTACTTTTGGCACGCTTTTCCACTTCAATATTAAACATATAAGATAAAATAAATTTTATAACATATAGTTTTTTACATGAGGATTCTATTGCAAAAATTAGATTTGTAAAATTATATCATCTTATATGTTAAATATTGAAGTCAAACGACATATTCAAATAGTAAACCAGACAGTCAATAAGGGACGGAGGGAGTTTATTTGTACATTAAAATTATAAATAAATTGTTACAAATTATAGTTAGTAAATATATAATTATTAAACTTTTAACTTAAAATACAGTACTACAATGACTGTAATAACAACTCTCAAAAGAAATTAGAATAATAATAATCATATGTATTAAGAAGTTAATTTTTTTTGATAATTTAGGCATTACCCTTTTATTAAATATACACGTTCCCTGACAAAAGTCAGTCGGGTGAGTAAAAACGGGTCTCATTAAAACCTCGTTAGGTGAAACCCAATGAGAAAAAGTCCAAGAAGGAAAAAGTGTACCCAACTCAACTCCCATGATTACATCAGTTGGCATTCACTGTTACAATACCAGCATCCAGACTCTAGACATAACACTAACACCATTATGCATGAACCTACTTGCATATAGACTATGTCGGACACACACATAACCCCTAATAATACATATGCCTCTCTACTAACCCTTTAACCAAAGCAACCAAACAACCCCCATTTAAGAAGTTAGGGGGCGTTTGGTTCAAAGGGGGGAAACGGAATGGAATCAGGAAAGGGAATGGAGAGGAATGAAAAAGAATTCCCTTTGATTTTCCTAGTTGTTTGTTTGAACTGGGGAAATGAAATAAATAACGGTCAACGGCCGCTGGTCAATGGTCAACGGTTGCTGGCTGCCGGTCAACGGCCATTAATTACTGGTCAAGATTCACGGTCAATGGTCATTAGTCATCGGTTAATGGTCATATGTTGTCGGTCAAAGTGTACTAGGGAAAGGGAATCCCATTCCCTAGTAGGGAGTGGGGAATCAGGAAAAAGGGTTTTGGGGTAATCCCATTCCTTTCCCTTTCCTGAAAACAGGAAAAATTGGCAAAACAAACAGCAGGAAAGGGAATCATTCCGATTTCCTTTCCTGATTACCCCAAAACAAACGCCCCCTAAATGATTCAGTAATAAACGACCTCAACAAAAAATGGGCTACCACATTCTCCTCCTGGTCTTTTACAAGTCTTCTCAAGAAGAAAAAAATGAACAAAATCCCAGAGCAGATCAAGTCTCATAGATAGTCTCCAGGTCATGTCCGCGAATGAATTCCTAACGTTCGAAAGGAAAAAAAGGGTAACGAAAGTGCCGTTACCAACAAAAAACAAAAAAGAGGCTTAACGACTAAAGGGCAAACAAGTACTTGTTGCTTCAACAATCATATTGCGCTCTCTCGGGGAAAATCCTAACGTCTCTTTTCTCTAGCGATGCTCTCTTTATCTTTCCGGAGATCTCAGAACCGTCGAGATCTGGTTTATCTATTCGCGTTTGGATGCAAGATTCGATTCCCGAGTGTAGTTTAATTTAAGAATTCACTCTTGTTATGGAGGTATTGGATAAGCAGAGGTCGGAGGAGATGGAAGCGTCAACAACTCCCACAACGCCGGTCGGTCGAAGAGGTTGCTGTCGGTAATGGCGGTGGTAGCACGGTGGATGGTCATCCTTATGCGTTTCATGTTTCGGGTCCTCGAAACCTTTCTTCGCCTAATTGGAGAGATCTCATCAACTCTAGTTGGTTTGTTTTCTCTCTTCGTCTCTCTTCTTTTGTTTTTGTGTGTGCTTTGAGGTTTCTTTTATTCTATCCTGTGCTCGCTTTCTTCTATGACTCTGGGTGTGTGGTTGTGCGGGGGTTCAAGAAAAAGATGACGGGAGTCGGAGATGAGATTGTCTTGTCGTTTTGCAGTTTAAGTTCTTTGTTACGTGATAATTTGATCTGGATGGGAGTGGAAACAGCAGAAGTGGAGGGCGCGAGGTCTAAGTTTCATTTGGATTCTCTAAACCAAAGTTGTTATGTTTACAAATAGCTATTGAACGTGGTGAATTGGTGGGTGTTTGGTTTTCATTCCGTTGGGTACCTCTGAAAAAAGAACAGAATGAAAACAAAAATTAACAGTTAGCTAATTGCAATGGCATCAGGATCTAAAATCTGAAGTATCGAATGCTACTTTAGATTTGACATGAGATACATGACTACTTCACATTTACTTGAACATCTAATAATCTAGGATGAGAACATGAATTGATTACCATGTTCAAATTCAATACGAATCTTGGGGGCCTAACAGGAAGATGGGAATCTATTTCTGCTTTTGGTGGGTAGAACATACAGTCGTAACCAGGATCCCAACGTTCATCCAGGAAATCAAGTTATAAACTAGATCCAACATGCATCCAATAATCAAGTTATAAACTGGATCCCAACATGTCACGAATTCAACTCGTCACTAAATCCTTAAGTGTGTATACAAAAAACTAAGAGTAGAAATTAGGCTAACTGTGTCCTAATGTAGCCTACAGTATCTCAAAGTAATGTGTGCCTACAGTATCTCAAAGTAATGCGTCCTAATGTGGCCCGCATTTAGCATCTCATTGTGTACTAATGCGGTCTACATGCACTATGTATATTCTTCTTTACAGCTAACATGGTGTAGCAGCTGATGATGAAGTCTCTGCAGCAATGATAGCTCCACGGCTTGCTCTTCTGCTCCCTGGCAGTTGGACCTCCCGTACGTGTCTTTTGCTTTGACCAAATAGCAAACAGGTGGTGCACCTTGATATGTTTGACCTCTTGCTTGCTGGTCCCTCCCATTCTTCCTTTTTTTTATTTTTTTATTTTTTAAGGCCTTCCAATTCTCATTTTCAGCATAAGAGGTAGAACTTTAGGATAATCTTCAACCGGCCAATACCGCTGATCAGGTACTGGCTCCAAGTTAAGAGTGTATATTATCTTATAATTCTTGACAAAAGAAAACTCATCCACATATTCCTTTGGCTCCTCTCCAGAATATAGAATTACCCTTACTCTATGGTTACAAGGGATGCGAGATATTTCCATGCTCCACAAAGGCACTCTTTTCGATTCAAATCCACTGTCACTACCAATGTTGTGAAAAACGGAATGAGACGGCCGAATAACGGTGAAGCGGGCGTTCATCCTTTGAACGCATCAAAACATTCATCCCTAATCCGTATGAATAATCATCCTGTTTTTGAAAGCGTATCACTGTATATACTTTGTATAATCATACAAAATGTTCTTTTTCAAAAAATGGTGAGATGACCGTTCAAGATCCTACGAGAAAAATGCTGACTGATTTCAATATATATTAATCCTAATGACCTAATCTTCTATATTCATCACAGTCTGGTGACCTGAAACACCTATGTTTGTTTCAATTCCCCATCGGTGCATCAGGCATCAACCTCTTCGAGGCGGTAAACCAACAGGGAGGTTCCAATTCTACATCTTCCATTACTTCTTGCCTCTTCGATTCTTGATTATGCAGGTTGTAAACTAACAAGAAGGTTCTCATTCACTCCTCTGTTTTTGTTCTGCTTCAATTACTTGCTGCAATTCACCTTACTCCTATATCACTACTGCGGTGCTGCCCAAAGTTGGAAGAAATACAACAAATTAATTTCCTAGTTTCACTGGTGTGACTCACTTTTGCGATTTCACTGCTGCAGTGCTGCTGTATAGGGACCGTGGTGATATGTCTAAAAGGAGAAGGAAGGGAACACAACTCACTGTTGTGGCTAGAAGAATAAGACGGTAAATGAACTTTACATTTGGCTAAATTTTTTTAAATATTACTTATTCATTTCAGCAGCTAATTAATTGTATCAAATTTGTCTTTGAGTTAGGGTTGTAAAACAATATATTAAGCTAGCTTTGGTTATAATGTTTTAATCAATAGTCTATTCTTTTGCTGGAATTATGTATAATTATAATAGTCAACAACATATATATATATATGAATTCTCAAACTTTTTCATGTCACAAGCGACTTATATATGGTTTATAATATTGGTATCATGTAGTCATTATATATGAAATCATCATATAATGTTTAGATCTAATTAGTTTAGTGAAAATTCCATATACAATAAATCTATAAAAACTTGTTTGGAATTACAAACTTGTTTATTGGGTCAATATAATGGAAATTTTCATAATGCGCTCTGGATTCTTCCACGCATTGTCTGTGACCGTTGGAGAGAGGAAACGTTCTTGACCCTAAAATCTAATAAAAATGCCCCAGTCTACGCTTATTTCCTTTTCCATTAGCTTTTCCCAAATAAAACACTCCACACTCCCATATTCTCTCAACAAAACAAATTATAAACACTCCACACTCCACACGCTTCCATCTCCTTTCCATTAGCTTTTCCTAACGTCTCTTTTCTCTATCGATGCTCTCTTTATCTTTCCGGAGATCTCAGAACCGTCGAAATCTGGTTTATCTATTCGCGTTTGGATGCAAGATTCGATTCCCGAGTGTAGTTTAATTTAAGAATTCACTCTTGTTATGGAGGTATTGGATAAGCAGAGGTCGGAGGAGATGGAAGCGTCAACAACTCCCACAACGCCGGTCGAAGGGGTTGCTGTCGGTAATGGCGGTGGTAGCACGGTGGATGGTCATCCTTATGCGTTTCATGTTCGGGTCCTCGAACCTTTCTTCGCCTAATTGGAGAGATCTCATCAACTCTAGTGGGTTTGTTTTCTCTCTTCGTCTCTCTTCTTTTGTTTGTGTGGCTTTGTTGTTTCTTTTATTCTATCTGTGCTCGCTTTATTCTATGACTCTGGGTGTGTGTTGTGCGGGGGTGTTCAACTGTACGTGATAATTTGATCTGGATGGGAGTGGAAACAGCAGAAGTGGAGGGCGAGGTCTAAGTTCATTTGGATTCTCTAAACCAAGCTGTTATGTTACAAATAGCTATTGAACGTGGTGAATTGGTGGGGTTGGTTTTCATTCCGTTGGGTTCTTCTGAAAAAAGAACAGAATGAAAACAAAAATTGACAGTTAGCTAATTGCAATGGCATCAGGATCTAAAATCTGAAGTATCGAACGCTACTTTAGATTTGACATGAGATACATGACTACTTCACATTTTACTTGAATATCTCATGATCTAGGATGAGAACATGAATTGATTACCATGTTCACATTCAATACGAAGCTTGGTCTTTATATTAACCTTAACAGACTCCATTCTTTCAATTCTGTCTCTAATCTCCATTTTCCACTTGATAATTTCAGGAAGGACAGCAACTATAAGAGAACAGTGATGACTCGCTTCATCCGGGCAGTCTATTAAATTACTTGAATTAGACTGGCAAGAACTCCGCACAGCTAGCACATCCAAGTGGTGGCTACCATTCAAGTACAAGCTAGCCCAGACGTTGATTGATGAACGTCCATCTTGGGCGCCTTACAGGAAGATGGGAATCTATTTCTGCTTCTGAGTAGAACATACACTCGAAACCTGGATCTCAACATGCATGCAGGAAATCAAGTTATAAACTGGATCCCAACATGCAGTCACGAATTCAACTCCTCACTAAATCCTTTAGTGTGTATACAAAAAACTAAGAGTAGAAATTGGGCTAACTGTGTACTAATGCAGCCTTTAGTATCTTAGAGTAATGCGCCTACAATATCTCAAAGTAATGCGTCCTCCTAATGCGACCCGCATTTAGCATATCATTGTGAACTAATTCAGTCTACATGCACTATGTATATTCTTCTTTACAATTCTTAATCATTATTATTATTCATATATAATCTCATCAAAATCCACATGTTCACCACAAATAAATCATTTCATCAAATCACCATAATTAAATAATTCCATTTGTCACATAGTCATATCATTAATGATTTTACAATAATTTCTTATTGATCTCTTCTCTAAAAATGATAACTAAATATTTACTAATGTCCACTATAAAATAAACTGCACAAAAATAAATTCAACGATCATTATTACAAATAATTCAATCCCAGATAATAGTGGAACATCAAAGATAAAACTGATTAAAAAAACAACTTATTTAGTATAGTAAAATCAGTATTAGTGTTTAGATCACATCATTAATATTATTATAACTCTGTTATAATCAAAATAAATGTACCTAATTAAGCAAATAAACATGAGAACATTGAAAAGATAATAAAAGAAGTTGCCAAAAAATGTTATTTATTAAAATGAATTCTCTTTAATAAAAATAATATATTCATAACCTACATAATATATGTACTCGTCGTAAGATTTTAGTATACTTGCAAATTATAATATATATTCTCGTATAAAATATATAACATACGTATTTTGAAATTTATGAGTATTTCAATCATGAAATAGTACTACCGGATATACGACCTGCATTTACTCTTCACCGGAATTTTCCTGTTCAGAGTTGGTTTCACACAACTCAATTATCATCACAGTTGAATTCTCCCGTAATTACACCACAGGGTGTGTGATTTTGTCTTCTGGCTGAGTGGGAAGCGCACAATAGATGTCAGTCAGCCAACAGGCTTGACTTTATTGTGCGCCACCAGTGCAAGTTTTTTTTTTGATTTCTCTTTGTTAAGGAGGCACACACTGCAAGTCAGTCTTCTGGCTGACTGATTTGCAGTGTACGCCTCCTTAACAAAGGAGAAATCTGTATTTTTAAATCGGCTACTTTGTTTAGGGAGCGCATACTAGAAGTCAGTCTCCTTTAGAAATGAGACAACCAACGGCTCTTTCTTCTCCCAACGACTATTAATGACTAGTTTTTTCACAACATCTATATATATGCATCTTTATTTTCTGATTACAATACCTACTCTTCTTATCGAATTGCTTCTCCAAACTAAACTCAGAAACTCATATTGCTTCCTCTTCCTTTGCTCCTTTTGTCAAAACCATCTAAACTATGGAAATTCTTTGTACTCTCTATCTTCATATAGATCTCAATTATGGAAATCATGGAGTATATTTTCATATTTCCCCTTCCTCTAGGTTTATATTCACACACATATCCGAATTATCCACATTCAGTTCTTTCAAAAATCATGTTAAAAATCAAGTAGATTCAGATTGGGGAGGAGATACGTGATTACCTCCATCGTTTATCGGAAGCTCGAGAGCAAATACCACTCCCTTCATTTGTTCCTCTTCAGTCAACAACGACGCTCTTGTTAGGATGATGATATCCAACTTCTTGCAGAATCCCGATATCGTGAGGAACCTGGAAGTGGAAGTGAAGTTCGAGTCTGCTGCTACAACTTCATTCGAGAATAACCCCGTTAATTTGGGTGTTGATGAACATAGTTCGGAAGATGATCCTAAGATGGAGCCGGAAGACTTCCCTGATGATGATGATGATGATGAAGTTGACAAAGTCGGTCCTTCGACACCAGCTGAACCTTACACACCAATTGGCTGACTGACATCTATTGTGCGCCACCAGTGCAAGTTTTTTTTTTTGATTTCTCCTTTGTTAAGGAGGCACACACTGCAAGTCAGTCTTCTGGCTGACTGATTTGCAGTGTACGCCTCCTTAACAAAGGAGAAATCTGTATTTTTTAAATCGGCTACTTTGTTTAGGGAGCGCATACTAGAGTCAGTCTCCTTTAGAATTGAGACACCAACGGCTCTTTCTTCTCCCAACGGCTATTATTGACTAGTTTTTCACAACATCATATATATGCATCTTTATTTTCTGATTACAATACCTACTCTTCTTATCGAATAGTCTCCAAACTAAACTCAGAAACTCATATTGCTTCCTCTTCCTTTGCTCCTTTTTGTCAAAACCATCTAAACTATGGAAATTCCTTGTACTCTCTATCTTCATATAGATCTCAATTATGGAAATCATGGAGTATATTTTCATATTTCCCCTTCCTCTAGGTTTATATTCACACACATATCCGAATTATCCACATCAGTTCTTTCAAAAATCATGTTAAAAATCAAGTAGATTCAGATTTGGGAGGAGATTACGTGATTACCTCCATCTTTATCGGAAGCTCGAGAGCAGATACCCACCCCTTCATTTGTTCCTCTTCAAGTCAACAGCGACGCTTTGTTAGGATGATGATATCCAACTTCTTGCAGAATCCCGGTATCGTGAGGAACCTGGAAGTGGAAGTGAAGTTCGAGTCTGCTGCTACACTTCATTCGAGAATAACCCCGTTAATTTGGGTGTTGATGAACATAGTTCGGAAGATGATCCTGAGATGGAGCCGGAAGACTTCCCTGATGATGATGATGATGATTGAAGTTGACAAAGCCGGTCCTTCGACACCAGCTGAAACTTACACACCAATTGCTTCATTCTTAAGCAGGTCGACCTGCAAGCCATAAGCCAAATGCCTTCAGATCTCGACCGACGTGGTATACCGTATTGGAGGCCAGGGCAAGAGTTTTGTCAAAGGTCAGGAGTTTCTGAACAAAAATGTTCGTTATGGCTGTCAAAGATATCACTTGCAAAAAAATGTTGATTTTCTACACAAGAAAACACCAGAAAAGTCTACGTGTTAAAAGTGTCGAAGATGAAGGATGCAAGTTCTATTTTCGAGCATATCTGTTGACGGATGCATTTGAATGGCGTGTTGTACGCAAGTTCACTCCTCACTCGTGTTCTCCTGTCTTGAACGAGAATAATGACCGGTTCATAACCTACCATTTCATTGCCGAGGCGATGATTCCCCGAGTGAAGGAGAATCCGGGACTACAAGTGAAGACTGTTATTCAATTAATCCGCCAGGACTATCGTAGGAAAATAAGCTATAAAAAAGCTTGGTTGGGTCGTGCTGAAGCCATAAGAAGAGTTTACGGGGATTGGGTGCAGTCATATACCGAACTACCCAGGTACATCTTAACCATAAGACATTACATGCCTACTTCGTTTGTGGATTTGGAGTCTAATGTTGTGTTTGAGAACGAGATGCAAACCACATCAGTTAGGCAATTTAAGCGTTGCTTCTGGGCATTCGGGCCATGCATAACTGCTTTCAATTACATGAAACCCCTACTACAAATAGATGCGACTCACCTTTACGGGAAGTACAAGGGTAAGTTACTAGTGGTTGTTGCGCAAGATGGTAATAACAAGATTATTCCCATGGCTTTCGGCTTGGTTTCCGGGGAATCCAGGGATGACTGGAATATTTTCTCGATCGTGTGCGTAACAAAGTTATCGGGCCACGTTGTGATGTCGTTGTAATTACTGACCGTGCCGCAGCTATAATGTCAATTATGAGGGAGGATCAATACTGGCTTCCACCATACGCAGAACATTTCTTGTGTCTCCGTCACGTAGCTTCGAACTTTCAAACCAGATATGGGAACAAGGAATGGAAGAAGTTTTTGATAAACACCGGTAATTATTTGATTTATACTTCTGTTATTAACTGTAAGTTAGTAGTAATTGTTTATGACTGTTTGATTTTTATTTGTTTGTTGTTAGGTTACTCATTTAGGAAGGATATTGTTGATGAAAGATTGAGTCATTTAATATCTCTTCACCCCTCGATTGCTGCCTTCTTCAATGATCTCCCAGTGGAGAAATGGTCCCGTGCTTATGATGACGGTAGACGGTGGGGTCATACAACCACCAATCTGGTGGAGTGCATGAATGGTGTGTTGAAGATGGTTCGCTTGCTGCCCGTGACAGCAATTGTGGAGAGCACACTGTACAAGCTTATTGATTATTTCCGGATAACTTGGAAACGTATACTGCACAAAGGAATAGCGGATCGATTTTTACAAGGCAACTGCTTGAAAGGGTTAACGAGAACCAAATCCTATCGAACTATCACCGTGTGGTTGTCATTGATTCGATGGATTTGGTATTCGAGGTCGTTGACAATGGTGATGCCACCCTAAGGCGAGACAAAGGTAAATTCGTTGTCCGAATCAACGAAGAAGACTATGTGGGAGTGGCAGGCCTTTAAGTACCCCTGTTCACACGTTATGGTTGTTTGTTCCAGCACCACACTTGATTGGAAGAACTATGTTCATAGCGTTTACAGACTTGATACGATGATACAGGCATATCAGGAGAACAAATTTGTTCCTTTAGGTAACCAAGGCAACTGGCCTTCGTATGTCGGCCTCACTGTGGTTCCTGACCCAAATATGATGCGTACAGTCAGAGGACGTCCAACATTTTCACGTATTCCAAATGAGATGGACGAGGCGTATGAACGTGAAAGACGAAGGTGCGGGGTGTCGACAACGGGGACATATTAGGAGAAACTGCCCAAATGCTAGTTATGATTGAAGAAATATCTGTTGTCAATCCTTTTTTTTAGTTACCAACTGCTCCTGCTTTGACAGGTCGTGCCTTTAGCAAGCACCCAAAAGAATGTAACGGAATGTATTGTATTTCAATAAAATTAGGTGTGCCTACTTCGGTGATTGGTGGTGTTATAACCATGGTCTTAGTTTGATCATGTAAATAATCATGCATCACTATATGTATTTGTTATTATTAAGGGAAGTACAATGTTTATTGAATTATAGAAGCAGCCCCAATGAATGGAGCACACAACAGTGGTACATTATTACGGAAGAGCATCATCGTACAGTGAGTTATATGACAAACATACTTAAAACCGCCAATAATTTGTCAAAGTTTTATGACCATAATTAACCATCTACCTTCTGCTCATATTCCACCAGCAGCTGAATCATACCCATGTGTTGCTTGTTGTCTATGTAGTTTTCAACCATAAGACGCACGTCTTCGTCATTTGCGATTACCATCTGGCTCCAGAAAGGCACTGGGAGAGGAAACATCATTTTTCGGAAGACAATGGATGTTGGAACAAACTTCTCATTCCACAATCAAGGTTACACTCAACTAGGAATTTGAAATAGTTGAAGTCAGCGAAATCTGTAATCGTGAGACGACGCGTTGTGCCGTAGTCGGTTGGTTCGAAGTAAAAGCCAGAATCATCAAAGGATGGGATGTGGTGCATATACATCATACAGGGAATAAACATTTTAGATGTAAAATTTAAGTGGAGGGTGTAATGGCAATGGTTTATACATCATAAAACTTCAAGGGCGACTGAGTTATTTATGGACGTTGGCACGACCTTAGGTCGGGACCGGTTGAGTTTATGCCTCATACAGTCTAATAACATCTTACCTTCTCGTAGTATCTTATCCCATACAGTGATACCATCTTATCATGTTCCAATTTGCTAGACTCTGGTTGATGGTGGGTTTCGAACGCATATGAGATTTCTTAGATTTCCTTGGATAAGATATGAGAATATTTTTTTATTGCCACAACTTTTGGTTGCATCTTGTGCTCAATTCGCGGCTCCTCCTCGATGTGTACTTTTGTATCAAGTGCAGTCTACTCAAAGCATCTTTAATAAGCTTCATCAACGTGTAACAATTACATACAGGACACTGAGTTACAGCTTCCCTATTCTTTCTGGCAGCCTATGGTTTTCACATTGTCCTTTTGTAGGTGTGTCTGTAACTCTAGTTTGAAATTGATTCATGTACTTTTCATAAGGCAGTCCTCTATTTACGATTTTTCAGGACTACAACACTCTACTTCTTTGTGTTGTCTTGTCATTTACACTACAAGTACTTCGATGGACACCATGTGACTTATCTTTACACTGCTCACACTTTCTTCAATAAAATGGAGAAATGACAACTCCATATGTTATTATTGAACACTATTTTGACTGTACCATGTACTCCATTTGCTTCAGTTCTCCTTCCTATAAATACTGGAAATCTTGCTTAAAAAACCTGCATCAGCTCCCCTTCTTCTACCTTTGTAATGGATCTACCGTGTATCTTGTGTGTGCATGTTACCCCCTCTTTTGATGAGACTGGATTTTATTTTGAAAGACAATCAAATTCACGTTTTATTGATTTTGATATTCACTGGTCAATAACCTACCAACAACTGTACAACTGCGTGGGGAATTCCTTAAGGTCATGTGTTGCAAGGAACTGCATTGTGCACACCATAATGCACAGACTCCTGCTTGAGTCTCCCCCAGATGTCGCATGGACTCCGCTCCTCATTGTGAACGACCATGATGTACACCAGATGATACAAATGTTTGAGGGTAACCGTGATGTCTATGGCAACAGAATGGAGATTTCGGTAACCTATTCGCTCGCTCCTCCGGTATTTGTTAACAACTCAGACTCAGAGACTTCAACAGAAGAGACTGTAGAAGACGAAGGCAATAGTGACACCTCAGCTTGCAACACAGATGATGATGGGGAAGTAGATGATTAGTGATGTGTTGTGTTTGAATGTAAGGTCATCACCGTTGTAACTGCTAGATTTTTAAGTTGCAAATAAAACGTTTAGCACGACCTTTGTATGGATCAGCATCAACTATTATAAAATACGATATCCGTCGGAAAATATCTCAAACAGAAAGTGCTCATATTAGAATGGTTAGCTAGTTAGGAATCAGTTAGAAGTCCTATACTGCATTACTTGGTCAATACAATACACAACAAGCACACACACACACACTTCATTTCCATTCATTCATTTCATGAATTATACAAACTAGAGTTTAAGATAAGCATTCAACAAGGAACAATATCGTATAAGCACAAGTAGCATAGCATCTTACCTTTTCTCCTACCTCAATAAAAGAGCTTTGTATGGACCTTATCAATCGAATCATCTTGTTCACTCACTTACCTTCACAGATTATCTTATTGAAGGAATGTGATTCAAGGCGTTTCGATGCTATCCTTAACTAAGGTAGCATTATAAAAGGAAGACAAACCTTCGAGAGTTTCGACCATTAACAAATCAGTTCCTTACCATTTCGTCTACTCGCCAAAAATGAATCTACCAATTAGATTGTTCGTAGATTACACTCACATGGTGGATAGGTTCGGTTTCAACTTCCGTCCAACAGACACATCGCAGATATTTGATCTTGAATTGTAATTCATTCATTCTTTTGAAGCACTGATGTCTATAATCCGTCAATGTCTGGGTCTGAGTAGCAATACTTGTCGAGCAATTACAATAATATACAGATCATTGGCCTACAGCTTCCCTACACCATTCTGGGAGCTAATGTATATCACTGAAGATGCAGATGTAGAGGCGATGGTGGAAAATTACAAGGACTACATCGAGCATATTGATAGGATTCAAATTCTAGTTCAGTTGACTAATGACATTAAGTGTTGAGCGAACAAAATGCAACAACATCATTAAGTACGAACTGTGGATGGTGTTGTACTATTTCTCTCTAGTTTTGGAATAAGGCAACGACGGACGTCATTGCTTACGCATTTGTTTGTTTTAAGCAAAATGCACACACTGTCGAATACATAATAATAAAAACTCTTATTCTAATAAATGATATCCATCATTGTTATTTTACAAATACGCACAAAGAAAACAAACATTACGTTACACAATAACAGTGGCAGAGTTACTAACAGTGGGCGTATGAGCGGTTTCCTGCGTTTAGACCACGACTCTCCCCCGATCGAATAAATCTGTCACCCCACCTTTCTCTTGCCCTTAGGTAACAATAATGCGTCATTTGGTAGTCCAAACTGTAAGTGCAAAGTAGCACCCGAGTGCAGTTTTTTATTATGCAGTTTTTGCGTTGGGTGGGACTTTGACCATTCTTTGAATAGGTTGCTGCTGTCCGTTGGCCACCATTTTTTGACACAATGCTGTGTGTATGTAATACTACATACACACCAAATTTGGAGCACAACAAGAATCATTTGGTAGTCCAAACTGTAAGTGCAAAGAAGCACCCGAGTGCAGTTTTTATTATGCAGTTTTTGCGTTGGGTGGGACTTTGACAATTCTTTTGAATAGGTTGCTGCTGTCCGTTGGCCACCATTTTTTGACACAACGCTGTGTGTATGTAATACTACATACACACCAAATTTGAAGCACAACGGGAATCATTTGGTAGTCCAAACTGTAAGTGCAAAGAAGCACCCGAGTGCAGTTTTTTATTATGCAGTTTTTGCGGTGGGTAGGACTTTGACCATTCTTTTGAATAGTTTCTGCTTTCCGTTGGCCACCATTTTCACATTTTTGACACACGCTGTGTGTATGTAATACTACATACACACCAAATTTGGAGCACAACGGGAATCATTTGGTAGTCCAAACTGTAAGTGCAAAGAAGCACCCGAGTGCAGTTTTTTATTATGAAGTTTTTGCGTTGGGTGGGACTTTGACCATTCTTTTGAATAGGCTGCTGCGTCCGTTGGCCACCATTTTTTGACACAACGTGTGTATGTAGTACTACATACACACCAAATTTGGAGCACAACGGGAAGCATTTGGTAGTCCAAACTGTAAGTGCAAAGCAGCAGCACACAGAGTGTTTTTTATTTTTTTTTATTATGCAGTTTTGCGTTGGTTGGGACTTTGACCATTCTTTTAAATAGGTTGCTGCTGTCCGTTGGCCACCATTTTTTGACACAAACTGTAAGCGTATACTAGCACATTACATTTATTGAATAATAAGAGCATCCTGCTACAGTGTTATAATAAATTACATTCTAGTCCAACGACATCCGTCATCTCGTCATTCTTGCATGAAAATGAAACACTATAATAAAACCAAGACCATCACCAAATAGCTTAATATTCATCATTCTCGTCTGGTTCATATTCGATCATAAGATCAATGAAAGATGCTCCAGAATGAACCGCAAACATGTTGTGCACATCACGGTTGTCGCGGATAAGATTTTGCACCAGAACGCCGTCGGAATAGTGTACCTCAACCTGTAGATTATGAGAGTGACACGATAACATTGGAACCCATCGAAGAGCTCGTCTTGGATGATGGATTTGAGTTGATCGAACGACATGGTATTTGGCAGATTTGGGAGATCAAACTCCATTGTTCTACCTTCACTCGTAGGTACCATGCAAAAACCATCTTCTGTGTAGCATGGTTCATAATGTAAAAAAATCCGCGTTGGAAGGGTGTCCATTCTCAATAGGACCAGAGCTAGTTTTAAAATGAGAGTTTCTAGAGAGATCTCTGTTGATAGTTGAGGTTATGAAATGAGAAAAATGGGGGAGATGCTTTTATAGCATGGGGAGGGAGGCACGAGGGATAAGATGCTTATCCAAGGAAATCCAAGAAATATCATACCTGCCCGGATCACGGTTGAATTAGCTGTTACGAAATTGTACCCGTTGGATAATAGATGTTGAACTAGCCGTTGGACTATCCGTTCATGTAGCCGTTGGGCGTGTCAGTGACCGTTAAAATTGTCTTATAAAAGGGGGTACCAGTCTCCAACTTATTCATCCGTAACTACCAACTACCAATATCTTTCTACTTCCACCTTTCATATCTAACCCCAAAATTGAGTCTCAAAACGACCAATGGAGTTTCCTTTCAGTTTGCACGTTAACTATGTACCTATTTTTGGTCGTGATGGTGCACAGTTCGAGCGAGGGGTGGGACATAGCCGTATACAAATCAGTATGTCATATCCTAATAATCTGCGTACTCTACAACGACGAGTAGTTCATGCTCTAGAGTCCCTCCTTGGCAGGATAAACATAGCAACAATGGTGTATTTGGGGCTGGAGGGCGACTACGAGTGGACCTTCATTCATGTACGAACTGATGCAGCAGTCCGCCGGATGTGATGGAAAATTATATGGAGTATAATGATTTCATAGAACATATTTATTCCATTATTATCTATGATCTGATTGAGTCCGACGATGATGACTTTCAACAACAAGAGAGAATTTATGAGATGCGACGTAACGTAATAGGACAGCGAATAGAGAGACAAAGGTTTGACAATAATTAGGTTACTTCTATTGTGTAATTTGTTTAGAAAACTAGTTAGCGTATCTAGGGAGAAATCCATACAACTAGAACGAAAGTGTATTGCACCTGCGAATAATAAAATACAATACCATAGTGGCAGGATGGTACCTAATTCTAATACCAAATGATATCCGACAGATAAATCCTTATTGTTCTCCCTAGATAAGATTCCCCCCACCCATATCATTTGATTCCATGGATAAGATTTCCCCCTAGTCCACTAGTTCAGCAGATAAGATTTCGATGCCTTCCCAAGGGATGACTTATTGATTTCTCTTTCCCATTATCTACTACTCATCGCTGCCTATAAATACAGCCTTCATTTTCCTTTTCCATTTCATAAATAACTCACAAAAGAGCTTTGTTAATTCTACATTGCATCGTAGTGCACTTCATCTACACCTTTCACCAATGGAGATCCCTTGCACTGTGTTTCTTGACGTTGAGCCTACTAACAACGATGGAGGTTTGTATTTTGCAAGAACCTATTCAACTGAAAGTTTTGATTTCGAGATCGACATGGAAATAACATTTTCTGAGTTTGATAACCTTGTTGAGACTCAATTGAAAGAGCGTTACGGTTACTATTGTGTGGTCGAATCAATACTTCATCGATTACTACTTTCCTCCCAGCCACGCCCATTATGGGGGCCACTGCAAATAACACGAGATGTTGACGTTCAACGAATGATTGAACGTTTCGTGTTCAATCAACATTATTATAATAGAGTAGAACTCTATGTCATCATTGTGTTCAAGGAAGATGACCCATCTCAGTTACCACCAATGGCCATAGCTTTGCCGGAAGAGTGTAGTGAAGTTTACCGCTCAGATGATAGCGAAAATACTGATTAGTATGAAGATGGTTCCTATTATGAGGGAGGGTCTTGCATATGGCAAACACCTAATAGTCTACAATAAATAATTGTTGTTGTTATGTCGTTGTGTAACGTGAAGAGGTATTTTTACTCGTCACTCAATATAACAATGACGGATGTCATTTACTAGAAGTGAAGTTTTATATAAATAGTGGTTGTCTATGTTCCGCATCGTGCATCTTTTTTGTAACTCTTGTTTTGAAATCGAGGAGCACACGAAACTGTAGGAATACACGCACAACAAATTGCATAAAACGGATGTCGATTACTGGTCGAAAAAATCATCAAAGTTAGCACCGGCAAGCAGTTTTTAAAATACCAAAGTCAGTGTATGTTGCCTACTTCTGGGATATTTCGACTCATGCGATGATGTCCGTTGTGTGGCTAAATTTTTGCAAAAATGTTGTTCTGATAAATTACTACACGCACCAACAAAATTTTATGTAAAACGGATTGTCGATTACCTTGGTCAAAAAAATACATCAAAGTTAGCACCGGCAGCAGTGTTTTATGCATACCAAAGTCAGTGTATGTGGCCTACTTCTGGGATATTTTCGACTCATGAGATGATGTCCGTTGTGGCTAAATTTTTGCAACAATGTTGTGCTGATATAAGACTACCACACAACAAATTTCATGTAAAACAGATGTCGATTACTTGGTCGAAAAATCATCAAAGTTAGCACCGGCAAGCAGTTTTTAACATACCAAAGTCAGTGTATGTTGCCTACTTCTGGGATATTTTCGACTCATGAGATGATGTCCGTTGTGGCTAAATTTTTGCAACAATGTTGTGCTGATATAAGACTACACGCCCAACAAATTGCATGTAAAACAGATGTCGATTACTTGGTCGAAAAAATCATCAAAGTTAGCACCGGCAAGCAGTTTTCTAACATACCAAGTCAGTGTATGTTGCCTACTTCTGGGATATTTTCGACTCATGAGATGATGTCCGTTGTGGCTAAATTTTTGCAACAATGTTGTGCTGATATAAGACTACATACACGCACAACAAATTGCATATAAACAGATTTCGATTACTTGGTCGAAAAAATCATCAAAGTTAGCACCGGCAAGCAGTTTTTAACATACCAAATCAGTGTATGTTGCCTACTTCTGGGATATTTTCGACTCATGAGATGATGTCCGTTGTGGCTAATTTTTTGCAACAATGTTGTGCTGATATAAGACTACACGCAAAAAAAAACAATAAATTACATGTAAAAACCGATGTCGATTACTTGGTCGAAAAAATAACAAAGTTAGCACCGGCAAGCAGTTTTTTAACAAACATTGCGTTTGCATACGAATATAAAACGGGTATAGATCTTCAACTCCTTTTCAAGTTGGGAGTGAATTCTTTGTACTCCAACAAAAGAAATGATATGAGTGCAAAGTTCAAACAGTAACTAATTAATAGACAGCGACTCATCCCAGCCGTCAGAGCTCTTAAATACTTCTGATGTTTAAAAACAGTAAATAACACAGATTTCCTTGTCCACGTTTTCAGTTGCATCAGTGAACATAAGTAAAAAAATACATTAGTCTGAACAAAGCATACACTATGTAACAACCTATGGGTGAGGAGAACCGAATGTGAAATCAGCATTATAATATCGGGGGTTCCTAGTCCTAGAATTTGGCCTCTCAACCACATTTGGTTTGCTTGCGTGGTGGGTGGTGTGCTGGATTGATCAGGCTGAGTTTGAGAAGGCCCGGTTACTTGGATGATGTCAGCAGGTGCGAACGATGGAGCACCCGTACCCTTGCAGGGCCCTCACCAGGTGTGGGCATGTTTGTCCAGTCCATCTGCCCAAGGTGAAGAGTGGAAGAGTCGTATGTGGTACGGTTGGTCCTAGGTGTGGCTGCAGTGGGTGGAGTGGGTGCAGTGGGAGTAGTGGGCACAGTGGGTGCAGTGTGCGACGACCCTGCCCTAGCATCAAACTGTGTCCCGAAATCACGTGGCAACTGACCCACCATCGTATCGACATATGAAGAGGGTACCGGAGCGTACATACCTAGTGTAAGTGTACTTGACACGGCGGTATGACCGCCGATATCCGTCCACGTCGGGGTTCCCGCCTGGTGTGGGTCCGCTGCCTGGTATGGCTCCTGTGCCTGGTGTGGCTCCTCTGCTGCTGTGGCACCTCTGCCAGACCTAGCTGATTCTCGGCCTCCATAGGTTCTGCCAGACGACGCGGCCCTCTTCGTCTTTGACTGTACGGCCGGTTTCTGACTGCTCGGGGAGGAGGGTTGTCGTGTATGACATATGCAGGGTATGAATGTCCATCATTGGAGGTGCCTGACTTGAGTAGTCCTGCTCAATGTGGCCAACTCTATGGTAGTGGCTGACATCAAGCGTCTAGGAAACCTGGGATGCAAAATCCCTAACACCCTGGTCTACTGGAATTCGCTGCAACTGCTCTAGGTGCTTGCCTATACATGCATGTCATCGTATCAAGTTAAGAATATATTATAACAAAAAAAACAACGAACAATTGAATAGATGAAACTTACAGTGATCACATTTCGTCTACTCTCTCGGTATACCAGGCCACCGAGTGCTGTCGATACCAAACCATGTAAGCGCTCCTCAAATCGAGTGGGGTACTCCGCGGTAGCTGTGCAAGTGGAATCTGATACTGCTGTCTTTCCGACCACATACGCAGGTAGTCGCTGAAGATCTCCCACCACTTAGCGTCGGTCCTCCCGGACCTTGTAATAACGTGCAGGTAATCACAATCAAGGGGAGGATTCGGTATTGGCTGGTCCACCCCAAATGTCGCAACACCCGATCAGCTGATGACCTTCCACCACATTGAAGTGGATGACAAACACACGAACCACAAATTGCTGAGGATTAGGTGATCTTTCACCATACGGTTGCCAAATCCACTACATATGCACACAAATTTTTGTTAGACTTTTATTAGTGAAAAGAACCTACCAGGGAAAAAAGAACTCACCTCTCTCTGCGGGGTGGAACGTGCAGCGTGTCTAGGTACGCACGAGCAGAGTGCGAATCAATGTTGCATAACTTCCCATTGTATCTGCAATGAACAAAAAAGTTACCCAAATATAAGGACTTTAACATTACTAATATAGGGAAAATTAGTTTCAAGCATTTACCTGTAAGCTAGGGGAAGATCAGGTGGTGGGTCAACCAAGTTTCTCGGACGAAAATGAGGTAGGCGTTCATACGCCCATACAGTCAGCAACTTGCTACAACCATTTATACATGTTGAATCATACTTGGTAGCATTGCACATCTCTCTGTAGAGATGCGCAAGTAAAGCGGAGCCCCAACTTATCGTACCAGCCCTGACAAAGTCTCTAAGGAGTAATAGGTATGCAACATCTACGCATGCTCCATTCGCATTAGGAAACAAAAGGCCACAAGCATTCGAAGCATGAATGCCCTCGCATGCTGCTCGTGTATGACAGGGTCAAGAAGATGAAAATCTGGGTCAGTCTCCACAAATCTAGAGGCAAGCCAATTTATAGGATTTGGTTGCCTCTACGGGTGGGTGGTACATCCCCAAGAAGCTCCATGCAGACTGCATTCACATCAGGTATTCGTGGTAGAACATAATGAGTAGCCATCCACCGGTAGCCCGAACAGGAACATGAACATCCTCAAGTGTGATGGTGACCTCACCAAAAGGCATAAGAAAAGTGTGCGTCTCTGGACACCACCTCTCTATCAAAGCACTAACGAGCCTCTACTGTGGTAAGTCCCAACGCACAAACTTGAACAAACCAGCACTCATAATGTATGGCGCAATAGATGCATGAGGAACTGAGCCTTCCAATTTGATCGGGTTCTTAGGTACGGTTTCTATAAGGTTCGTACCTCTGAGATATAAAACAATACATTATAAAAACAAATAAATTAATAATAAAAAGCTACATTATACTTAACGAATTACTTTTATAATTATAAAACTACATTATAAAGCTACATTGTAGTAGCAAGGTTAGATTATCATTGTAAATATACGATATAATTAAAAAATTGTATTTATAATTACAAGATACATTATCGTTAACGAAGATTATATAGATTATTATTATAAAGCTAAATTCTAATTAAATTAACTACATTGTTAATCAAGTCTATATTATAATTATAATGAAGTTAAATTAATAACTATAAAGGTACATTATACTTAACGAATTACTTTTATAATTATAAAACTACATTATAAAGCTACATTGTAGTAGCATGGTTAGATTATCATTATAATTTATAATAACAAAGAGACATTATCGTTAACGAAAATTATATAGATTATTATTATAAAGCTACTTCTAATTAAATAAACTACATTGTTAATCATTTCTAATTATAGATATAAATAAGTTAGATTACAATTACAAAGCTACAATATAATTAACGAATTACATTTATAATTATAAAACTAAATTATAAAGCTACATTGTAATATCAAGGTTAGATTATGATTATAAATATACGATATAATTAAGAAATTAATTTATAATTACAAACTACATTATGGTTAACGAAAAATATATAGATTATTATTATAAAGCTACATTCTAATTAAATAAACTACAAAATGTTAATCAACTCTATATTATAATTATAAGGAAGTTAACTTACAATTATAAAGCTACAATATAATTAACGACTTACATTTATAATTTATAAACTACATTATAAGCTACATTCTAGTATCAAGTTAGATTATCATCATAATATACGATATAATTAACAAATTGTATTTATACTTACAAAGATACATTATCGTTAACGAAACTTATATAGATTATTGTTATAAAGCTACATTCTAATTAAATAAACTACATTGTTAATCATTTCTAAATTATACTTATAAATAAGTTAGATTACAATTACAAAGCTACAATATAATTAACGAATTACATTTATAATTATAAAACTAAATTATAAAGCTACATTCTAATATCAAGGTTAGATTATGATTATAAATATACGATATAATCAAGAAATTTAATTTATAATTACAAACTACATTATGGTTAACGAAAAATATATAGATTATTATTATAAGCTACATTCTAATTAAATAAACTACAAAATGTTAATCAACTCTATATTATAATTATAAGGAAGTTAATTTCAATTATAAAGCTACAATATAATTAACGACTTACATATAATTATAAAACTACATTATAAAGCTACATTCTAGTATCAAGGTTAGATTATCATCATAATATACGATATAATTAACAAATTGTATTTATACTTACAAAGATACATTATCGTTAACGAAAATTATACAGATTATTATTTTAAATTTATAATATAAAACTACATTATAAAGCTACATTCTAATATCATCATAATTAAATACGATATAATTAACAAATTATATTATACTTACAAAGATACATTATCGTTAACGAAAATTATACAGATTATTATTTTAAATTTATAATTATAAAACTACATTATAAAGCTGCATCTAATATATCAGGTTAGATTATGATTATAAATGTACGATATAACTAACAATTTATTTATAATTACAAGCTACATTATCATTAACGAAAAATATATAGATTATTATTATAAATTTATAATTATAAAACTACATTATAAAGCTACATTCTAATATCAAGGTTAGATTATGATTATAAATGTACGATATAACTAACAATTTCATTTATAATTACAAAGAGACATTATCATAATATAGATTATTATTATAAAGCTACATTCTAATTAACTAACGTTTTGGGTTACTCATCTCGACATCCTAATTAAATAAAATACAAAATGTTAATCATTTCTACATTATAATTATAAAGAAATTACATTACAATTATAAACTACAATTTAATTATTAACCTACATTCTAATTAAATAAACTACAATGTTAATCAACTCGTAATATTAAATATAATGTTATATTACAATTACAAATCTACATTATATTTACGAAATATATTAAAAATTATAAAGTTACATTGTAATTAAATATAGTACAATGTTAATCATTTTTACATTCTAATTATAAAACTACCATACGATCAACGAAATAAATTTTTCAATACAAAAATACATTATAATTTCACTCAAATAATTCACAATCTCTAACACATAATCAATAACTAACTATAAATATAACACAAAGATAAAGTAATTAACACTAAACAAAATTTAAAAATTATATACTAATTCAAAAAGATAAAAAAACTAACCTCATCTGCAGACGCATAAGCTGCAGAATATGGGTCGTCTGCAGGTTAAACGGTTGATTCTCGACCGGTCCCTGCGCATCAAACACTTGATAATGCCCCGATCCATGGTTTGTTCAAAATCAGTTAATCGACATGGGAAGGTGGACTAGTTGTGGGTGTGGAGGAGAAATACTTGTAAAATGTAATTGGAATGAGTTTTGAGAGGGAGAGAGGTAAAAAAATGGAGGAAATCGCGGTGGAAGGGAAGAAGAGAATCGGCGAGGAAGAAGAGAAGCGGCGAGGAAGAAAAAGAATGAGGGGTGCGGCGAGGAAGAAGAAAGATGGAGGCACATGGTAAGGGAATGCGTTTGGTTACAGATTTCTCCTTTGTTAAGGAGGCGTACACTGCAAATCAGTCAGCCAGGAGCTGACTTCAGTGTGCACCTCCTTAACAAAGAGAATCAAAAAAAAAAAGTGCACTAGTGGTGCACAACAGCCTGTTAGCTGACTGACATCTATTGTACGCTTCGCACTCAGCCGGAAGAAAAATCACACCTGTGATGTAATCATGGGAGAATTCAACCGTGAATGGGAATGAGTTGGTTTTAAGGAAAATTTCCGACTAGTCCCGCTCGATTCACAGCTCTGGGAATCCCCCAGCTCTGAACTAAACAATTATTTGCAAATAAATAATGCCCAATACAAGGAGCAGTATTCGAAATCCGTTAATTAAAAAAAAAGAATTTAACGTAGGCCTACATAATAGTACTCCTACTAAAAAGTCTTGTGGCTCCGATGAAGACGTGTCACCCGAATGGTTAGAAAAAGGTTTGGGGAATCCATTCACACAGATTCTCTCTCCTCTCTCTATCGCACTTTTCAGCGTCTGGCTGTCAGCACATTTCCTTCCTCCCGCAACACCACCAGCTCTATAAATGAGCTACATCGAACAACACACACACAAACACCGGCATTAACATACCGGCCACCGCTACTCCATTTCTTCAAAACTCGTTGCTCTCTCTGGCAAACACATCGAGCAAAGCAATCCGATCGTATATATACAGTGCTCAGATCGATCTATCTATGGCAACAACAGCTGATCATGATTCCTGGACGGCGACGCAAAACAAGCTGTTCGAGAAGGCGTTAGCGTTGTACGATAAAGACACACCTGACCGATGGCAAAACATCGCTAAGTCCATTGGAGGTGGGAAGTCGGCTGAGGAAGTGAAAAGACATTACCAGATCCTCGTTGAAGATCTTGAGCATATTGAGTCTGGACGCGTTCCAATCCCTAATTACGACGTCGTTGTGGTCAGTAGTAATACTAATACTACTAATGGTGTTCATTCAAGAACAAAGGTTCATCATGCATGTTTAGTTTAGTGTTAGTTATTAGTTGAGGTTCAATTGTATCTTTTCAGAATCCAGGTTAGTACTAGTACTGTATACACACACACTCTTGCATGTTATATGTTTTCAGTATTGAAGTGGTGTAGCACAGTTATTTCATTTCAATTAAGTTTTTTTTTTTATAAGTGTTGGAAATCCAATTATATAAGCAATATTTCAGCTTGCTAAAATAGAAAGTAAAAGAATAAGAAAATTATACTACTTTTTAAGTAAAAGGTTAAACAAATTTTTAGATGATAAAGATAAGAGGGAGACTCGTGCACCATTTCAATTAAGTACAACAAGTGTATTAAAAAAATGAAAGATAGTTGATCAACTTATTTGAATGGTTGGTATGGATTCATATCGTATTTTTTTAGTTTGCTATATATTGTTTAATATATTATTCACATTAATTTGTCGTTGTAATTACATTCAATTAATGTCTAACTTCCAACAACCACTTGCAGAGATAAGATAAAGATAAGATAAGCAAAGATAAATTAACATATTTGGAATCTTCATCTATCTCTGTTTTCATTACTGGATTTGTCTTCCTCATGATTATCAGTTTCTTATCCTGTCTGATCCTAAGATGGAAAATGACATGATCACCCTCTCGGCCCCGCTGCACACCATCTTTTTAAATGAAATTATCGTTTTACTTTCTAGAAAAAATTATAAAAGAAAAAAGAAGAGTTCTCCTTAGTTCTTTTATAATCAGATTCGATTAATTTATTTTGGTGTACGATACTAGTAAGATTTAATTAGTGGGTGAAGAATCAACTTAGCAGAGTGATACGGAGTCTCTAAATCAACATTTCTCGCAACCCACTCATGACGAAGAGTCCCACTGACATTAGAAAAATGTTTCTTAATCGAGAGTCGCAAATTAGAAAGTAAAAAAAAAGGGAGCGATAGCTATCTACTAATTATATAAAAAAATCAAATTAAATTTGGAAGGGAATGAATCAACCTACTAGTGAATGAGTACCAAAAAAGGAGGAGAATCAGCCTACTAGTGAATGAGTACCAAAAAAGGAGGAGAACTAAACCCCAAGTATCTCTAGGAGTGATAACTTCAAATCAGTAGAATGATCAAGTCGAAACCAGAAAACAAGATATTATTAAAAAAAAAAAAACTTATGATGTCATCAATGGTAGTTTTGAAATTAAATCTTATTTTTACTGCTATTAGTTAAAGACATGATTCACTAAGTTGCAGCAGCCGTCATATTCAAAGATCTCGTACACGAGCATCCCATCATAAATCAAATTATAATACATTATCCGCAAACCAGATGGCGCATATCCTGATATAAGATAACGTCAAAAAGTATGAGTGAGTGACAGTATAATTCTTGTCTATGGAATCTAACACTATAGTATACTCCCTCCGTCCTGTAATTGACCGTCTTGTTCACTATTTGGACGTGTCGTTGATTTGACTTACATATATTGATATATCATATAATAATAATATTAGATTTTAAATGAATTGAATTTTGAATAAGTGAATTCCTACTGATCATTGCTAACTTAACTGTTACTCTACTTGGCATTAATATTTTATAAAGTTGATTATTATTATCTAATAATTATAAGTCCATATATGTGAAGTGGCGTATTATGCTGGCATAACATGCCATAAGGATGTCAACTAGGATTTGACAATGTCAAATGTCAATGGATGCTTGATTGCTTGACTAGTGCGCTGCCTTCCTGAGCATGAACTCAGGCTCAGAGCATTTGGCAAACTCTGTAACATGTTCCGTGGCACAGGGCCCCCAACTTTTAGGGCTCCATTTTAACTGCTAGTATTTATAAATATGAAATAATTATAGATTTAACTAGTTTTATATCTTTATAGTTTTACTGTTAAAAAACAAAACTAAATTTTGTGACTTTAAGTTTTTAAAAATAAGAAATCTTAATTAAATGGATTACAGTTCACTAATTATAAAAATCTAACTTTAACTTTGCACAGCCCCAAAATACAAGAGACTACTGGTGCTTGCGTTGCGTATACACTTGAAGACCATTTCAACCTTTCAATTATAGTATTATATAATATATAGAGAGAGAGTAAGGTAGTAACATGAATATTCTTCATGCGTCGATAGGTGCCACAACTTAATTCTAAACAATATATAGATACTAGTACAATTGTAGTAGCATTATAGTACTTTGTTTTTTTAAGTGAGTATCTTCTCTTTGTTATATTGGGAAGGTTTTCACTCTCTGATGTGAGATTACTTAATAGTCCGAAATGTAGGTGAGATTACTTAATAGTCCGAAATGTCTTTATATAACTTTATATATGATCAATACCACATGTGACATGACTCACGAGTCATGTCTTTCGGGATTAATGTGGTTGTGAGACAAAGAACCACAGAATTTCATTGTCTTTATGTAGAGCTGCTCAAAACCTGCCCGGCCGGTGACCCGACCCGGAAAAAAGCCCGGTAAATCCGAACTCGATGGGCTGTTCGGGCGGGCTTGGACAAAAAAATGAGCTCGAATAAAAAATCAGGTCGGGCCGCGGCAAATTTTCAAGCCCCCCGGCGACCCGACCCGGAAAAAGCCCAGTAAGCCCGAACCCGACGGCTGTTCGGGCAACAAAAAATGAGCCCGAATAAAAAACCAGGCCGGACCGCGACAATTTTCAAGCCTACGGGCCAAGCCCATTCGACCCGGTTTTCAATATTATTTATTATTTTTTAAAAAATATATATAAAATAATGTATATCTTATATTATTGATATAATACATATATCAAAATTATATTAAATATACATATACTATAAATTTTTACACAAATTTATATATATAATAATATTTTGAAATAAATATATATTTTTAATTAAAAATAAAAATAAGTAAATAACTGGATCGGGTGGGCTGGGCACCGACAGAGCTGAAAAAAATTGGGTCTAGCCCGATTCGGCCCGAACATATAAAAAATCGGCTCGGTCTCCATAAGTAGGTCCAACAGGTCAAAAATCTCTCTCTGACCCGGCCCGAACCCGGCCCACCCGCCCAGATAATCACCTCTATCTTTATGATACGGTATTATGTATGTACATATCATTATCAATGTGAGTATTTTCCACGTAAACAAGTCGAAAAAGGAAGAGGACGTGACTGCAAAAAGATGAAGAGAATCCTTATCTCTCTCTCTCTCTTAAAAAAAAGGAGGGTGGAGAAGAATATACGATAAATGTTGGATAATAATGCATATTTAATAGAGAGGTGAAATCAGACAAGATAAGTAGTTGACAATCATCTTCAAGAAGACAACTTTATAAAATTTAAAGTAGATACACCCAAATTTAGAGAACGAAACATACACCAAAAAACACAGGTTATGTGATGTTATTGCTCTATATAATGTCTATCCCCTTTTTAAAATAACTAACTTATTAACAAAAATGCTACAAAAATACTACATTTTTTGGGAACTTAAATTAATGTCTATACTTATGGAATAATAATCATAAAATAAAGGGTACTATTCTTCATGATTGAGGAGTTTTGACTATCCCCATTTGACGTTTTTATATCTTATTTAGTACTCCCTCTTGTTCTAAATATAAGTCGTTTTAGGCTTTAGAATTATGCTCAAATTATAAGTCGTTTTAGACTTTTTGTATCTATCTTTCTATTTTTACCCTTTCTACTTTTCTAATTATTATTATCATTACACTCTACTTTTTATCTTACCAATAAAGTATACTTACTTTTTTATTCTCCCAATACAAAAAGTAAGTGTATACTAGTCTTTTTAAACTCTTTCTTAAAAGTTGTGAAAAAGTCTAGAATGACTTATAATTAGAACAGGAGGGAGTATCAGATTGTATACGTAATTTTTGAGGGATTTACCTGCATGTAGGGGTGGTAATAGGTGATGGTTTCCGTTTCATTTGATCATCCGATTCACTAAAATGGGTGAAAAAATCAGAAAAACGGTAAAAAAAAATAGGAGACATGTGAAACGGATGTGGATGACAGGTCGGGTCGGGTGAATATTTTTCACCCGGTTACCCGATCTATTCACCCGACCCGTCACCCGTATATATTATTTTAAGTAAAAAGATATACTTATTCCATATTTGTTAAGATATTTTGAAAATATTTTGGTTAATACTTTATGTCTTGAGTATGTTGTTGACATTAGTTGATGTGGTATGTATTATTGAACAAATATGAGTATATTTTTTTAAAAAAATTAAATTTATATAAAGTGTTCAAAATTAAAAATACTTACTAAAAATAAAATAAACGGGTAACAGATTCACCTGTTTCACCCATGGATGACAGGTGATGAAGTTACGAATGACAGATTATATCAGATGGTGTAGGTAAAAAATAAATGACAGATCAGGTGGAGCGTTATCTGACCCCAACCCGACCCGTTGTCATCCCTTACATGACTAAGTGAAACAATGCACAACGATTGCAATATATTTGGAGGCCGTAATCGTACTTCGAGTTTTTTAATGGGCCACAAGAATGACCTGGCCCATTTCGAGGGGATTCGGGTTTTCTAGTCAACTTTACTTCCATTATAATATTGGGCTTCAGACGGACAAGACTAGCAGTAGCAACCATAAAGCCGAGTATTTCTTAAACTCTTTGGTAAAAGAAACAAAATATATCTTACTCTGTGGGCTTCGGGGTGTTTAGTTTGGCTAGTAAATCAATTTGTCCACTCGACAAATCTCTTAACATATTTAAACTTTTGTTCTTTCCATATCTCCTACTTTCATAGACTGGCATTAGTATTACAATTTTCAGTTTTTTTTTTAAAAAATGGTAAGAGGATTTGTATTAAAGAGAAATGAACTTACAACCTAAAGCATAAAAGCTAAAGTTTGTTATTTACATAGGCGAAATCCAACAAAGAGCGTCTTAAAAACCTTGGGGACTGTAGATTTAATATAACCCCATAACAAGATAAATACAAGAAGATGAGAAATAGAATGATTCCAAAAGACTCGATTGTTTCTAGCATGCCACCTATGGTAAATACAGCAGGCTAGAGCTGCAACCCAAGCTTTGTACTTGATGGATTTATTAGCTTTCATTTCGAGGAATATATTCATATAACCCTCAAAGTTTGTAGGAGTGGAAATATCCCACCAAGAGATAACCCCTGCAAAGACTTTAGAGGAAAAGGGACAAACAAAGAAGAGGTGGTCCCTAGATTCAGAAGCATCACAAAACAAACACTTAGGGTTCAAAACAATCCCCATCCAGAAAAGTTTGTCCTTAGTATCAAGCATGTTCTTCACAGCTAACCACCTAGTAAAAGAGTTTATGGGCATGTTAACTCATTTCTAGATCAAGACAACCCATCAAACTTTCGATGAGAAGGAACGAAAGAGATCATATAAAGAACCCAATCGGCAGCTAAGAGCAAAACACGTAGCTTTCTCTTTAGCTCAGACACAACAATATCTTCTCTGGTCTTGAGGATTTTACTCCAACTTTAAGAATATGTGGACTTCTTCTTCACATCCTAGGTGGAAGTACCTCACGGAATATAGGTATGGAGCCAATTAACCCACGCAGAATCCACATTATTTACAACTTGCAAATATGTTTAGTAATGGCTGCCTTTGTTCCAACTAAGAATTTCCTTGAAACCTAGACCTCAATTATGTTTAGGATGGCAAACATCAGACCATGCAACAGGGCATGTTTTTCTATTCAGAGCGTTACCATCCCATAGAAAGTTTATGTACAAGCTAGAAATCTAGAGGATAATACTCTTAGAAAAGGGGGGAATATAGCATAAAAAAGTTCATAATATCAAAAATGACAAATCTTATGAGCTGAGTTGTCCCTGCATATGAAAGCCAACTATCTCCCCATGAATTAATCCTTTTGATGATATTGGCAATCAGGGGAGCATAATCATTCAAAGAAAGTTTGTAGGAGGAAAGGGGGCACGGAGGTATCTAATAGGAAACTAACCTTCAATGAACCCCAGCTCCTTGATAATCAACGCCTTAGATTCAGGATTCACACCACCAAAGAAAACAACACACTTACCGGGACTTATATTCTTGCTATAGCACTCAGAAAAAGAGTCCAAATTATACTTTAGCAATTTGGAAGAAGTAAAATTTCCATGACAAAAGAGGAGGAGATCATTAGCGAATGACAGATGGGAGATTTTAGTCCTTTTACACTTTGGATGGACTTGAAACCGTTAGAGTTCTCCAAGTCCAAGAGGCTTTTGCTCAGAAAATCCATACAAATAACAATCAGCAAAGGGGAAAGGGGACAACCTTGTCTAAGACTCTTCACACCTTTGAAAAAGCCATGTTTATTCCCATTAATGAAGAGCGAGTATGAAGGGGTAGTGACACAGTTGAGGATCCAATTAAAAATTTTCTTTTGGAAGCCTAAACCGTGAAGAACAATAAATCAAAAGCTTTTTGGATGTCAATCTTAAAAGCACATCTTGGGGAGACATGCTTTCTTTGATAAAATTTAATAATCTCCTGGCTCATAGCAAATTATGGATCAGACTCCGTTTGGAAACAAAAGCACCTTGACTTGAACCAATGATATCAGGAAGAACAACCTTAAGCCTTGAAGAAAGTACCTTAGAGATGATATTGTAAATAGTATTACAACAAGATAGTGGCCTGAGGTTTTTAACAGAGGTAGGATTCTTAACCTTGGGCGCATTATCAACACTGGTATTGTTAATCTACTTAAGGATTTTCGTAAAAATAAATCTTTAATATTATGCCACATAGTCTTTGAAATACCCCAAACTTAAAAATAATGATTAAGATTATTCTAATACATAGTTAAGGGCCTAATAACGCCTAAGTAATATTGGTGAGAAAAATAAATCCAAAAGAAATGAAGAAACGCTTAAAAAGCGAAAAACGCTAAATAAGCGTTAAATAACCATATGAGGTATGGGACCTCGGTTAGAGTATTATATGGATTCCTAAGGCTTAATAAGGCCTAAATAATATATGGGAACAACTCCCGAATAAAACAGATCCAAATAATGTATTAAAACGCTAATAGAGCTTTAGCGCACGTTTTTTGAGAAAACCCAAAAACGTGACTTTGAGTGGTCAAACGAACCCGTAAAATTTGTAGATCATTAAATAACTATAATTAAGCACTAACGGAAGCTTAATAACAACTAAAATTAAAGACACGAGAAAATTCCAGAAAACGGGCCCGGTTAGTGAATAGTACCAAAACCGGGTAAATTAACGAGCGTTTTCTGTAAAAGACGAAAAATGCTCTAACTAGTACTATAGTAGGGGGCCGATTTTTAATCAGTCAAATAACTCCCTCACACACACATGTAACTAGCTAATTAAATAGAGAAGTCAAAAAGCAAAAAGAGAAAAGTAAAAAGGGTACTTTACCCTTCTCTCACCTCCTCTTTTCTCATTTCTCTATTCTCTCACCTCCCTCCTCCCTCTCCCAGCAGATTTTCCCCCTTCTTCTTCCTTTGGTTGGCGATTTTTGAAGCTCCCAAATAACAACAATGGCTTCTCTTCTTCTCTTGCATGCTCCATCTCCATTTGAGCTCCAATTACAAAAATAACTACATATTCTTACTCCCCTCATCATCCTCTACCATTCTCTCTTTTCAAAATCCAAAAATGAGGAAGTTCATCTCCATGGGTTTTCCCCATTCAAAGAAAATGGCATCAATGTAAAGCTTGGAGTCTCCTCTCTCCATTAAGGTAAAAATCTACATGAAAAACTCATGTTTTCTTCATCATTCTTTGTAGCCGATTTTTACCCCCTTTGTAATGCTCTATTTTCTCTCTTTTGAGCATAATTACAACCTTGCAATGGTGGTGGAATCACCTTCTTGAACCAAGGGCTAAAACCCTTCTTAAAAGACTCCAAAGGTAAACCATAGAATTTGTGTTTTAAGCACTTCAATGAATTAGTATAAATCTAAGGGTTAGTATTTTAATTACATTTTTTTTGTGTTCATTGGGTGATGGGAATGGGGTTTGGCAACTCCATTCCCCACATAACCGATTTTGTGCAAGAAAGAGAGAAGGATGAGAATTGGAAAAGAAAGAAGGAAATCAAGAGCTTAAGGTAAGAGCTCCTTCTTAATGCTAAATTGTAATGCATAAGAGTAATGGAATGGGTAAACTAATCAAAGCACCCAAATTATTGTAGTAGTATTGTAGTTATGGAGGTTTGAGTATTTATGAGCTTGTATTTGGATTGTTGGCCTTAGAGCCAAATAAATTGTGTATGCGTATTAGTATTGTGGATTGAGGAAGTATTGATGTATTGAGATATTGTTTTGATTGCTGGTAGGATCCTTGTATGGGTGTGGCTAGTTCAGGAATGATTTTGGTGAGAATGGATATATGTGGATAAGTGAGAATTGTAGGTGAACTATGGCAAAATTTTAGTAGGAAATGTGCATTTATGGATGACTTGGTGAATGGAAGAATCAAGGTGTGTATTGGGTTGAGTAGAGATGTCTAGTAACCATGGAGTGGTAGTTGTAGTATGAGAATCAAAGGATGTAAAATCTGTAGCAAGAAGTGTTGTAATGCATTGGGAAATCTAGGAAGAACTAGTGTGCAAGATTTAGTAAAAGGTGTTGGACTTGGGTATAGATAGTGTATTTGCTTGGAAATGAATTGACGTGGTAAGATGATGTATTTAGAATGCTAGGAGTGGCATTAGTTGAGGAAGTATTGGATGGTAGAATTGAGTCTAAAAATCTGTAGCATTTGAGAACAAAGGTTGGCATAAGTGCTGAAATGTAGTGAAGGAAAGTGATGTAAGTGGATTTAGAAATGAATAAGGAATTTGGTGGATGAACTAAGGCAATTTAGAGGGCCTAAGTAGTGTTAAAACATGTGGGATTACATGTAGGAAGGTTGGGGAAGCAATGGGTAAAGGAAGAACTGAAAACAGAATTTTTAAACAAAAGTACAGGGACCGAACTTGCAAGGTCGGTCGAGCCTTAAAATACAAAGACGGGAAGTCTACTGGAATGGACCGACCTTGGGACCGGACTTGCAAGGTCGGTCGGCCTGAAATTTTCCCGTAATGTAACCCACTGGAATGGACCGACCTTGTCCAGGGTCGGTCGAGTCCAGAATCTCGAACCCAGAACACACTGGAACGGACCGACCTTGGGACCGGACTTGCAAGGTCAGTCGGGCCTGAAATTTTACCAGCGTATTAACTTACTGACTTCGACCGACCTTGGGTCTGACCCTGGGGAAGGTCGGTCGAGTAAAAAACTGATTATAGTAATCATAGGTATATATATATATGCCTATACACATATGTATATGTATATGTAAAGTAGCAGATCCTTAATAGGATGGGAATGGTAAGAAAGTATGCACATGAGTAAGAAAACAGTTTGAGAAAGATTTGAATTTTGGAACATTAAGTTAAACCGAAATAACGGGATAACGGGGTAAGTGCGGGAGTAGTAGTTACGCATGTACTGTAGTGCTTAGTATTAATAGAATCATTTGGCATGTAGTCATTGGTTTAAGAATGAGATTTAAGGAACAAGTGTGAACCAAGGAACAAGGGAACGCCGGTAAAGTAAATCCCGGTGAAAGGTATGATTTCTTCATGCTCTGTATCTTAACCTGGTTACCCGATTTGTGTGCTTATTTGATAACCTAAATAAGATAAATGCATGAATCGGACTTTAATGCACTTACTTGTGCTTGTTTTATATTTGTTCTTGATATATTGTCTTGAACATTTAGTTTGTATAATTCATGAAATGAATGGATAAGGATGAAGTGTATTGTGAATGGATGTGTACTTGTGTATTGTATTATTGTGTGGCATGGATGTATTGACTTCTACTAATTCCTAACTACCTAACTCCTAACTTAAGTATGAGTAAATTGAATGAGTAGAAGTCCGATATAGTTTCGGCCACGCGTGAGGATGAGGAGACACAAAAGGTTGGATCCGATTCCTGGCTTTTAATCTTTTCCACGGCCCAAACCCCTTAAATGGGTAGCATCCTGGATTAGTGAGCCACAGTAAAGCCCGGTGGTGGGACGGTGTAGTCCCTGCCCGAGGTTACTACGACTTGACTTGAGTAAGTAAGTAAGTAAGTAAGTAAGTATTGTATGAGTAATGGTCTTGGCTGGTGTAAGTCATTGACCCTGAGTAAAAGAGTAATCTCCACCCGATTAACCCGGGTGGGTAAAAGAAGCTAACAAGTATTGTGTATGTATTGTGTAAGCGTAACTCCGAAAAGAAAGTATGATTGGTTGACGTGTATTGTCTTCCTTGTATGTATTGAAGTGTATGTATGTATTCCTTCTATTGTATTGTAGTATTATGTATGAAGCATGGTAATGTATGTATGTATTTATGTATGTATTTGTGTATTTGTAAAATGAACTGCATGTATTCGACCAAGTGGTCGGCGTACCCTCGCTAGGACGCGGGGTGCGAAGTCATATGCAGCGTAAGCTGAGCCCCTAGGGGCAATGTTTTTAATGTACAGGTACCGAAGCGACTAAGGTCCTGGTAAGAGACCAGCTGTTATGTTTATATAGCTAGAAAGGAATTGTAGATAGTAGCGAATGGAATAAGGCTTGTAGCCTTTGATGTAGAAGTGTACCAGAGGGGGTACACCATTATGTAATTGCAAGTATGTAGTTGTGAGGAATGGGTAGGTGCTAGACTCTTAGTGAGTAAGTATGAACTTGAAGGAATTATTGTATATGCATTTGTATTTGGATCTTAGTAAACTCGGTATGTTGTATTGTAATTATGGAGTATTGTATTGTATGGAGTATCGTAGTACTTGGTTGGTAATTGGAGTGTGTATTGTATTTGTGTAGTACTCGGATATTCCGGTCCAACAGACCGATGCTGTATGTAGTAGTAAGCCTTGTTAGTCACGTGGGTGGCTAACGACATTGTATCCCCCTCCGTTGTGTAAGTATGTATCCGCTGCGTGAGTACGGAGGTATGAGGAGATTAGACGGTAATGACGGTATTAGAGGTAGGGGTGTTACAAAAAGTGGTATCAGAGCTAAGTATCGCTCTGATGAGTGGAAATACCGAGTTAGGAGTTAGAAGCTTAGGGTTAAGGGCTGAGTGTTAGCATTAGAGATATGCTAGTTAGGAACTCCCGGTGAGTACCGGATACCTACAATATCAGACCCGCCCTTCACAAACCCACTGTATAACTTGGGAAAGAACGCCAGAGAGAAGGAAAGTCCTCTCATACTCGGGGAACCCGATCTGGCAGTTGTGAAATAATCTTACAGCAAACAAGAACCGACATATAGTATATTCCAAGAATTGGAAGTCCCGGAGATGGTCCCCGGTTGTACAACAATACCTGCACCTAATAGGTAGTCGAATGAGTACTCCAACCATAAGGAGGCTACAACTTACAACAGCATGGGGCGACATGCTTAGCAGTCGCGGAACCTGGCTAGTCAACCAGCAGCAGGAAAAGAAGCACTAAGCGTGCAACAGAGCGGAAAAAGGAACAATAACAAAACCTGAGACACAAGTCTACGGGACAGTAATAACTAAATAACAACACCAACGGTATGCTAGCTGACTAAGGACATAGTCGGTAGTGATCAACTCCAAACCTACAACGCCAAAAAGGTTACAGTACCTGGCCAACTTAGCTCAGACAGCTACAAGAACATTCACGCGATATAATCCGACAGGACTACAGGAGTAGTGCCTAAACAAGCTATGGCTCAATAAACACGGTAACATGTGGGAACGAGCAACAAGAAAAACACAAAACCAAATAAATAGGAATCTCCAAGGATTAGAGAAGTACCCGGATCTACGACAGCCATGTCCCGACCATTGAGAAGCTACCTAAGAGATCGAGT
>CM041777.1:360645354-360798043 GCA_023374045.1 Limonium bicolor | reverse complement strand
CTTGGCCCCTCGGCCAGGAACCACTCATTTGGGAAGGCATCTTAATCAATTTTGCCACTACCATCAGTGTCTGGCCATTATGCTGACAATTGCCGAGCATTGAAGCACAAGATTCAAGACCTCCTTGAGCAAGGAGTCCAATTTTCTAAGTATGCAGATCGTTTTATTTATGTTTCTTGCATCTTCAAATTTTCCTAGTTGCTTATCTTCTTAGTTAGTTTTCAGTCACCTCCGATTGTAATCTTTACGTTTCTTTCATGATTCATAAATAAAATCATAGTTCCATTTTCACAATTCCTGTACAAACCATTTTCATTATCGAAAAAAGAAAAAAAAAAAATTGTTTTTAAGGAAAAAGGATCACGGAGTAATCATTCCCCGACTATGGAACAGAACGACTTGTCTTTTGTTTCTAAAAGGGTGAACATGTGTTGCCAAGCACCACAACCTATCCCAAAGCATCCAAAGTAACCCACGAAGTGGTTCCAAATCCATATCTGTTAAGTGTTGTCATAAACCCCAGGTCAATACTGGGGGCAATCTGAGTTCAGGATCGTCATCTTTAATCTTTCGTTTAAGCATGCGGACTAGTCTCTAAGTGGAATTCAGGAGAGTGCTTGAGCGGAAAAACCATGAGTGAACGAGCGTGACATTTTTACACGACTTTGGTGAGACCACATACAAAGAAAAAGGTAAATGGCATAACTCCGACCGAAGGTGATAATTTGTAAATTTACTCTCAGACCCGCGAAAAGTAAAAAGAACGGATACACAACTATCAGGAATGAGTGAAGCACCTAGGTACAGCACCACATAGCCAAAAGCTTGTAAACCCTGTCATTAAACTCTAGGCACCCCCGCTGAGCCTTTCATATATCCCCTTTTCGATAATATGAGCTCCACAAATACCCAGCCAATGATGATGTCCGACCCGGTGACCATAGGAAGCGAGGAGCCAGACTCTCAGATAACATTCTCATCAGTCCAAAGAAGCAATGTCGCTATCAGCATGACGAATCGATCCACAAATGGTCCCTGAGTGACATAGGATCAAGAGAGCTCACATCAAAACAGCTCTCGAAGCCCAAAACCAGGGAAACACAAGAACCCCGAAGGCAAGTTAAGAAAGGATAAAACAAGAAGGCAAACCCGAAGTGCCTCAAAGAAATCCAATTGACAAAAAGAGAAACGTGTAAAGGACAACTTCAAAAGTCCTGGTCCAGAAGCTCTAAAACAACGTCAATATGAAGCAGCTAGACGACTTCAAGACAAGGAAGATAAATCTGAGAGAAGACGCAAGTTGCAGCTTTGGTCACCCATTTAAGCTCCACATACCTCAAATATCCCTCCATGATCCCGTCGTCTTTCATCACACCCTATGGCCACGTTATAAGCTTTAAATCTTTCGACTGATAGTTGTGTATCTAATCTCGTGAAAGTAACAATCGAATGCGTAAATCCACCAAATGTCAAATTCAATGGTCTAGAAGTTGTGACCGTGAGCAGCAGAAAAACAGGTACAAGCATCAAACACGCTGAGTGTAGGTTAGGAAGCACCACATCGAAACATAAGTCATGACCCTTTAAGGATGAGACTCGTTCGCGCGTTTTAATCAAAGAAAATACTGGGGGCAATCGATCGTTCCGATCGATTGCCATGAACTCTAGCTCAGATTGTCCTAAGGAAAAATACTGGGGGCAATTGTTGGTTCCAACAATTTCCATGTCAACACCAATTATTAAACACAAAGCTTGAGCACTACCATCCCACCACAGGCACACACAAGCCCTTACCACCACATTCACACTCTCAAGCCCGTCATTAGCCTTACCACCACAAAAATATCAGGCCCGTCATGACCCTGACCACCATCCACAATCACAACCCAATCTCGGGTCTGCCATAAATCCCTGAACACTGCAAAAGCCTTAGCACCACAACTAACACCACACACTTCCACCAACGGCATGTTCATTTTCTCAAGAAACAAATTGCAGATATGAAATATTTAGTCAGGAAATGATCATTTCACTTTCCTTTTTCAGCAGAGTTTTCTCAAGCATTCATGTTTGGCACATTTTCAACAGTTCTTTGTTTTGGCAAGCTTCCAACAAACCTTAGTTGCATTTTACAACATTTGCATAACACCTCAACATCGCCAAGTTTGGCACCTTTCCAACAGTTTCCTGTTTTGAACGAGTATCTTTCATATATTTTGATAGCATACATCTTATCATCATTGCCAAGTTTGGCACTCCAGTAATCAGTCTTCATCATTTGCACGAGACCATTACCTTTCCGACTCATTTTTAGTTCGAGACCCATCGTTTTCAAGACTTTAGTACGAGACCTGGCATCTTCATCAGTGCGAGACCCATCTTTCTTCAGTGCGAGACCCACCATCTTCATCAGTACGGGACCCATCATTTTCTTCACTGCGAGACCATGCATCTCATCAGTGTGCGAGACCATCATATTCGTCAGTGCGAGATCCATCACCTTCATCAGTACGAGACCGAGCGTCATCATCCAGTGCGAGACCAGTACGAGACCTAGTATCATCTTCAGTGCGAGACAGGTACGAGACAAAGCGTGATCTAAGTTGGCGGGGCAGAGGCAATAAGTCCCCATCTTCATGTCAACTATTATTGGGAGAAGAAACAATAGTGGGCAGTGGCAATAAGTCCCTTGGTAATCTAGAAGTTATCCCAGCACCCCAGTTGGTGGGCAGAGGCAATAAGTCCCCATAGTATTCCAACCAGGAGCATTGGAACGGGTTTGGTCCCTAGAAGCATCCGAGCATCGTCAAACATCATCAGCATCATTAGCATTTCAACATCCTTGCATTTGCATACCACCGGATTTTCACTTGTTAGGTTGTCAACGCCTTAGAATCGCTTGACATTATCTCAATTTCACATCTTAGATAGTCACGCCCTTAGAATAGCTTGACATCATTTCATTCATTATAGGTAGTCAATGTCTTAGAATAGCTTGACATCGTATCATCCTATAGGTAGTCAACGCCTCAAAATAGCTTGACATCATCCTTCCACTTTACTTATAGGTAGTCAGCGCCTTAAAACAGCTCGACACAACTTATCGGATTTCAATTGCATGTGGGGTCTTTTAAGATCCAAAATTTTGGGGTATCACTCAAGCATCAACTAGCCTTTCATTTCCATTACAAGTCTAGTTGACGGGGGGCAATCTGTTATACCCAAAATTTCACCCCCCGGAAGAGAGTCTCTACTAATAGGCTAGTAGCAAGGGTTCCCAGTTTGATCGGCACATTTCAGAGTACTAGGGACAAGAATTACCCAGCTTTACTGATTTTGGCGTTATGCCCTGTGGTCGTTTCTCTGTGATTGTATGACTGACCACAGGTACAGTAAAAGATGGTGTTCTCCCTAGTCATGAAGTTGCATGGGAGTGTGGATCTAGATAGGATTAGAGATTGAAGCTAGAAGACGCTGCTGTAGTATTTCAATAAGTTTGGTTGTAATAGGTTTAAACACTTTTGTATAAGCTGGTAAAGATGGTGTAAGTTAATAACTTGAATGACATACTTGAAGTTGCTGACCTGTTGGTGACTGGTCGTAAGAGTTGAAAGACAGCCTAATTGTGATTAATGATATCATTTCAAGATCATGAATAATCTTGTTAAATCTTTCTATACTTAAAGGCTTGGTAAAGATATCAGCTAATTGTTTTTCAGTGAAATGTATTTTAATCGAACTAATTTTTTTCACAGCAATCTCTAAGAAAATGATGCCTAATATCAATGTGTTTAGTACGAGAATGATGCACTAGATTCTTGGAGATGGATATGGTGCTAGTATTATCACATATAATAGGTAGCGTACCTGTTTTGACACCATAGTCACCAAGTTGTTGTTTAAGCCACAGAAGTTGAGCACAGCAGCTTGCCGCAGCTATGTATTCTGATTCAGCAGTTGAGATTTCTACACTTTGTTGTTTCTTTGATCCCCATGCAATCAAGCATGATCCAACAAATAAAACTGTCCTTGATGTGCTCTTTCGATCAGTTATAGAACCACCATATTCTACATCTGAATAACCTACAATATCATAGTTAGTGAATTTTGGATTAAATAGTCCAAGATTCATGGACCCTTTTAGATAACGTAGGATTCGTTTCACGGCTGTGAGATAACTTTCCCTTGGATCTGCTTGAAACCTCGCACATAGACAAACACTATACATAATGTCAAGTCTACTAGCAGTTAGATATAATTAGGATCCTATCATTTCTCGGTACGATCGTTGATTGAATGATTGGTAACTGTTTGTGATACCCATATTTGTGCCAAATGACATTGGTATATCATGCGGTTTGCATGTCTCCATTCCAAATCTCTTCAATCAATCATTTACTTACTTTTGTTGAGATATGATAGTTCCTTCATCATCCTATTTGAATTGAAGTCCTAGAAAGAACTTCAAGGCTCCTAGATCACTCTCTCTTAAACTCTTTCTTCATCAATGCTTCGAAATTCTTGCAATACTTCTAATCTGAAGCTCCAAAGATTATGCCGTCATCATACACTTGCACAATTAGGAATTCTCTTTTATTATTGTATTTAAGCAATGTTTAATCCACTTTTCCTGTCTTGAAACCATTTTCCAGTAGATATGAAGATAGGCGGTCATACCATGACCTTGGAGCTTGTTTGAGCCCATAGAGGGCTTTGTCAAGTTTAAGTACCATGTCTTTTTTTTTCTTTGTTTCAAATCCTAGAGGTTGTTCTACATACACTTCCTCCTTGACTACCCATTAAAAAATCACTTATGATGTCAAGTTGGAAAAGCTTGATTCCTTTATGTGCGGTAAATGCAAAAGTAGACGAATAGATTCCATCCTTGCCACTGGGGCAAAGGTTTCTTGGAAATCTATCCCCTCTTGTTGACGATATCCTTGTGCCACCAAACGAGCTTTGTTCTAATGACTTCCCCCATTTCATTCAGTGTGTTCCTGAAGACCAATTTTGTACCTAGTACTCCTTGATGAGTAGGCCGAGACACAAGATGCCAAACTTTGCACCTCTCAAAATGGTTTAATCCTCTTCCATTGCTTTAATTCAATCTGAGTCTAGCAAGGTTCTTTGATGTTCTTGGGTTTAGGTGAAATTGTTGTGAAGAAGGCCAAGAGATCACGTGTCTGTGCTCTTATTTGAGTTCCTTTGGAGATATCAAAGATGATATTCTCTAGTGGATGATTTTGTACAAGGTTCATGGTTGGTGTAGAGTGGCGGACGGTGATAGAGAATCTTCGACATCATTATTTCTTTTGATGACACGTTGTTGACCAGTCTTTGACCTATCGGGCATGAGTTCTTCAGTTGGTGACTCATCCTTGTGATTTTCCATGTGGTTTTGTTTGGTTAGATCGAATCTAGAGGCTTCAACCTCTGTGGATTCCATGATCTCATGAGTTTCACTTTCATCAAAGACCACATGTACACTCTCTTCAACTTTCAAAGTCCTTTTGTTTTAGATTTTGTATGCTCTGCTCCTTTCCGAGTACCCAAGGAATATAGCCAGATCACTCTTGGTATCGAACTTTCCAATGGAATTCTTTCAGTGTTATGGACCGTAACACTTACAACTAAAGATTCTGAGATGGCTTATGCTTGGTCTTCTACCCTTAATAAACTTATGGGTTTGTTGAGGATTGGTCGTATGAGCATTCTATTGGTGATGTAACAGGCAGAGTTGCTACAGTTTTAGCCCCAAAAGACTTGAGGAAGATTGCTCCCCGATAGCATGTCCCTAGCTACTTCTTGTGATATTCTGTTCTTGCGCTCAACACTACCCTCATTGTTAAGTGTTTCTTGGTGTTGAATATGTGTGGTTGATTCCATGTTGATCACACATTTCCATGAAATTGTTGATTCTCAAACTCCGATCCATGATCTGATCTCAGACCTTTGATTTTAAGGTTAGTTGTACTTGGACTTGTGCTGCAAAGACTTGAATTTCTTAATGACTTCGTCTTTTGATGCCAATAAAGATTGTCCATACAAATCATAAGTTATCATCAACAATAACAAACACAGACCAATTTCCTTCAAAACTTCTGATTCTCATTGGTCCAGATAAGTCCATATGAAGTAGTTCGAGTGGCTTAGATGTTCTTACCATGTTTTTATTTAAAAGAAGTTTTAGTTTGTTTTGCTTCTTACACAGGCATCATAAAGATTTATCTCAGATTTCTTAATCTTAGGGAGACCTCTAACCAACTGATTCTTGACTAGTTTTCATAGCAAGGAAATATTGATATGCCTTAGCGTTTTGTGCCATAATGTGGAGTCATCTATTGATGCAGTCAAGCGGGGAAGGTTTAGATTGTCAATATCCTCCAAACTAGCTACGTATACATTTTTCAATATTTTACCCTTAACAACTCTTTCCATCACTGACTTACTATGCTACAATGGTACAATAGAAGTGGACTGAGTTACCTTTGTCACAAATTAGAGATACACTGAGCAAATTGAATTTTAAATCATTAACTAAATTGATATTTATCAATGACATAATCTGAGTGAAACCAACCTTACCTACACTGATGATTTTCTCTTTTTGTTGTCGCCAAAGGAAACTGTTCCTTGGTTTCCGGGTTCGAGTGAGAAGAATTTTCTCTTGTCTCCTGTCATATGTTTAGAGCACCCACTGTCGATGTACCAGCCGGGGTCCCTTTCCACTCGATTCTGCACTTAACAAGTAAGTAATATTTGGACCCATTTCCACCAATTGACATTATTCTATGATCATCCATGACTACCCATCTTAGCCCAATTTCTTTAGCTTCCAATGCCTCATAAATCGTGTCCTATAGCATTTGGCTTCATAATGATCGGGTTGTCTGCACAGGTGGCCGACATCTCTTCGATGGATTCCCGATTGGTACCCGACCGGTCGTTTGATTTTCCACATGGGTGTCCGAGGATCAGTGTTTATACCCAAAATTTTGCCCCCCTGGTTAGGGTCTATGTGGTTTTGGTGTTGTGAGGGGCATTTCAATCAAGTAATGAGAGATTCCGACTAGATCGGTGCATTCCGGGGCATGGAGCAGTTTCGTCACTGTCAAGGGCATTTTGTAAATTTTTAAGGCTCCCGAGACCTCCTATAGGATTTCTCTCTCCTCCAAAAGATGCTAAAATCAACTTGAAATGATTTAAAATTTTAACCCATGATATAGAGGAGACATTTTATGCATAATGGCGTTGGAATTTTGATTTTTCGAATTTCCAATAATATTCTAGCAATTTTCGATTGAATCTGACGAGAAATTGAATTTAAAAATATTCCAAGATTTAAAAAATTCGATTCCACTTCAGAAAAATCATAATTTCCATCCTTGACACGTGGTTAAATTTCACAGCAAAATTCCTTTGGGAAGTCATTTAATTAAAATGCCAAAAAATCTTACTTTTACTAGATTTTTTGTATCTTTAAGAAAGTCTATATAAAGGATAAATTTTTGATCAAAGGAGAATCTCTCAGGCTCTTAGAACCCTAGGCAGTCAAAACTCTTCTCCATAGCCAGCCTCCCACGTTTTTGCACCCACAAGCAACAAAACAATACCGAAATCTCACCAAATCAACACCGAAACATGTTTTTCAATTCCCATCACATCCACAATCATCAAAACACCTTCAAACCACCACCAAAGCGTGAAGAACATCACCAATTCTCAAAGGTCAGAAGCTCGGTTCGAATTCAATTCGGGAACGGCTTCAACAGGGCACCGAAAGATTCCCGACAAGAAGAATCTCATTGACACAGAAGATAAAACAGGTTGGGACCCTCCTTCTTTTGGTTCACTACGACCTCATTGGTCTTCTGTTAAATTTTGGGCTCCAACCAACCCTTTTCGGCTTCTGTATTGCTGTTTGTTTAAGCTTCTGTCCATTACTTGTTAGTTAAGTTTCGCATTGAATTCGATTCTAAATTGAAGACTTTTATGCACTAAAGTCTTGTACATCTTTCAGGCTACACACCCATAAAATTTGAGCTCAAAACACCGTCGGGAACCATCAAGAACCCATTGTCCGTGGGGGTCCGTGTCCTCGGACGCATGGTCCGGGACCACGGACGGGTTGTCCGTGACCACGAACACCCACGGACGGTGGCGGGATTTCATATTTTTAATTTTCAAATTTTAGGGTTTCTGTCAATACGTCCGGGCCCCGGGCACCCTGTCCGTGGCCCCGGACTTTTCAAGTTTGCGTTTTTATTTTAGTTCTGTTTTTGTAATCATTTAATTCAATTGGGGTCCGTGGTCTCGGACATTAGGTCCGTGACTACGGACGTAACTAAAATTTGACCTAATTCAGCCTCCGAAACCCTAGTTTAGGTAGTTTTTAATTTCACTTTAATTTTCTGTCAAAAAATGTTTAAAAAAAAAACAGAAGCACGCACCTAGGTTAAAATCGAGGCTCACAGACTGGTGACTCTGTTGGGGACAACTTCTTTATTTAACTTTTTATAAAAGAGGGCTTAACTCAAAATTGTGTATTTATGGCTTTATTACTTTGTTTGTTTACTTTTGTGCACACTTTAATTTTCTGCACCCTTGCATCATATGAGAGCGAGGGTCCACGCAAACCAATTTCACCCCGGGACCCGTTTGAGGGTCCCCTGTCAGGGACTCACACCTTCTAGGTGATGTGAATAAGTGGGGGAAAAGAGGAGGGTGTAGTCTAACCACACCCCCTTAATACCCGGGCTTTAGCCCCATGCATTTCCTGGCAGTACCCTTACCTAGCCCATTGTTTGGTCAGTCAAAGACCCGACCGTAGACGCACACCTTCAGATGATGTGAAATAGTGGGGAAGCCCAAAGAGAATAGCGTGCAAGCCCTATTCCTTTTGGTGACCTGGGCCCGTGCCCCAAGCACCTCTCCGGATTGATCTGTACCCGTTGGACTGAGTCATTTTGTGAGGACATTTGCATTACCTCCTTATGCAAGACTTCTGTGTATATGTTTTTTCCTGGGCCTCAGGCCAATGTCTGTAACGATCCTTCAATCTCTTCCAGTCAAATGAAACACTTGAAGGTTTCAGTGGCCTGAACGCCTTTACCTCCACGAAATCATCCCCTCAGGATAAGCTTGAAGGTTTCCATTATTCCCTTTAGGATTGCTGGCCCATTTCACATGCCAAAAAATCTCCAGCCCGCTCGGCCCGGCCCGAACAGTAAAAGAAAAAGAGTCCTGTAATTAGAACATAAGGGTCCTCAGAGGAAAACCTTTCCATGTCATTGAAGGCCCGTGCCCTAATGTTTTTACTTTATGTTCTGAAAACGAAAGAAGGTAAGATTTCAGAAAGGCGCTTGGGACAGAAATCCGGACGTTTGACCCGACTGCCTACTCCCCTCTTCCATCATTCCAGCCCGAAGTAGACTCCAGCTCATCTGACATGTCAGTCCAGGCTCATGACGATGTCCCTCAAAAGAATCAACAAGCAGGGGGGAAAACCAGAACACTTCTATCGAGGAGGACTCATGAAAATGTTTGATTTGAAACACCAGGAGGCAATCCGGGCACACTCGAAAATAAATATGTGGACACAATCACCAAGCTGGAGGATAAGTTGCCGCGTTGGAAATGGCAGCCCAAAGCAGGACCACTAGGGGTCCGATGGGGGAGCAGGATCAAATAGCGGCCTGGTACTAAAACATCAAGCTGCCATTGAAGCCTTGGAGGCACGACATACGGCACAAGCAGCAACAGTTGAGCTCCATGAGAAGATTGGATCTTTGGAGGCGGCAAGACAGGAAAGACCGCTGCAAGGATTTGTCAACCCTTTATACGGCATGGACAATATCTCCTTGGAGGGACATGACACCCAAGTTGGGTACGAAGGTGGTGCTCCCAGGAACCAGTTAGCCGCTGAAGTTTAGAGGGCTCTAAGACGCATCGAGCGCATAGAAAAGGCTGGTAAACCTGCTGGTTTTGACTATCTCTCTATGGGATCCTATCCAGACGTCGAGCTACCCGCGAAGCTGAAGCTCCCCACCTTGGCTCTCTACAAGGGCTCGACCGATCCCCAAATCCATTTGGCGATGATTGATCGAGAGATGTCTATCCTGAGGCTCAATGATATGCAGAAGGCTAAGGGTTTTTGCCCGATACCTAGATGAGATTCCTCAACGATGGTACCTAACTCAAAGAATGAACACCAAGACATACGAGGAGATATGTGAAGCTTTCCTGACTCACTTTGAGTATGCAAAAAATTTGGAAATCACCCGGTCTGACCTTGCCAGCACGCGCCAAATGGGAAGTGAGTCCATGTCAGACTTTATAAAGCGGTGGAGGAGGAAGGCAGCAGGCATGCCTACAAGGATGGATGAGCAGGAACAAATTCGCATGATGTTGAGAACATGTGAGAAGTACAGTAATGAATGAGTTATAAGTATATGTACTTTCCAAGCTTTGATATGCTCATGGGCCAGGTAGGAGTTTTAGAGGAGAAGATCCACAAGGGAGACTGTAACACCCATACTACGTACTAAACAACTAACCGAAATCGCAGGGAAATAAACAACTAACAATAACTAAATGGTGCGGTGCTACAACATCATTAACCACCCATGTGGTTAACAAGGCAGAATAAATACAAGTGTATCGGTCTGATGATCAGACTCCCGAGCGTTCAGGTACTAACATCCATATATATACATAACCAACAATACCGTATTTAACATCACAACGTCAACTGTAAACTGTACCAATACTACTGCCACTGTAAACTGTCAACAATCGCCACTGTCAAAATAATGGCGCCAAAATAAATGCCACGTGAGCACAGACGCATCCCGGTCTCAACATCCAAAATAACCAAAGTATAACACGACCTAGATCTACAGCCACTCTTACTTCTTCGATCCTCATCCTAGCAATATAATATGGAGCCCCCGAGGGGGTCAGCACCCTTGGCTGGTATGGTTAACTCGCCAGCCAATCGGCTACCGGGATACGCGCAACTATTTGTCATGATAACATGGCATTGATTTTAAACAACAACATAATTTAGTGTAGCAAGGGATATTGCATAGCACAACAAAACACACATAACTAACAAGAACGGTTCACATTAGGAACCAACCATTATAGTCAAACACATGGAGAGCCTAGAGAATGTTGTCAGACTCATGCTAAGCTCGTACATACATACCTCGTTACCGTCTTGTTAGATTGAACGGATAACTTAACCCCAAGGTGCGTCGGATATAGTATCCAAGCACACCGACAAACATAGTATGCCCCTGTGGCCCGACGTGAAGTCAGTAAAATAGCCTTGGATAAGCTAAAGGGAAGGTTGAAAACCAAAATGGAAAACAACCATAACATACAAAGAATCGAACCGGATATGACATCGACTCCCATACTCACACGCGTGGCCGGAACTACCGGACTCCTCACTTCCCCGGTTAGCACTTATTAGAAGTTCAACATTGAACTCAATAAACAAATCACAAGCAAGTGGTTAAGTCTTTGTTAGACACACACAAGGGAAATGAGTCACACCTTGACAACACAATAATATTAACAACTGTAAACTCATTACATGACTTAAGTCTTACAAGGTCATAAACACTCATAAAAACATTCAACACACAAGCCGGTGTAAACCGGTAGACAACAGACTGCAAGAAAACCATACCTTTGTCCTTGCTGCGAACGTGACCCGCCAAGCGTAGTGGCCCACGGAGCCTTCGACTCAGATCATCACCGCCATGGCCATGTATCGTGAGTTACGACGAGGGAATGATGTATACCTCTGCTATGTCCAGGACATAGAGAGAGACCCAGAGTTTAGCCCAGATGTGCGGTAGTGTCGAGTTTCCTGATGTATTTCCTAAGGAACAGCCGGGCATGCCGCCAGCATGGGAAGTAGAGTTTGAGATTGATTTGGTTCCGGGCACCGGACCAATAGCGAAGGCGCCCTATCGTATGGCTCCAGCAGAGATGACAGAGCTCAATGAGCAGCTGAGAGACCTACTCGACAAGGTTTATCCACCCTAGCGTTTCACCATGGGGAGCGCCGGTCCTCTTCGTGAAGAATAAGGACGGTAGTCTCCGCCTTTGTATTGATTATCGAGAGCTGAATGCAGTTACGGTGAAGAACCGTTATCCTTTACCCCGTATCGACGACTTATTTGATCAGTTGAAAGGAGCATCAGTGTTCTCCAAGATAGATCTACGATCCGGATACCATCAGATTGCCATCCGTGACAGTGACATTGAGAAGACCGCATTCAGAACCAGATATGGACATTACGAGTTTACGGTTATGCGTTTGGTTTATCCAATGCACCAGCCAAGTTCATGGACATAATGAACCGCTTGTTCCAAGATCAGTTGGACAAGTCAGTGGTAGTCTTCATCGACAATATCCTTGTGTACTCGAAATCGAAAGATGAGCATGAAAGCCACCTGAGAAGTGTGTGTCAAACGTTGAGAAGAATCAGCTGTATGCTAAATTTTCAAAGTGTGAGTTTTGGTTAAACCAAGTATCTTTTCTTGGTCATGTGATTTCTGAAGCCGGGATCGCTGTTGATCCGGCAAAGATAGATGCAGAGCGCACCTGGCCTAGGCCGAAGACAGTTACCGACATACGGAGCTTCCTCGGTCTGACAGGATATTACAGGAGGTTTGTGAAGGACATCTCCAGTGTCTCGAAGCCAATGACTTCCTTAATGAAGAAGGATGCACCATTCGAGTGGACAGTCGACTGTGAGAGTTCTTTCCAGAGTCTCAAGGATGCTCTGACATCTGCACTAGTCCTGACTTTACCAGACGGTTCAGATGGTTTTGAGGTCTATTGTGACGCATCAGGCATAAGCTATTGATGGCACATTCGAGGGTCAGAAGTACGACTTCCGACTCCACGATGATGACCTGATTAGGCTTAATGGCCCACTATGTATTCCGAGGAGTAGCGCTGAGCTGAAGGAGCGCATACTGAGTGAATCCCATTGTTCTACGACTTCGATTCACCCCGGAGATTCAAAATGTATAAAGGTATGAAACGTTATTTTTGGTGGACAGGTATGAAAAAGGATGTGAATGATTATGTGTTGAGGTGTCTCACTTGTCAGAAGGTCAAGTTTGAGCACCGACGGCCTGGTGGTATGGTACAGCCAATGCCAGTGCCTGAGTGGAAGTTCCATGACATTTCTATGGACTTCGTAGTAGGGCTTCCGCCTACAAGGGGAGGTCTGAATATGATTTGGGTTGTTGTTGACCGACTGACCAAGGTGGCTAGATTCATACCGATGAAGGACACCTGGAAAGTGGCAAAGCTTGCAGAACTCTTCGAAAGAGAGATTGTAAGACACCATGGGGTACCGAAAACGATTGTGTCTGACAGGGATACCAGATTCCTCTCGAGGTACTGAAAATCCACACGGGAAGCGCTTGGTACCGAGTTGAAGCTAAGTACGGCGTTCCACCCGCATACCGATGGTCAGAGTGAGCGCACCATCCAGACACTCGAGGATATGTTACGTGCATGTGCACTTGACTTTCAGACCAGCTGGATTGACAAGTTACATCTGATCGAGTTTAGCTACAACAACAGTTACCATGCTTCGATCAAGATGTCTCCCTTCCAGGCTTTGTACGGTAGACCATGCCGCACGCCGTTATGCTGGGATGAGTCGAGTGAGACGGTCATTATAGGACCAGAGTATCTGGAGCAAGTACAGTCAGAAGTACGCCAGATCCGGGCTAACATGAAGGCAGCTCAGGATAGGCAGAAATCATACGCCGATGTGCGCAGACGTGACCTGGAGTTCGCCGTGGGTGATCAGGTATTTCTTAGAGTATCCCCCATGAAGGGAGTGTTTCGTTTTGGCCAGAAAGGCAAGCTGAGCCCAAAATATGTGGGGCCTTATGTTGTGACGGAGCGGATAGGCCCGGTAGCTTACAGGCTAGATTTACCTGCTGAGCTGGGCAAGGTACACGATGTATTTCATGTGTCCCAGTTAAAGAAATATATGTCTCATCCGTCTCATGTACTTCAGCCTGAAAGGCTAACCTTAGAGCCGACCATGCGATCAGTGGAGACTCCCGTACGGATTCTGGACACTAAGACTCGAGACACTCGCCATAAGTCTGTGAGACTGGTGAAAGTCCTCTGGTCTAACCAGGACGTCGAGGAGGCCACCTGGGAGCTGGAAGATAAGATGAAGGCGAAGTACCCGTTGTTGTTTACTTCTTAGTGTTTGTGTGTATAGGGTACGGAGCGTACCCCTATTTTAAGGGGGGTAGAGCCGTTTCGGTTATGTGTGTATGACATGTATTTAAATACATTGTCTATGTTATGTTGTTACGGACCGCTGTGTCTTGTCTATGTTATTGTGTTACAGACCATTGAGTATGAATGATGTTTTGATGTTTGGACCTTGTGTCTGATGTTATGTAAGTGTGTTGTTAAGGTTGCTATGGAAGTATTGTTTTATAAGTATTCCCCGTGTTCTAATATCAAAGCTATGTGGGAAGTGTGAACTTTGGGGACAAAGTTCTTTTAAGGGGGTAGATTGAAATACCCCAAACCTTAGTATGTGGTTTAGACATTAAAATATGGTATAATAAGGCTAAAAAGTGCCTTAGAAACATTAGTGAACAATTTAAACCACAGTAAACACAAATAAATACCTTAAAGTCGATATAGGCGAAAATGTGCTCTAAGCTTGGGATAAGCTTGGTTAAGACCTAATGAGCTTACCAAGACAGTATTTATATGTTAATGAACATATTAAACCAATTACCAAAGAAAACCAAGCTTGAAAACAAGTTAAAACACAAAATGTGCTTTAATGAGTCTTAAAGCACATTTTTAAAAATTGTCTTGTAAATGGGTTTTGAATGGCTAAATGTCCATCATTACTCTTTAATTAACATGTGTACTACTTAGTATCACATTAGGAAGTCTAAATCAATGAGAAATCAAAATTTTCATAAATATGTGCCTTGTTTTATGAATAGTAACCAAATTAAGCAAGTTTATAACATAAGTCAACATAATTGAGTTAATTGGTCAACAAAGACTAAAATACCCCTTATTATATTATGGGGGCCGGTTTTTTAAAAGGGTGAGTCACTCCCTCACTAGCTTAATAAGATAAGTAAAGAATGAAAAAGCAAGTTACTATTTACTTTAACATAAATATCTCTTAAAACCTTACCTTTTACTTACCTTCTTCACTTTCTTCATTTCCTTCATGTTCCCACCGTCTCCAACCTCTCTCTTTCCTTGTCATTCACGGTTTGCTACAGCCCACACAAGAACTCCATCTTTGACTACCTATATTTCCTAGCTCCATTTACCAAATCAAAAACCAAGACCACCATTCTCTTAGTCTTGTCAAGCTCTTCAACTTCATCCTTTCAAAACTTCAAGACCACCATTTTGGTGCCATGGAGATCCACCATTGAAGGAGCTTGAGCTTATACTTTTATGCCTTGTTGATCACCTTTGCTTCAAGGTAAGGAAAAGCCAAAGAAAACAACATTTCCTCCATGTTTTGATGTTGACCGAAAACCACCATTGATGGTGTTTTCTCTTGCTTTGTTCTAGCTTCATTTCAATCATTCAAGGGCTTGGTGGAGTCCTCTCTTGCTACATATTCAAACTCTCTTCCATTTCCAAGGTAAAACAATCACCTTAATGTTTTAAGACAATATATAACCTAGGGTTTATAATGAGATTAAGCATGAAGCTTGAATACTCATTACATTGCTTGTATATTGATTAGAAACTTGACAAGCAAACCAAGTCTTACCGGTTTTAATCAAGGAAGAGCAAGGAGAAATTAAGTGAAAAACTTGTGAAGGAAAAGAGGTAAATGTGCTAACTTGATGTAGTTTAATGTCTTAGGAGAAATGAGCTTATGTTACTTGTTAAAAACTACCTAAGGAGCCAATGGTGAATGACTTAGTAAAATGTTCTCAAGGAGACTATTAAAGGGCATATGTGTTGTTGTATGTATTTGCAGGTCAAAGGCAAATATATTGTGGCAAATTCAGTGTTTAAGGTTTATGTTATTTAAGGGCCTAAGTGCCAAGCAATTTAAATAATGCACTATATTGTGATGTAGTGTAAGTTTGGTGAAGTTTTGTGTATGAGAATGCTCTTGATGGATTAAGTGTTCTTGAATGTTTAATGGTGAAAACTTTGTGTTTTGGTGTAACAAGATGCTAGGAGAACCCATGTCGAAATTTAGATAATGTATAAGAAGTCTTAGGTGTTTAAAATGAGCTTTGGTGAGTTAGGAAGTGTTTAGAATGATTAAGTGTTCTACTAGTGAAAGAAACATGCATTAAGGTATTCTAAGATGTAAAAGGACTTAGGCAATATTTTAGAGGATTTAGAATGCAAATGAGTATTTTTGGGATACTTCAAGGTCATGGTAAGATTGTGTTTAGGACTTGTACAATGTTGGTGAACAAGGAAGAAGTGATGTGTTGCATGAAGGAACTATAAACTTGTGGAGATATTTAAGGAGTTTGGTTAGGAAGAAAAGATGCTTGGGAGATGATGTTGTAATGGTGAGAAAACATTTGGGAATAGTGATAGTTATAAGTATAAAACACCACATAAAAACTTAGTGGAAAATATTGCATGTGCTAACCATTGTATAAGAATTTGTGTAATGTTGAGGAGGTTTTTGGTGAATGATTTAAGGAGTTTAAAGGATGTCTTAAGGGGTGTTTGAAGTGCCAAATGTGGTTAGAACATACTAGGGAACTATGAGGTGAAGTTTGGACTTAAATGGGCAATTAAAAACAAGGGTCTGGAGCAGACCGACCTTGGGGACCGGACCTGCAAGGTCAGTCGAGCCCAGTTTACCCTGCGAGAAATGGTCTCTGGAATGGAACGACCTTGGGGACCGGACTTGCAAGGTCGGTCGGGCATGGATTTTTAGTACGAATTAAGTCTCTGGAATAGACCGACCTTGGGACCGAACTTACAAGGTCGGTCATGCCTAAATCTTTGTACGTAAGTTGGTCTTGGGAATCGACCGATCTGGGACCGAACTTGCCAAGATCGGTCGGGCCTGAATTTTCAAAGGGGAAAAACTCTCGGGATAGACCGAACTTGCAAGGTCGGTCGGAGTAGAATTTTCTGATGGTAATATGTTCTGGAATGGACCGACCTTGTGTAAGGTCGGTCGGTAAGGTCGGTCGGACCAAAACTTGTAAAAAAAACAAACAAAAGTGGCTTAAATAGTTAACCCTAGGGGGTATAATGAAGGTAATCAAGGGTGAGTTTAAGCATAGGAACATGTCATACAATCATGTAAAATGCTTAGTAACCGGAAGTTAAATAAGTTAATTAACCGACATTATTAATTATGTTTAGGGACTACGCTTGGCGGGTCACATTCGCAGCATGGACCAAGGTATGGTTTTCTTGCAGTCTGTTGTCTACTGGTTTACACCGGCTTGTGTGTTGAATGTTTTTATGAGTGTTTATGACCTTGTAAGACTTAAGTCATGTAATGAGTTTACAGTTGTTAATATTATTGTGTTGTCAAGGTGTGACTCATTTCCCTTGTGTGTGTCTAACAAAGACTTAACCACTTGCTTGTGATTTGTTTATTGAGTTCAATGTTGAACTTCTAATAAGTGCTAACCGGGGAAGTGAGGAGTCCAGTAGTTCCGGCCACGCGTGTGAGTATGGGAGTCGATGTCATGACCGGTTCGATTCTCTTTGTATGTTAAGGTTGTCTTCTCTTTTGGTCTTCAACCTTCCCTTTAGCTTAACCAAGTCTATTTTTACTGACTCACGTCGGGCCACAGGGGCATACTATGTTTGTTCGGTGTGCTTGGATCACTATATCCGACGCACCTTTGTGTTAAGTTATTCGTTCAATTTAACAGGACGGTAACGAGTTATATAACGAGCTTAGCATGAGTTTGGCAACATTCTCTAGGCTCTCCATGGGATCTAATTGTGTTGGTTCGTTTCCTAAAGGGATTTGTTCTTATATGTTATGTGTGATGTTGTTATGCAATACTCTTGCTATGATATATATGTTGTATGTTTAAAATGAATGCCATGTCATCATGACAAATAGTTGCGCGTATCCCGGTAGCCGATGGGCTGCGCGTTAACCATACCAGCCATGGGTTGCTGACCCCCTCGGGGGCTCCATATTTATATTTGCAGGATGAGGATCGAAGAAGCGGAGTGGCTGTAGATCCTAGGTTGTAGAAATACTTTTGGTACCTTTTGGTTGGTAGGCCCGGGATGCACCTGTGCTCCCGTGGCGGTATTTTTTGGATAATGAATACATTACAGTGACAGTTTACAGTGATGGTTGTAAATAAATACTCGGTATTGTATATTATGTATTTATGGTTTAGTTCTATGCTCGGGAGTCTGATCATCAGACCGGTACACTTGTATTTATTCTGCCTTGTTAACCACGTGGGTGGTTAACGGCGTTGTAGCACCCGAACCGTTAGTTATTGTTTAGTTGTTTATTTCCGCTACTATTTAGGTAAATTGTTAAGTACGTAGCAGGGTGTTACAGAGACCTAAAGCTTGGATATCCTTGAGGATCCGGAAGTAATTCAAGTTCCCAAAATCTGAACCAGCGAAAGCTTCCTACTCAACCGCAGCGCAGCTTACGCACAGAGCGCACCGCAGAGGTACGCAGGACAGTATGAGGTGAATGTAGTCCAGCAGCCAAGGGAACAAGGGAGGAGCTATCGAGCAGTACCACCTCCAAGGCCGGATTTCAATCAACGAGAATTCACAGATATCAGTTGGCCTTTGAGTCAGGCTCTGAAAAAGCTGCAGGAGCAGAACATCTTACAGCCTCTCTCCGCCCCAACCAGGAGTCGCCCGTTTAGGCAAGAGTCCAAATCAGTTCTATCACTACCATCAGTTACCAGGCCATGACACCGATCATTGCAGGGCCCTACAGCATAAGATCCAAGACCTGATTGACCAGGGACTTCAGTTCTCAGAGCGCAGGAATATCTTCAGGAACCCTATGCCGGAACACCGCTAGGAATCTTTGTTATTTTCTTTTCCCTTTAGTTGTTTGCGTAGCTTTTGTCTTTTCTTTTCTTTTCTTTTCTTTTCTTTTAGTTACTTTTCGTTCATTAGCTAGTTCAGTTGTCTTTTCCATTTAGTTGGTACTCAATGTCATTGTTACTTCTTTTGGTTATCAATAAAATTCCTTCTTCGTTCATGTTTTAATGTTTATATCCATTCATGTGCCCAGAAAGAAAAATAAAAGAAAGGAAAAGAGAAAGAGAAAGAAGAAGGAACTCTCACTCATGAAGCATGTCCGCAAACATAAAAAAAATAAAAACCTTTTTTTTCACGAAGCCCCCTGTACAAAACCACTTTCCCGTCCATACATTCACCACCTCCTTTGCGGCCACCGCACATATCTCACCATTCATTTCATTTTTGCCATTTCACCAGACACATAAAAACAAAACTGCTGCCACCAAGAGACCAAAAATGAGTCACCCAATGGTCACCTCATCACCACTCACCACCATCAAAAGGCTTGTCAATAAACCCCACAGCAATACTGGGGGCAATCTAAGTTCAGGAACGATAATGTTTATTTCTTTTGTTTAAATGTGCAAACAAGTCTCTGAGTGTACACTTCGCGAGAGTGCCTTGAGCGGTAGAACCAAGAGCGAAAGAGCGTGTCATTTTTACACGACTCCAGAGAGATCACATTCAAAGGTGAGGTAAATGGCATGACTCCGGCTGAAGGAGATAATTTGTAAATTTATGCTTAAACCTATGAAAAGTAACAAAGAATGGATACTCAACTATTAGGGATGACGAAGCACCTGGATACAGCACCACACAGCCAAAAAGCCTATGAACCCTGACATTACACCCTAGGCACCCCCGTTGAGCTTCCGCATACGTCCTCTTTTACAATGCTACAAACTCCACAAAACAGCGAGCCAATGATGAATAACCGACCCGGTGACCAAAGGAAGCAAGGAGCCCGACTTCCGAACAGCAGCTTCACGAGTCCGAGAAGCAAAACTGCTACCAACATGACGAAACGGTCTGTAAATGGTCCCAAAGTGACACAGGATCCAAATGAGCTAACATCAAAAACAGCTCTCAAAGTTCAAAACCGGGAAACACAAGAACCCTGAAGGAAAAAAGATTCAAAGAAAGGCAAACCTGAAAAGCCTCGAAGAAATCTAAAATCGGAAAAAAGAGAGAAGATGCAAGGAACAACTCAGAAATCCCAAGTTCCAAGCTCACAGGTGAAGTCATCACGAAGTAACCAAATGACTTCAAGACAAGAAGGCAAGTCTAAAAGAAGGTGCAAGTTGCAGCTTTGGTCACCCTTATAGCTCCACACATCCCAAACATTCCCCCATGGTCCTTTTGTCATTCATCACACCCCATAGCCACGTCATAAGCTCAAAAGACTTCCGACTTAACATTTGTAAATCCAATCATGTGAAAGTAACAAGTTGAACGTGTAAATCCAACAAAAGGTCAAATTCAATGGTTGAGATGTTTTGTCCAAAAGGAGGGCACGAGTGCAAACATTAAACACTTTGAGTGTAGGATAGAAAGCACCACATCAAAATAAACCCTGACCCTGTGAAAGTGAGACTTGTTTTTGTGCAATTAATCAAAGAAAAATACTGGGGGCAATCGATCGTTCCGTTCGATTACCATAAAATCCTAAAAACTTAGATCGCCTCAAGGAAAAATACTGGGGGCAATTGTTGGTCCCAACAATTGCAACAACGACACCGATGGATGCCCAAAAACCTGAAACCGAAAGGTTTTAAAAACCTCTCATATCACTCACTCAGCCCGTCCTAAGCCCTACCTCCACATTCAAACATCCTACAAGCCCGTCCTAAGCCCTACCTCCACATTCAAACATCCACAGGCCTGTCCTAAGCCCAACCTCCACATCAAATTTCCTCAGGCCCGTCCTAGGCCCTTCCTTCACATTCAAATATCCACAGGCCCGTCTTGAGCCCTACCATCTTCAGGTTTGACATAAGCCCTAATCCTTCTGCATTCATCATACACGCAACACATTTTCACTTAAAACCACCCTTAGGCTCGTCATAAGACCTAGAACCATCCCTTAGGCTCATCATAAGACCTAGTTGCATTTCTTTAGGCTCGTCATAAGACCTAGATCCCATCTTTAGGCTCGTCATAAGACCTAGATCTACCCTTAGGCTCGTCATAAGACCTAGATCCCATCTTTAGGCTCGTCATAAGACCTAGATCCCATCTTTAGGCTCGTCATAAGACCTAGATCTACCCTTAGGCTCGTCATAAGACCTAGATCCTATCTTTAGGCTCATTATAAGACCTAGATCCCATCTTTAGGCTCGTCATAAGACCTAGATCCCATCTTTAGGCTCGTCATAAGACCTAGATCCATCCTTAGGCTCGTCATAAGACCTAGACCCAACCTTTAGGCTCGATATAAGACCTAGATCCAACCTTTAGGCTCGTCATAAGACCTAGTTGCATTCCTTTAGGCTCGTAATAAAACCCTTCAGCTTACCTACTCTCATCAAACACATTGCATTCATCTCATTCATATAGGCTCATCATAAGACCTAGTTGCATTATCTAGGCGCGTCACAAGACCTGGCGACAGAAAAGTTAGCGATGTGATGGCAATAAATCCTCCTGTGTTATGTCAGCTTACTTCGGGATCAACGAATAGTGGGCAAAGGCAATAAGTCCCCAGGGTTTTTACCAGGAGTTATCCCTGCACACCGGCTTGGGGGGCGATGGCAATAAGTCCACATTGGGTCCAGCCAGGAGCATTGGCACAGGTTTCGGTCCCTAGAAGCATCCAAGCATCATCAACATCATCAACATCATCAGCATCATCATCGGCATCAGCATCATTAGCATCGTTAGCATTTCAGCATTCTTGAATTTGCATACCACCCAGTTTTCATATCCTAGGTAGTCAACGCCTTAGAATCGCTTGACATTGCTTTATTTCATTTATTATAGGTAGCCAGCGCCTTAGAATGGCTTGACATCATTTCATTTATTATTATAGTAGTCAACGCCTTAGAACCGCTGGACATTATTTCATTTTCGTCACCTAGGTAGTCAGCGCATAAGAATAGCTTGACACATTTTTCACTTATAGGTAGCCGCCTTAGAATAGCTCGACAACGTTTTATTGCTTAGGTAGTCAGCGCCTCCGAATAGCTGGACGTAATCAACGCGGTTTAGGACAACATGGAGGATTTTATGGAATCCAAAATTTTGGGGCATCACTCAAGCATCAACTAGACTTTTCACATCCATCACAAAGTCTAGTTAACGGGGGGCAATCTGTTATACCCAAAATTTGACCCCCTGTTAGGGTCTATGTGAGGGGCATTTCAATCAAGTAATGAGAGATTCCGGCTCGATCGGCGCATTCCGGGGCATGGGGAGCAGTTTCATCACTGTCAAGGGCGTTTTCATAATTTTAAGGCTCCCGAGACCTCCTATAGGCTTTCTCTCTCCTCCAAAAGATGCTTAAATCAACTTGAAATGCTTTGAATTTTTAAAACATGATATAGGATGACATTTTATGCATAATGACGTTAGAATTTTGATTTTTTGAATTTCCAATAATTTTCGATCGAATTTGACAAGAAATTGAATTTAAAAATATTCCAACATTTAAAAAATTCGATTCCACTTCAGAAAAATCATAATTGCCATCCTTGACACGTGGTAAAAATTTCACACCAAAATTCCTTTGGGAAGTCATTTAATTAAAATGCCAAAAAGTCTTACTTTTACTAGATTTTCTTTATCTTTAAAAGTCTATATAAAGGGATAAATCTTTTGATCAAAGGAGAATCTCTCAAGCTCTTAGAACCCTAGGCAGTCAAAACTCTTCTCCATAGCCAGCCTCCCACATTTTTGCACCCTCAAGCAAGAAAACAATACCGAAATCACACCAAAATCAACACCGAAACACGTTTTTCAATTCCCATCACATCCACAATCATCAAAACACCTTCAAACCACCACCAAAGCGTGAAGAACATCACCAATTCTCAAAGGTCAGAAGCTCAGTTCGAATTCAATTTGAGAACGGCTTCAACAGAGCACCGAAAGATTCCTGACAAGAAGAATCTCATTGACAAACAAGGTAAAACAGGTTGGGACCTCCTTCTTTTGGTTCACTACGACCTCATTGGTCTTTTGTTAAATTTTGGGCTCAAACCAACCCTTTCGGCTTCTGTATTGCTGTTTGTTTAAGCTTCTGTCCAATTACTTGTTCGTTAAGTTTCGCATTGAATTCGATTTTAAATTGAAGACTTTTATGCACTAACGTCTTGTACATCTTTCAGGCTACACACCCATAAAATTTAAGCTCAAAACACCATCGGGAACCATCAAGAACCCACTGTTTTTGGGTGGTTCGTGACCTCGGACGCATGGTCCAGGACCACGGACGGGTTGTCCGTGACCACGGACACCCACGGACGGTGGCGGGATTTCATATTTTTCAATTTTTCAAATTTTAGGGTTTCCGTCAATACATGTCCAGGCCCACGGGTGGCCCCGGACTTTTCAAGTTTGCGTTTTTATTTTAGTTCTATTTTCGAAATCATTTAATTCAATTGGGATCCGTGGTCTCGGACATTAGGTCCGTGGCTACGGACGTAACTAAAATTTGACCTAATTCTGCCTCCGAAACCCTAGTTTAGGTAGTTTTTAATTTCACTTTAATTTTCTGTCAAAAAACGTTAAAAAAATAAAAAAACAGAAGCGCGCACCTACCTAAGTTAAAAACAACTTTGTAATAAGCCATAAACAACTAAGTAGAGGAAAAACGACCTAGGAGGGGTAATGAAAGTAATTTGAACCTTAAATAAGTTGTATACCAAGCCCCTGAACCCGAACTCTCCTTTCCTAATTTGATCTAGGTAAAAATTAGGTGGCGATTCATAATAGGTTCCTGTGAGTTAGCTTAGGTTTTAATAATTAATGTCATATGGCATAGTTATTAAACTTAGGTTATAAGTGGACCTAAAACCCAGTTAGATCCTAATCAGCTTTAATCAACATAGGATAGGGTTTAAAATCGAGGCTCACAATCAGTTCTAGTTTTCCCTTTTTTTTTTAATGGATGCTAGTTCTTTTTCCTTTTGTCAAGTGCAGCAATCAGTTCATCAATTTTAGGTTGTTTCCTAGCTTTATTTCTCATGGACAACAATAATTTCGCAATAGTCAGTTTGTAGTTTCTTGAGTGCATTCGTATGTTTCACTACCTTATCCTTATCTAAATTTTTGTCTTGTTTTTCATTTTCTTCTAAGATCTATTTATTTTCATTTTCCAGCGCCTTTAGTTGATTAACCAATATGATGGAAAACTTTCTGAGTCCTAGAAGTTCAGTTTTTTGAATTTTCCTTCTAAGTCGACAATAGTTTACCTTGTTTTGTTCCTCTTTCTCCTCTAACTCTAACGTTTCCTTGTCTTGAGCCATCAGGCAAACTTCCTCAAGGCAAAGGTGAGCCTGTTCATCCCCTGAGAGATCGTTGTTGGTGATTTGGTTGTTTTCACTGAGTTCTGAGTCTCCACATGCAGCGATGAAGGCTTTCTTTCTTTGGCTTTTTGTTGAACGATCTTTGGACATGTTTCCAGATCCTATCGTTGTCTTCTAGGGGTCATTGCAAGCAGTCTTTAATATGATGCCCACGTTTTGAGCATCCAAAACACTTGTCATTGCTCTTCCTTTGGTGATTGTTAGATTCCTTGGAGGCTTTTCCTCTTCTCATATTATTTGAGAAATTTTCAATAACACCTTTTGGCATAGATGAACATCTCATCGTCGTGTTCTCCTGACTCATATTTTTCATTTTTAGCTACCTGATGGATTATACCTTTTCCTTTCTCTCTTATTGAGCTTTCTGAACTTCTTTATTGTAAAACTTTAGTTCAAACGCCATTAATGATTCCAGCATGTCCGCCAGAGACATCTTTGAGAGATCATGGACTTCTTGCATGGCATTGACTTTGCTATCAAAGGATGCAGGAAGTGATCTGAGGAATTTTTGAAGTTGATCTTCATTTGAAATAGTTCTTCCAAGCACAAGCATTTTGTTGATCAGCTTAGTGAACCTAGCGTGCATATCTGAAATGCTCCATGTTTCTTCCTTTCTGAATAGCTCCCAATGAGTAAGAAATAGTTCAATGTGAGTCTTCTTGATCTCGTCATTCCTTTGTAGGTAACTTCAAGAGTTTTCCATATTTCCTTGCTGTTTTAGCTCAGGCTACCTTGGAATAGTGCTCAGGTAGTAATGCACAAAGTAGGATTCTTACTACTCGTGCATTGAATATCAGCTTCTTAATTTGACCATCAGTCATGTTGTCGACTAATATGTCTTGTCCTTGAGCATCTTGGAAGATGTATTCACCACTTGTTACTACTCTCCACATCCTTGGATCATCAGACTTAATATGAAACTCCATTTTATTCAACCAGTGAGTGTAGTAGCCTCCACTAAAAAGTGGTGGTTGATTTGGTGTAAAACCTTCTTCTACGCCAGTAGGTTTGAATGAGACATTTTGATCCTCTTCCAAAGCAGTTATCTTTCTAGAAGAGACCCACTCTGATACCAATTGAAACTGGCTAGTGCTTCTGATACGTGCTCGATCGGTCGTGGATGTCTCTTTATCATATGTGAACTACTTAATATTTTAGGGGAATACTTGATAAACTCAAATTGGAAACTCTTTTTTGTTTGAGAATTTACACACAGTAATTCTCTCAATCTCCCTCCACCCTACCTATGTACTCCGGGACAATTTAGGACTTTATCCCTAAGTCCTCTACCCTCTCTTGACAACAGGCCTACGGTTCCCCAACTGTTCCTCGACTGATCAGTCTACCAAATACACACAGTATTAACTCACATACCCAGTCCTATCCAACTCACCAACTTCATAGTACTTAATCACACTTAGTCCGACTCACACTTGCTCTAGTTATCTCACTTCTTCGTATATGATCAAGATGATTTACATAAAATGTTATACTAGTATTTATACAAGTAAGTTAAGATGTGTAACAAACATCCTATGATCTCCTAGACTCTAGAATTCGTCTGCTTCTCTTTCCCCAGCAAAATAGCCATGCTCGAATATAGGTTGTTCTTCAACATGCTCTGGAACCGTAGACACGTGTCGCCCTATGGTTGGACACGTTGGAGGTGTGTGCTCAGGTGATCGGTCACCACTTGCACCCTCCACTTGCCTGATCTTGTTTGTCTCATTAATGCTCTCCCAGACTATGATGTTGCGTAATGAGCGCCTCTTAATAGCCCTGGATTTATCTTGTTATCTTGTTCATTAATGAACAAGACTTTTGTTGTGAGCTAGTTGCTTGTGTGGATGCATGAGTGTGCATGAGTTTGTCGGCACACTTGATGTCCTTTGTCCTTATACTGTGTCTGATGCATGAGAGATATAGTTGTGTAGTATTTGACTTCTTGTGTGTACTAGAAGCTTTATCGGATCTCTCCTAGATAGGTGCCGGACTGGATGGGCACATGTCATGAATGGAGTGTGCTTGTATCCTTGCGTGCTAAGCCACTCTTCTACCTGTTTATCTGAATTATAAGCTCAACAAACATATTAGATAAACAACACAGATTTGCTATCATCAAAACTAAAGGATATTGTCTTAACATTAATCACGTGAAAGTAATAGGTCGAATGCTTAAATCCATCAAATTTTGAATTCAATGATCTAAAAGTTGTGACTGTAAGCAAGAAACGAGTGCAAACACCAAACACGTTGAGTGTAGGTTAGGAAGTACCACATCAAAATTAAGCCTTGACCCTGTGAGGGCGAGACTCGTTCACACGATTAATCAAAGAAAATACTGGGGGCAGAAAAAATACTGGGGCAATTTTTGGTTCCAACAATTGCTATGACACACACCAATTGAAGCCAAAGCTTAAACACCACCAACACCACAACCACACAAGCACACATAAGCCCTTACTTTCATATCATACACACGCAGGCTAGTCATAATTCCTAACCACCAGTCAAAAGCCTTAAACCCCCACAACAAACACCTTATACTCCCTCCAGTGACATGTTCATCTTTTATGAACAAAATCGAAAATATGAAATCTTTAGTCAGAAAATGATAATTTCACTTTCATTTTCAATAGACAAAGTTATTCTCAAATGTTGACACGTTTTGCACATTCTTCAACAATTTCTTGATTTGGACAATTTTTTTATCATTACTAGCACTTTGATTTCATTTTACACTCTCTGCATACATCTCATCATAGTTATGTTTGGCACTTTAACAATCGGTTTAAATCAGTTGCATAAGACCATCATTTTTGCAACATTGCATCCTCTAACACCCGAGTGAAGAAATCTCCTGAGTAGAAGAACTCGCCCGAGTAAAAGAACTCACCGGAGTAGAAGAACTCACCCGAGTATAAGAACTCGCCCAAGTAGAAGAACTCACCCGAGTAGAAGAACTCACCTGAGTAGACGATCACACCTAAGTAGAAGAACTAAACCCCACATCATTTCATTCACTTTAAGGTAGTCAACATCTTATAATAGCTTGACATCATTTCATTCATGTTTAGGTAGTCAACACCTTAGGAAAGTTTGACATGATTTCATTCACCTTTAGGTTGTCAACGCCTTAGAATAGCTTGACATCATTTCATTCACTTTTAGGTAGTCAACACCTTAGAATTGCTCGACAACAATTCATCACTATAGGTATTCAATGCCTTAGAACAGCTCGACAACATTTTATCATTTTAGGTAGTTAGCGCCTTCAAATAGCTCAACAATCTCAAATTCCCTCCTTCAGGTAATTAGCGCCTTCGAATAGCTCAACAACATCTCTTCTTTATTATTTAGGTAGTTAGCGCCTTAGAATTGCTCAACACGATCCATTGGTTTCTTATAGCATGAAGGGTCTCTCAGGATCCAAAAAAATTGGGGTATCACTAAAGCATCAACTAGACTCTTCATATTTATACCAAAGTCCAATTGTCGGGGGGGGGGGGGGGCAAACTATTATACCCAAAATTTTAACCCCACTGGGTTAAACTCTTAAAGGCATATGTATTGTAAAGGGTATTTTGGTCAAATGATGAGGAATCCCAGTTTGATCGGCGTGTTCTAGAGTGTTAGTCACAGCTTAGTCATACGACGAGAAATTGAATTGAAAAATATTTCATTTTCCAAAAATTATAACTTCTCCTTAGAAAAATCAAAAATATTTTCCTCTACACATGGTTAAAATTTCATAGCCAAATTCACTTTAGAAATTACTTGTCCAAATCTCGGTAAACTTCGGTCTTTACTGAGTTTACACTATCTTTAGTGATACTTTATTAATGACCTTAACGCTTGATCAAAGGACAACCTTAAGAACCCTAACCAGTCAGAAAACATAGCTGTCTCAACTCCCTCACGCTTTTCAACTCCCGATAACTGAAATCTCACTGAAATTCACCGAAATCATCACATAAATACGTTTTTCAACTCCCACCATATGAAAAATCATCAAACCACCACCAAATCAACACCAAAACGTGAAGAACACCATCAATTTATTAGGTGTAGAAGTTGGGTTCGAACTGAACTCATAACCGATTCCAATAAAGCACCAAAAGATTCCCGACTTGAAGAACCGCGCTAATTCTGAAGGCCAAATTGGTTAAAATCCTATATTTCTAACTCTTCAACTTCATTAGTATTCTGTGAAACTTTGAGAGTAAACTGACCTTTTTCGGCTTCTGAATTGCTATTCGTTTTAGCTTCTGCCCAACAACTTGTTTATTAAGTTTCAACGTTAATTCCAATTCAAATTGAAAACTTTTGATCACTAACATGTTAAGAATCTTTCAGGTTAGCTACCTATAATTTTTTAGCCGAAAACACCATCGGGAACGACTAGAACGCCGCTGTTTGAGGGTAGTTCGTGCGTGCGGACTGCATGTTCGGGATCTCGGACAGCCAGTCCGTGGCCACGGACACCCCCGGACCGTGGTGGGAATTTAATTTTCAAATATTTTAGGTTTTCAAAAATTATGTCTAGGCCCACGATGCCAAGTCTGTGGCCCCGGACTCTTCAATTTTGCGTTTTTCTTCAACTTTTCAATTTAACTAGGTTAACTAGGGTGTGTGGGTTCGGACAGTAGGTTTGTAGCCATGAACAGAATAAAATTTCATTAAATTCAACTTCTGAAACTCTAGTTTAGGTAGCTTTAATTTCCACTTTAATTTTCAGTAAAAAAACAAAAAATCAAAAAAATCAAAAACTAAGTAGAGGAAAAATGACCTAGAAAGGGGTAATGAAAGTAATTTGAACCCTGAATAAGTCGAATACCAATCCCCGAACCCAAACTCTACCTTTTCTAATTTACCCCGGGTTAAAAATAGGTAGCGACTCTTAATAGGTTCCAGTGAGCTAACTTAGGTTTTAATAATGAGTGTTTATGACATAGTTATTATACTTAGGTTATAAGTGGACCAAGAACCCGATCAAATTCTAATCAACCCGAATCAACATAGTTAACTTGCTCTTGCACAAGAAATTATGATGATTTCTTCATGGATAGTTGTTATTGTAGGGTTTATCGGGGCGATTACTAACATATTTAACTTGCTCTTGTTCACCCATGTAACTTGGTCCTTGCCAATCATGTGTTTCATGTGGCCGTCACATTTGCACAACCCTCAGAAGATGGTCTAGAAAAAGAAGAGACCTCAACTTTAGCATTCTCTTTTAGAGTAGTGGCTAGTATCTTCACTGAATTAGGAAGTGTAGAACATTGGGCCGAAATATGACTTGTGGGCTCTACATGAAGAAGACTATCTGCCCTAGATTTCTTCCCTTGCTTCCCGACCACTGTCTTGTGTTGTTTGTCATTATCTCGATGAGTTTCATTCCTTCTTGAGGAGACTTACTCATGAAGCTACATCCCGCATAGGAGTACAATAACCTTATTTCTATCTTCCAACCCATTGAAGAATGATCAAAATAAGGATTGGTTGTCCAAATCATGGTGAGAGCAATCCATCAACATCTCCTTGAACCTATCCCAAGCATCATACAATGTCTAGCCTGGTTCTTGATGGAAGGTGTTGATTTCTTCAATAAGTTGTCTTGTTCAGTAAGTTATCTTGTTCTACTTGTTGGGTAGTACTTGGAAATGAAACTTTAAGCCATCTCATTCCAAGAATGCACCGATCTCGAAGGTAAATTTCATTACCACTTTGTAGTTGCATCTTGTGGAGAGTGTGGAAATAGCTACAACTGGATTCTTTCATTCAAAGCACTAGTTTTCCTGAAGGCATTAAAAAACTCGAGGAAGAGACTTAGATGGTTGGGTGCTTCATTTGGATTCATCCCATTGAATCTTCCCAAGTTTCAAATTAACGCATTGAAATGAATCTTTAAGACTCATTGTCTAGCTTCTTCATCAATTACCTCCTAGAGAACTGTAACTAACACTATCCCCTTGGTGAATGGTGGGTAACAGTATTGAAGGGTTTGGCAATGAGATTGGGGTTGTTGTTTTACATCATCTTCATTTATAACATCATTATCTGCCATAACTAGATCTCTTAACTTCCTCCTATCCCTTAGCAAGGAACTCTCAATCTCGGGCTCGGATCGACATGTAAAGAACCTCTAGCTTAAGTGTTTGACATGCATAGAATGAAATGATAATATCTTGAAGTATGCATGAACCAATGTGTACTAAACTATTAGAAATAAGAAACATAACAAGATACAATAAAGCAAACCATAATACAAAGAATTAGGTAAATGATAGAAACTATCAGTTTCCCCGGTGGAGACGCCAAAAATTTATTCTAAAAATATTAATAAGTTCAATGTGTGCAAGCTATGGGCAAGTGTACCCCAATAATTATAGTCATTAAAAGTGTCATCCACTAGAAAATTGATTATACTTTGAAATACCCTTAAAAATATACATATACATATACTATTCATATACGTTGTAAATTATTAATTACCTTTTATTTTAGTTTTTAACCCAATATTTATACTAATCATCTTGCCTTGTTGTTGATTATAATTATTTCTTTAGTTTTTATTATTTTAATAATTTTAATATTGTACTACTCAAGCATATTTTTGTTATAGTAGCTATTTTATTATGTAAACTCTTTGGAAGATTCGTACATATAATTTTATAAAACAAGAATGTGTATATTTATATTTTTGGAAAAGAAAATGCATGTCTAAAAATATTGGTTCATGGTCAGTTGACTTATTTTTCTTAATACCTCATGTAATATCCGTAAAATCCTAGGTTGCCTTAGTGCTCTATTGTATAAAAATTTGTTTCTATTGATTTGAGTGTTGTGTAGAAAATGTTATGGAAGAACATTCTGGAAGAAATATTTTTGAAGAAATGAGGGAGTGATCCAGAAGAACATATCCGGAAGAGGTGTTCTGGTAGAAATTGTAACACCCCTCCTCGTAAACTCATCATAAATACGAACTCGGTATGATATTTCCAATCCTTAATACATTAGCATAGAGGAAAATTACAAACAAACACTAATTCGGGTGTTACCGCCATCTCTCACCCATGTGAGTATTGAAGCGTACAAATCCACAACACAACCAACCACTGTGATGACAGAGATAGAAACCATATACATAACCTCCTTCCATAATCAAACTGTACAAGTGAGCAATCTAAGTAGTTTTCAAAGCTTACAACCCTAATATTTACATATTACAATCCCAAATGTACAAAAATGAAATAAACGCTAACTACCCAGCGTCCCGCACTCCGGCTTCACAACCCGATCAACAACCTGTAATGTGTTGGCCCAAACGGGCTCAACAAACTATGCTGGTATGCAAAAGTGTAATCTTAGAATCAATCGGATCCCTTAGGTCATTTAGCCATATTAACATGTTGTTCATTTCATGCTTTTCCAATTTACAATAATAATGGTTTGCTTTGAATGCTTTAAATAACCATACCAAATGAGATACACGTTTTAGCTAACCGTTCTCGTTACTCGGTCTTAAGGCCCCGTTATTCATTTAACCAACCTTTTATCCATCTTAGTTAATTACCACCACTGGTGTCAAGTTAGGACAACGCTTAATAACTCATTAGTGTTTGATAACACTGGATGGTAGTCCCTGGGAACCAATAAATGGAACCAATCGCTAGCCAACCCTTTGGTCCTGTACTTATCTCACTTGCCTGTGAAGGCGTCCGTTCGGTCGAAGCCTACACGAATAGCGGTGCCCTTTGACCATCATCGAATGTGGAGGTATGGATTTCCTTGAGTGGACTCATGATAGTAGTCCCTCATAGTGATCACACTGCGCAACCAGTTAGTCGAGACTAACTGGATTTCCCATCCAAACTCGTCATGTGACTAAGTTCCTTTAACCATTAACCTAAGATCAAATCTTTAGGTTTAAGACTACATTACTTGACTGCCAATTAAGTTCTCGTGATACCTAAAAGTCATCAAAGTCGTGTTCAAGTTTGGATGTATAAACTTCCAGTCTAAAAGACACTCGCGTATAATAAAACGTAATGGTGTTGAGTAATACAATGCACATAATCACATGCATAACTCATAGATATCACTCTTAAACAGTTAAACACACAACGTCTGGACCCAAGGAAACCCTCAGGACGTTCATACCACACAATTAACATACCGTACACTGATGAACAATGCTAGCTGAAGTATCACGTTGACCCACTATACACTCTTGTAGCTCGTAGCCGTATCTCTAGAATATACCACTAAGTGTTAATTTATGTAATCCAAACTGATTCAGTATTCCAATAACTACTAATCCCCCCGGTGTTAATCCCGTGATTTATCCCTTAGTCAGTTATCGTTGTTACTCGGGTTTTCAAGTATATTCGGGATTAGTCTAAACCATGCTCTAATTATGTTATGAGTGGTATGTAGTGTTAGTTCTCTACTTAGGATTTTGATCCACATTATTCCCCACTCATTCATGGGCTACTACTCTTATATATAAATATATATATATATTCATACGCATATAAAAATATAGTTTATTACTATACTTTATAATTGGCCTCATAGTATTATTAAACGTTACACTCTCATTTAGATTATGAGTTGGTCAACTTAAACCTCTTTGGTCAAATTAGTTCATGGTCAATGTAATCAACATTTGATTAGTCAATGCGGTCAAGGTCAACATTTATATATATTCTAATGACCTTATAATTTCTATTGTGCAAGACAGTAGTGAAACTATCTTGCTAATTATGGGCAGTGAACCCAATCATTGTAGTACAACAAGGTCGTATCCATAGGGACTTCATAACTATCTAGTTAATTATAAGCTTAGTAAATGTGAAAGAAGATAAATAAAAGTGCATAAACTTAAATTGGGGTTTTTTGGTTTTTGGTTTGATTAAGGGAAGATAAAGGAAAGAAATAAAACTAAACTAACTAAACTAGGATAGATGTAGCCCGGGATGGATATTTGCACCCGTCCGCCCCTTACTATAGATTGTAGACCCTTGAACTTATAGCTAAACAATGGGAACACTTAATTAATTAACAACCTAATCTAGGCATATTAATCCTAACCAATTTAACCGGAACTTGTTAATCAGCTAAGCCATGGGTCAATCGATAGCACTAAGCTCAAGTTCCCCTAAGGTTGCAATGTAATCTCATATCAAAATCATTGAATTAGAGTACATTGTTCAAGTCCCCAACAGGTTAGGTTTCTATCTCATAATCACATTTTGATAGAATCCCACAATAATGCTAAACTATTTGGTAGGCCAAACCAACCAATTTAACACATAGATAACAACTTGAGCAAAACCCTAAACAAATCCCCAAATCATGAGTGATAAGTTTAAGAATCATAAATACCAATAATCATCTTCATTAAGCTCAAGGACTAAAATAAAGCATGAAAATAAGTTCAAGGTTCAACAATGGAATTTTAGGGATTTTGGGGCAAAATACCTATCCCAAACTACAAAGAGACTACACAACCATTAAAGAAAAAAATGAGAGAAGGGAGAAGAAATAGCCATAGGAGGTTGAAGAAGAGCTTCAATGGAGGTGACCCTTCTCCTTCTTCTTCTTCTTCTTCTTTCTTCTTCTTTCTTTTTTCTTCTTCTTCTTCCTTATTTTCTCATCTTTTCCGTCATTTTTTGTGTTGTGTAGAATGCCCCATCTCTCCTTCTTTTTCTGCTTTTAAAATCTGAAATCTGGGTAAATTTCGGTTTGGACCGCCCCACAGAGGTGGTCAGCCTGGGGCGGTCCGGACTAGAGGCAAAAATACACGAACGAAATTGACCCGACCGCCCCATAAAGGCGGTTCGCCTGGGGAGGTCCGGACCAGAAGCAAAACAAATGCTCTACAGAAGCAAAACATATGTTCTATCTTCTTCGTTATAGCTCTGATTTTGGACCCGTTTGCGCCCACGCATTCATCTCTTCGTCTACTTTATTTCTAGCTACGTTATTCCTCCTGTTTGAGGAATAATTGTGTAAAACACCAATAAAACACAAAACTAGAGGAAAAACTAGCTAGAGTGGAGAAATGAACATAAAAAGTGTTGATAAAACATACTAAATACTCCCCTAAAACATGCTCATTTAGACACTCAACAATTCCCAAGTTATATAATCTCCTTTGCTTAGTAAGATTTCCTAACCATTGATGTAGTGGTCTATATAACTTTCAATAATACCTTACTCACTCGGGATTATTTCCTAATCAACCTCTTTCACAATTAGATCTTCTACTTTAATATATAATTTCACACATTCCATTATTTTATGTAAATTATAAAGTTCTTTAGTTTTCACCAACCGTTATAATTAACCTTAAGTTACTTCCCTTCATGTAATATTTCATGATCATCAATCATATACCAACCTTTACTCTTAACTTATACAATTTCCACGCATTAGGATAATTCCAAACTATTCATATATTCATTATTTGAATGCTGAATGTTTCTTTATTAGGAGGAGAGAGAAATAATATTTTTTCAAAATGTTATAACTTACAAAATAAAACAGCAAAAATAAAAAAAATTATACCATTGTTCATCATTTTTCGTGCTCTTCAAACAAGTGCATCATGAATATGTTTTGGTAAACTTAAAATTTTATATTTTTAGAATGAGTATATATTAGGTATTTTTAAAGTGAATCTTATTCATTAGCAAAATGAATCTTCTTTAATAATAAAATGTACCTTGTTTATTAACAAAATGAATCTTACCCCAAACACTCTAAACACCACCATAGGAAAGTTAAAAACGTCTAAGGAATTTTTTTTGGTTTGTAGTGCAAGACCCTAAACCCTAAACCACAAACCCCTAAAAACCTATCGAATCATAATGACATTATAAGTGGAGAACTAATATAATATTACCCTACCCCCCCCCCCCCCCAACTTAAAACCACTTTAGGAAAGCTAAAATATCAAAGGCATTTTAGGATTTGTGTAGGGTTTGGGGGTCGTTAGACCCTAAACCCTAAACCACAACCTTAAAACCTATCGAGTCTATAACGACAAATAAAAGTGTAAAAAAATGCCAAAAAGATTACCTTAACCCCCCCCCCCCCCCCCAAACCCCTAAAAGCACCATTGAGATGCTAAAAAACGTCGAAGGCATCTTAGGGTTTGTAGTGCAGGGTTTAGGTTCACTTTTAAAAAACACAAAGGATTCACATTGTTTTATATGAAATGTTCGCTTTTCTTAAACATAAGATTCACTTTTTTTAAACGAATGATTCACTTTCAATAATGAAAGGTTCATATTGGTTCTCGCATAAATTTATGGTAGGATTAACTTTTACTACTCCCCTGTCCTGAATTGACCGTCCTGTTTACTATTTGGACATGTCGTTTGACTTCAATTTTTAACATATAAGATAAATTAATTTGAAATTTTAAGTTTTGCATATGAATCCTACATGATAAACTACATGTTACAAAATTTAGTTTATAAAATTATTTATCTTATATGCTTAATATTGAAGTGGAAAAACGTGCCATAAAGCAAACAGGACAGTCAATTCAGGACGGATGGAGTAGTATTTAACAAAATATTCACTTTTCTTAAACATTTGTTGCAGCTTTGAAAAACTTTTGATTCACTTTTATAAACCTCTTATTCACTTTAGTTAAAACTCTCTATTTACGAGAATCACTTCTTAAATCTCTGATTCACTTTCCTTAAACCTATGATTCACTTTATAAAACCACTGATTAACATTTCTAAACCTCTTAATCACTTTAGTTAAACAATCTATGCTTACGATATTCACTCTTATTACTCTGATTCACCTTGTGATTCACTTTTTTAACAACCTTTGATTCACTTTTTAAACCTCTTATTCACTCTAGTCAAACAATCAGAATCATTTTAGTTAAACATCTCTTTTATGAGATTCACTTTTTTAAAAATCTCTTATTCCTTTTACGTAACTCTCTGATTCACTTTTAACAATCTATGATTCATTTTTTAACAACCTTTGATTCACTTTTCGTAAACTTAAGATTCACAATGAATTTTAAAAATATGCACATATAAAAAATAAAAATTTTAAAATTTATCAAAGCATATTCATGTTTGGTCTTATTTTGAAGATCTCGAACTATGATAAATGTAATAAAATTATTGTTATTTGGACTTATATCTAATAAACTACAATATTTTAAAGTTTTACAAAAATAAAGCATAGAACAAAATAAGTGACAAAAGACCACAAAGCCCATCGTCATATTACAACCTAGCGACTAAGAGCCAGGTTCGAAAATGCATTTTATTATAGCTATATCTTGCAAAATCTTTATAAAAACAAGCTGAAATGTTAAAACATACTATGTAAAAAAAATGCTGAAAGTATTGACTATTATCTGATATATATATATAGCGGCAATAGTGTCCGTAGAAACAGTGATGTTACTTCTTTAAATTCGTTGTATGTCGACCGATCATCATGATATTAAAGATTAATTCTAAATCCATTAATCTTCAAAAAGAAGTTCCGTTTTTCACAAAAAAATCTGAATCCATTAGTTAGCCTCCGTGTCACCACACTTTAAATATATATAGTAATCAACAACGTTGGCAAGCATGTATTCATTCGATAACCGCCGTCGTCCATCCAAGTTTGGAATCCCCCCGTTCGCTCGATCCATGGGCCATTTTTTTTAAGCGCCTTTGACCAGCATGGCTACTGTGTAGTGCGGGCAATGGGAATGAGATGATCTTGGCGTCTACAAAAACCGGGAGAGGAGATAGTGATTGGTGGTAAGTCGAGATGATCGAGTGCTGATTTAATCCCTGATTCTAGACCTGCACTTACAACAAATACTAATCCTTAATCAATTCCATCAACTGCGACAAATCTGCTAAAACTTAAACTAAATAAGTTTTGCATATGGAAAAGGGGTATTGTTCATTTTCTGCATGTTAATGATCTTTCCAAATTTTTCGAAGAGTTTATCCCTACCCTTTCCCATCATCTAATACTCAGTCAATGTTAAGATCTCAAAATGGATCTCCTCCTTAGGTACTTCTATCCTTGGTCAAATCATTGGTTTTAAAATTCTATCTTTAAGTACTTCTTCTCTCTCTTATACCTTCTTTTTTTTCTCTCTTTTGTTTTTCTCATGCTATAGTCAATGCACCTAAACTTCTTCAAGACTTCATTTTTAAAATGCGAAGTCTGGGCATAACTTCCGTCCGACTGACCCACTGGGCGGTCACCTGAGTCTGTCCAAAGCCGAAATGAAATTTTGTGCGGGATTAAGTCCGACCTGTTAAACAATCAACACCAACTTCTAGAAGTATAGGTAGGAGGAGGCACCGTCCAGTTGCTATTGTTAATAAGCAGCCTACCATAGTTGAAATAAGTTAGTGCCGAAGATAAACGTGTGAGTAGAGTGTTGTAGTTGCATGCTTAGTTTACTATAAATAGGTATGTAACTCAAATGAATAAACCATCCCTTCAACAATCCAAACTTACCTCTCTATCCTGGGCAATTAAGTTCAACAATCTGGTATCAGAGCCATTTCCACTATGTTTTTATTTCTTCGTCAGCTGCGCTTGAAACTCCAAACATCAATATTGAGTATTCTGCCTTGTTGTTGTGTAATCCATCACCCTAAATTTCAGCCTTATCATTCTGTGAGATCCAGTAGCCACAAATGATTTTCCTTTGTCTTCCCCCATATCCGTAAGTTCCGATTGAGAAACAACGAGTTTTATTTTATGGGGGAGTATACGAACGTTGTTGCTGCGTGTTGAGGAAGAAGAAAAAAAAGTCGGTGAGAGAAAATAAAACCGAGAGAGAGGGGAAACACGAGGAGAGAATTAGGAAAGGTGTAAGCAAGTGAGCTTAGATTGAGACTAAAAAAAATGGGAAGAAACGAGAGGGGGCAGGCCGGCTCGGTGTTGAAGAAAGAACAGAAAATAGAGAGAATGAGGGAGATGACAAAATGAGTGAGATAGAAAGTCAGAAGTCAATAAGAAGAGGATAAACAAAAAATCAATTCGTGTTCGCGTGTGCTACTTCCACATTTATTGCTAGTGGCATTTTTTTCCTTAGAAAATAGTGACCGGTTGAAAATTAAAAACAACAAAAAAGAGGGAGTGAATTTGTGAGTTCACAAGTAAAAAAAATCGTTTATTTGTGAGTGGTTAAAAAGAAAGAAAAAAAGATAGTACAGCTGCACGAGAGTTTACAAGTGCAGTGCTTTATTTTTTTTGCTTCTATTTTTAAAGTAAGTGGTTGTCGTGTAAAACAAAAAGTGAGGAAAAGTGGTGAATATTTTATCAAGTATTATGGCTGATTTTCAAGTTGACGGTGGAATTAAACAGCTCAACAACAACAATTATAATTCTTGGTCTACTTGCATAATGCCATACATGCAATGACAAGATTTATGGGAAGTTGTTAACAGCACCGAAGTAAAGCCACCAACGGGAGAAGACGCGCTGCGGAAATGGAAGATTAAAGCAGGCAAAGCGATGTTCACCTTCAATCTGACTATTGAAGAAGAGATTCTCGAACACATTCGAGATGTGAAGACTCCTAAAGAAGCTTGGGACACACTTGCCAAGTTGTTCTCGAAAAAGAATGACACAAAGCTTCAACTCTTGGAGAGTGAGCTGTTGTCAATTGTGCAAAACGATATGACGGTTGCGCAGTACTTTCACAAAGTGAAGTTGTTATGCCGAGAAATTTCTGAGTTGGATCCGGAAGCCCAAATTTGTGATACTAGGATGAAGCGAATCATCATCCATGGTTTGAGACCTGATTTCAGGAGCTTTATTGCTGCTATACAAGGTTGGCAAGTACAACCATCACTTGTGGAATTCAAAAACTTGCTAGCTAGTCAAGAAGCGTTGGCTAAGTAAATGGGAGGAGTCTCGTTGAAGACAGAGGAAGAGGCACTCTATGCTAAGAAAGGCAAGTGGAATTCCAAGAAGAGAGTTGAATATGGATCCAGATAGAATAACCACAAAGAGAGGAGTCAAGGCGAGTGGAGTGATCGAACAAAAGCAAGAGAAGATTGGAACGACTATGATAATAGTCAAAAGTTTGAAAGAAAGTGTAACACCCCAACCCGAAACTCCACAACCTGTACGATGATAGCTCCCAAGATAACTGGAAATGCAGCGGAATATATAACATAACACGTGGTGCTACAACGTCGTTAGTCACCCATGTGACTAACAAGGCTAACTCCAAACAACTTACAAATGATACAGTATGAGCGCTGAATACAAACCGCTTAAAATAACGAAAGCTAACAGTAAAAGTACAGTACTGTAAAATGATACAGATAGTGATAATCCCATGTCTTAATTCTATCCCACCTACATTCGGTCGGGAAATCTCTTCTTTCTTCAGGTACCTGAAAAACATAGCCATCGAAGGCTCAGCAAATAATGCTGGTATGAACCCATGCAGCCCATAAGCTAGCGGGCCACGCACGACTACTTTGTCGTAAGCATGCAGTTCATTTTTATCAAACACTGAAAACATGCATCATATATAATTCACACAAGTAGCCATACAAGGTCAATAACATCACAATGAGAAACATGACAGCAGAGGTCAAGTTAGAAATTTAGCTCTGGATCAGGTATGATAAACCCTTCAGACGAGATAAGACTCTCGCGTTAATGATCGGGTAATAAATCCCGCAGGAGAGAACGTAGTCAACTCCTGTACTAAAAAGATTCGGTCTCTCCAAGATTAGAGTAGTGCCTCTTATTGTAAGTATATGGGTATTTAGCCCAACGGGAGAATGTAGTATTCTCCCACCACAAGATATTATGGGTATTTAGCCCAACGGAGAAACGTAGCCTTCCTCCAACCTCAAGAATATTCCGGTACGAACCCGATGAGTGGACAAAGTCTACACCCAAAACCACCGTCATGACGTATACTATATTTGAGGACAACCTGCGACAGGTACAGCCTTCATATTTGCATGCATGGCCAGAAACATCTGGGCACCTCGCTTCTCGTAGCATCGAATATGTTAGGCGTCACACAAGGACGTTAAATAAGCATACTGTTGTGTATTGTCAGTTGTCACGTTTAAGGACAATGACGTTGTTTATAAAGGAAGTTAGTGAGAAACTTGAGTACAAGTTCTCGATATAATAACACGTAGGTATTTAATCCACTGGTAATGTAGAGTTGCATGCGTGGCACATACACGTTATAGTTAGTATCGTTCACGCACATAAAATAACACAGCAGTGCAAAGAATAATCACAACGATACACAAACACAAGTGCAACATATTATATGCAATTATCTTGGTCGTTATTTCACACAACAGATAGCACACAAGCCGGTGTAATCCGTTAGCAAACAGGTTGCAAGAAATCCATACCGTTCACCATAGATTGTACTTGCTTAGTTCCCGGTTAACGTCTGGTCAAACAAAGTCCTAGAATAGGATTAACTGAGAGTGTTAATTTATGTAACTCTCGTATAAGATTTTTATCGTAACGTAAAGTGATTACGTAGTAATACGTACTCTCCGTCATTTTATGTGAGGTTCGGTTTACTATAGTTATTATTTCTTTCTTTTACTTCTGTACTTATAATTAAGGAATTATTATATACCTTAAATCATAGTCTTTATTTGCAAGACTTTTATTGCATGGTAGTATACTTTATTTATTCCCATGATTTTATGTATGTCACATTGACCATTCTCCTTAGTTTATTTAATTCCCTTGTATATATTTTTATATACATATATTTATACATGTACGTACACAAGTATTGTTTATATGACATATTGTATTTGTCCAGGTGACATAACAACTTATAAATTCGTCAATGACATCTATTAGTCATATGTTAATTAATTCTCCTCTTAAATTCATATTTAATATACTATAATTTCCAAGTATTATTTAGTGTTCACACATTAAATTCCTTATACCCATTTCCTTTCGATTTACGTGAAAATCTTAAATGTATTTGTTTTATACACAAGTATTATTTATGATACATGATTTTAATTATCTAAATGATATAACAACTTTATAAATTCTCAAATTGTATCTACATGTCACACATGGGCATATTTTTCCCATATCTTTTATTAATTACAAACTAACTCCAAATTGTATTATTTCTTTACGAATAAATTATTTGTACTTATATAACATATAGTTTTAATTTCATAAATCCTTAAATCATATTTTTCCCTTTTCTAAATTTTCTAAATATCCATATAGGACCTACAAATATTTTTAATCCCATAAATACACTATACTTTTCGGTTATTATATTATAACCACATTTATAACCACATTTATTTCATAAACTTTACATTATACTCCAAAATACATTATATTTCATAGTTTTATCTTCTTAATTAATTATTTCTCAAAGCCACCACTATAAATTCGGTAATTATTATTTGAACACCTTAACTTTTATAAATCACCAATTAGCCACATTAATTTTCGGCTTTGTCATTCATTTTCTTATAATTACATTTTCCCCAAAAACTTTAAAATAGTTATATATTAACTTATAAACTTTAGTTTTTATATTTAATTTCCTTAAATAGCAAATTGACCCTTATATTTCTACAAATTATGATTTCGCCCCATATAAAAATCAGTTTTGCATTTAAACTTCCATAAAATACATAATCACCCCAAAACTTTTACAACTTATTATTTTATGTCATAAATCATTTTAACCCATGGTTTTCGGTCAACACTTTGACCAAAGTCTAATTTCATACTTAATACATTAGTATACCTAGAAACTTATATAATTCTCAGTTTTACACTAATCTTTCCAAAAATTACAAAATAGCCCCAAAACTTTATAAATTGTTATTTCAACACTTAAGCACATATTTAATTTAACCAAAGTTCATAATATTAGTTCTTATACCATGATATGTTATAATTATGCCAATGGCACATATTATTCTCGGCTTTCACATACCTTACCCCAAACTTTCTAAAAATCACACTTTTACCACATAACTTATTAAACTAGTCATTTAATCACTAGTAATTATTTTTAACTCACCCAAAATTCATAATATAAGTTTATATACATATATAGCTCATTAAAACCTGTTTTTCACCAATTGTATTCAGCTATAATTATTTGGTGCCATATAATTTTTAAAACTTGATTTATAACTCAAAATAATTACATATAAATACATATGAGCCATATTTCTCATGTAAAATTATTGTAATGTCTTAGACATATTTTTCGCTCAAAATCGAGCAAATTATTTCTAGATAATTCGGCCATGTATTATACTCCTCATAATTTTTTTTTTGTGACATAAAATTATACCTTAAGGTAATAACCTTAGCTTAAGAGCTATAATTATTTTTCTTGGTAAATAACCTCACTAATTTTTGGTCTTAATAATTTGCAGATGTGTACAAAATTTTGTACAAAATTTATGAGCTTAAACAAAGCTTTAAACATTAAGGATTAACTTAATAAACTTACTCTTAATCAAGGATGATTAAGTACTTGAACTCCTCTTGAATTTCCCAAGCTTCCTTCAATGGAAATTGATGTTCTAATTTCGGTTCTCATGTATGAAAGGAATGGGTTTAGGAGTTAGATCTTAACAAAGATCTTAAGTAGATTTATAAGTAGTTTTCAAAGGATTTACATTAGGTATTTTACCTTAGGTATTTTACCTTGAATTTTCGGTGCACCTAGGATGGATGAAGAACCAATTTTCCTTCATGAAACTGATGAAGAAATCATGCTTAGAAGAGTTGGAATTTTCGGTTATATATATATAGCATGTCTTAAGGATTTTTCAAGCATAAAAATACCTTAAGTTAACCTTGAATGCTCCTTGGTTTAATGTTGGTTCAAGACCATTTCATCGAGCATGTAAGCTGGCCGAATTCATGTATGGCTACTAGGAAGAGTTTTGCTTCAAGACTTGTTGGAAATAGCTAGGAAATTGACATGGAAATGGTGTTAGAAGCTAAAGCTCCATTAATGGAGCTTAGGAGCTCAAAGGAAGAAGATGAAGAGAGGGGAGAATACTTACCCAATTCAGTTGCAAGGGAATGCAAGAATGAAATGTTGTCGTGGGTTTTGTGAAACAAGGAATGGGAATTGATTTGTTAATTCCTAAATGATTTACTTTAGTTAATTTAATTCTTAATGACAGCACTAACCCCCTCCTTGTCTTAGTGTAATCGGCACCATGATTAGAAATTAGCTAATTAATATTAAGGTGGGGAGCAATAGAACCTGAGGGTGTTAGGTTTATGTCATTTTAGTTAGTATAATTAGACCTTATCTTGCTTCCTCTTAATGTGCTCACCCCATTATAGTTGTCTTGGAGTTGATTGTCTATACTAGACTTATTTATAAGCGACTCTCATGAATTATTGCAGTAGACCAATTTCTTGTTTTGTTAATTCTTAGCTTTAATAAAGCTAATCCATGTTTATTTTTTCCTTGCAGATTCCGGCAATGGTAGGCTTAAACTATGAGTTTTTAATCTTGTATTATCTTGTCAATATATTCTATAACATGTGGAAAGATGACTTATAAAGTTTCATGACATTTTTTAGGCTTAAATCTGGTCACATTAGCATATATAGTAATCGGTTATTATGTACATATGCCACCGTTTTTTTTTCTTTTACTACTCCTATATGAGTGATGATAATGGTTATGATTGTTCAATGCATTACCATAATGGCATGGTGTTCCCTTTTTTTTAATTACATCCATGTGCAAACCCGTTTATATGTATAGTGGTTGCTACAATTTTATTTGCTTAAGTATAAGTACTTTACCATTTTTTTGATTGGTATATATATGTACAGATTTTTTTTTTCTTTGTTAATCATGGTACATGAACTACCGGAACATATAGAGAAGCTACAGATTTTTTGCTTAATTAAGTACATGAGTATTACCGTTACTTGCTTGGTAGTTACTCCAGATTTGTTTGATTAATTGTAAGTGTGTAACCGGTAATCAAGTGGTGATTGTTACAGATTTTTATTTGATTAACTACTAGGGAATTACCGGTAGATATGTGGGGATTACTACAGATTTTTGCTTGATTTAAACACCTAAGTATACTACCGTTAATTAGTGATGTATTGGTTCAGATTTTGTTTGGTAGTAATACCAAGTGTATTAACGGTAATGATAAGGGTGTATTTTAGTAGGGTTTGTATTTGTACAAAAATAATATGTACTCTTATATAAGCTAAGTACATTAGGTAGTCAATTGTTTTACTAAGTAAAAGTGTATACAAACAAGTCCAAATATGCCATATAAAACTGGCATTAATGTACAGATTTTTTTGGACTTGTAAACTTTGTGTTATAATTAATGTTATAACATTTCCTAAGTATTTATGATATATATATATATTAAATATTAAGGTTATGTAACATAAGTTGTTACATTGTTTAAATGTGTATATCAATTTACTTTAGCATTTATAAATGCTTAGGCAATCGTAAAATATTTACGTTGCTCGTTAGTATTGTTCGCGTTTTTTACAATGAACGTTATTGTGTACTGAGTCATATAAACGCTCGTATATATTTTTCCTAGATGACGCTCTCCTAGTTGAGCTTGTTTCGTAAGGGGTTTAATGTCCATTAATGTTTGTACATGAGCGTTTTGTACGAGTATGTTAAGACGCTTGTAAAATTACGTCCGTTAGCGTTTACGGTAAAACGACTATTTTTATGTTACGTTTGCGTGCATGAGTTTACACGCGCACGCGTAATATTATTTACGTAAACATTTACATGCATAAATTAGCATGCGTACGTGAAATGGTTAATCCTTAGATTATTTCTTCATTATTTGATAGTTTAACGAGTTATTTAGATTTGGGGTATTTCAATCTACCCCCCTTAAAAGGACTTCGCCCCGAAGTCTCATATCTAAGTTCAAATGATTGTGGGGAAAACAAGATCCATTAAGCATCCACAACTCAATTCTATTTTAGGGATCAAGTCCCAAGTTCCACTACTTTTAAGTTTGTAGTATATATTCAACATAATATATAGTGTAATGATCATGAAAGGTCATCACCAATAATAACTTCAATGTAGTGCAACGTAGTGCACTTAGTTCATTCATAGTAGTGTAGCACAGTACCTATTGACAGGTGCATGCATTCACAGAGTAACTTCAATATAGTGTACTAGCGTAGTACACATAGTCCACGTGGTAACTTCAGGGTAGTGTAACGTAGTACACATAACTATTCATGCCAGTGTAACGTAGTACACATCAGTGCGTAAAGTTCATAGAATCATAGAGTAATCACGGAATCACACATGAAAACATACAAATCACAGTGCAACAGTACAACGAAAGTGTACGTTTATGCTAAAAATGCAATAGGCTCTCCCCCCCTTAAAAGAGGGGTACGTCCACGTACCCTAGACTAGTATAACTAGTCAGTAAATTGTGAAGGAATCTTCGCTCTCATTTTTAACTTATGATTAGTTTTAAGGATAGCCTCTCGGGCTGCGAGACCTTATGTGGTAGGGCACATGTTTTTGGTTAAGATGCGTGAAATACGTTGTGCATTCCCTTTGAGTTCAGTAGATAATTCTAACTGATGGGACCACCACGCTTCTGCTGCGCAACTCTGATTAAGGAATGTCCAATCATTCTGGAATAGTCTTAAATGCGCTTCATAGGTGGTATGTTTAAGTTCATTGATGTACGTATATAGGGTTGGTGAGTTGTGTTCATCCTTTTCGTAGTTCGATTGTCATTGTTGATCTTGTCTGGACTTCTGTCCATTTACGGGGTATGGCCACCAAGAATCTATGCATTCTCTGACATGTTCTATAGTGCATTAGTATGCTTTTATATTTGATTCCCGTATGTATGGGTGAAGGTGATCTACCATCTTGTTTGCTGCCAATATTATCTCATGGCTTGTTTAAACTGTCGTGTCGAACATAAGGTCGATGGATTCTGGTTAGGGATGGCAATGGGTCGGGTTTGGGTCGGGTGGACCATCACCCGCACCCGTCACCCGAATTCACCCGTTCCACCCGTACCTGACCCGTCACCCGTTATGTATCACCCATCACCCGTTTCACCCGTCACCCACGGGTGAAGCGGGTGAACCCGTTTACCCGTTTGTTTTTCTTTTTCCTTGTTCGCCAGTTAGGTTTGCAAATTACTGTGAGTGGAGAGTAAATAAAGACGCAGACATGTATGTTCTATGTTTGCCGGTTAGGGTTGCGAAATTTACTTCAAAGAAAAGAATGAAATATTGCACAGAGCATGTACGTTCCATGTTCGCCAATTATGGTTGCAAAATTACATGAGTGAAGAGAGAAAATAGAGGCGCAGAGCATGTATGCTCAATGTTCGCCTGTTAGGATTGTGAAATTACCTTCAGTGAAGAGAATAAAAAACTTCGCAGAGCATGTAAGTTATTTGTTTTTCAGTTAGGGTTTCAAAATTACCGAGAGTGAAGGAAGAAAATAGAGGCACTGAGCATTTTTGTTCCATGTTTGCCAGTTAGGGTTGCAATTACCTTCAGTGAAGAGAATTAAAAACTGCATAGAGCAAGTATGTTAGGGCTGTAAAATTACGAGAGTGGTGAGAATAAAGAATGGCGCAATCACCCAGAGCATGAATGTTCCTTGTTCACTAGTTAGGGTCACAAAAATCGTGAGTAGAGGAGAATGAATAATAACTAACAATTTAACATAATATATATAATCTATGTGGGTGAGCGGATCGGGTGATGGGTGAAAAATGTTCACCCGTCACCAGACCCGTACCCGCACCCATTCCACCCGTCACCCGTTTCATGCGGGTTTTTCACCCGGTTTAGAGGGCGGGTGACTGGGTGAAATGGGTACCCGTGGACCCATTGTCATCCCTAATTCTGGTTCATATACGTGTGTAACACACTTCCAGTTTCTTCCTTGTCTTTTCTGGTTAACTTTTTGTCTCTATATATCTACGGTTGTTACTTAGTGCATGCTGCACTTGTCCCTTACACAGCGAGACATTCTGGTTTATGTATTCATTGATATACCGTGTTATGCCACTGTTCCAGATTATCTTGTTTCTAAGTAACTGTTAGTTGCAGCATTGCTTGGTATTCTTCAATGTATATCCTATTACTGTACGTCGGCTGCCAATAATATTGCAAGGTTTGCCCTGCTTGTGATGCTCATGTGTATGACATGCATCTTCCTGTATTCTCCATGGGTGAATGGTGATAAACATGTACATATCCTAAGGTTTTTTTCTTTATATGGCATATACTGTAATATAGTTCACCCTTGATTTTGATTCTTCATCATTGAGTTCTTTTCCAGTCTCACTTGATTGCTTTGTGCATGTATGCTTATTTTTTATAGTTGCTTATGACGATGACTCCCTTGGGATTCTTCTCGTCATTATACTGAGGTAGGCGTCTTGCTCTTGACGGAGTTTCCATTGCTGTTTTAGTTACAGTGTTGATTATTTATCATGTTCTTCACACTAGTCGCCTTTGCATGTGGGGTACCTCCATGTTATATTACTACTTACCTGTCCAACTTAGGATTATTACTTGTCAAGTCCATAAGCTTACGCACGTTTAGTTGAAGAAGTCTTCTTTCCATGGGTCCTTACCCGATAGGTTTACTTATATATTCTCCTTTGATAGTGGTTTGTGACGTAGCGTCCTAATGGCGGGGTTTATCATCTCTGTCGATGTTGTTGGTGCATTCTGTAGTTCAGTTGTTGTAGCTGTAAGGTTGTAGTATCCCTGTTGGTCTTGAGTTTGTCTTCTATTTATTGTCTCTTGTAATTGTAATCGTCGGCGCTCGGGTCTTGTATTAATACTGGGGCATACTAAAGTTCCTCTTTTTGATCTTCAGGTCATCATCTTGTGATTCTGGTATTTTTGAGTTTACTATCACCATATTCGGTTTTCATTTTCAATGTAGAGTATGAGCTACGGTCGAGCCGTGCATCTTGTATATAATATTGAAAGATTCCCTTTTTTTATTGATTCACCAATTATCGGTAGTACATACACGATTACTATCGTCTGTTCATCAGGAATACCACAGTAGGGTTCCCGCTAAGGTTTCTAACAAGGTACAGTTTTCTCACAATTCCACATGTTCTTACGGTTTATGAATCAGCTCATGTGAGTAATAGTAAAATGTTTCTACTCTTTATATTCTACCATGCTTATAGGTAGGTTCCCATTTAATATACTGGGTTTAAATTCATAAAGAAAGACTTGAAGTCGATATTTCCCTTTAGATGGCAATATGGCCATAACCTAGAAAGTAGCTTGAGAATACTCTCATTATAGGTAAATGTCTCTTGATCTCATATTTAACTTATTAACATGGCTCATGGTACAATAACAGTTAGTATTTCCCTCACAGTCGACTATTTTTCCGACATACGCGGAGTTGTTTTAGCCATTTAATCTCTACAGGATAACCTGGTCAATTTAACTCTAAATTTACATCTTCCATATCTCATATACTTTATTAGTCAAATTTCATATTAGAATTAAGAAGAGATACTTACTTATCACAGAGATATTTGTGACCACTTGTAGGGTGTCTCAGGAATCATCCAACCCTGACGGGGTCAGCATCAGTGTTGAACTATCCTTCCACACCATTTTGTGTTCGGTTTCCCTTGATCTGACCAGGATCAAGTTCGACCTCCCACGTCAAATATCAAACAACTGCATAATTGTCAATTTTCCAAATTTTATCTTATCAAGACTTTGTGATGTGGTGAGTACTACATTTTTCCCTTGATTGTTGACTGTTATACTACTAATCCATTATCTGTTATAACCTATACTCGGAACTAGTGCATTTCTTAATCCCCAGAACTAAGTTCCTTTGATCAACTCATTTAGCGGGGAAGCCAGTTTTTCCTCTTGGCATAAAAGATAAATTCTTATTAAAACATCTAGGCACTTACCGCCCAATAATTAATTCATCACCCATAATACAAGCTATGAATTCAGTTATGGACTTGGATACCTTAGAATACACTTTTCTCTTTAAAAGGCTTATCTAGCTTTTAACTTATCAGGCTTGATTATTACCTACAATTTGGTTATCATAAAAAGACAGTCATATTTATTACTAAATTTGGGATAGGACTCCAAGGAAAAGTTTTTATAACTCGATCTACAATTAAGATTTCATAAAGTATTATTCCCTCCACCTTAAAGCTTGGCTTTTTCTTACTCCATTTAAACTCCATGATTCCGATGAATCATATGTTCAACCTAGGTTAAGTATCTTTTAATATTAGTACCATTTCAAACTAAGGGTTTCCAGTTTGAATCCTACGGTTTGGTGACAAGACAATCAAAGTTTATTGTTTGTTTCTTCCTCTTAGAAACGTGGTTAATCCACAAACTCAATGGCTTCCAAAAATAGGTCGTTTAGGTGTATTACATAGAGGATTTAAATTCATAGAGGTTGGTGTAACGTTAGGAAAGTTCACGTGTAAAACACTTGTTACAAGCCAAGGGGTATGTTTTCCTACTTTTAAGTTTAACTTCCACTCACTTTTAGTGTATATATGAATTCAAAATCTTAATATAACTTACACTACCTTCATTGCTAGTGTCGAGGAGAGTTATTCGTTACCATGTTCATATTAAAATTTATATTACATTGGGAGTTAACTTTATTTGATTTCATGCGCTCTTTATTCGCATTCACAAATTGAGTTGTCATAGAAGACATATGCTCATATAGATCCATAAGGATAGTGTAGGACATGTGCCTCATAATAGGGTAGGTATATTTTCTGATACTTAACCCTCTGAAATATAACAATCCTTCTCAAAAGTTTAGGTTTACAACCCATAAGTTATATATATATATATATGTAGCATTTGGTATTGCTAATTAGGTAGTTCTCCAGACTTCAGAATAAATAGTTTCAAAGTTTGTTCTCTTCTCTTTATTGATTAGGAGTCTAGCATTGTCACTATATTGATTCTAGCTGAGACCCCTGGTATTTGAACAGGTATTACATCCCGTGCTTATTTATGCTGGATGTTTAGTTATACAAAGTGAGATTCTGTTATGTTTCTTGCTATTATCATTAGTTATTTTTGTAGAACTATTCTGGTTGTCATGTTTCAAGGTTTCGCACGATCTTCTCGCGAAGTTAATAAGGGATTGTAAGATTTTCCAGTCCCACACTGGGCGGTAAGCTCAGTGCCTGGGTATCCCATAAAATTCAGTGTTTGCTCTCTCCGAGGAGTCTTCATTCGCCTTTCTGTTGCCTTAACTCATGCATTCGTTCTTCAAGCATTATTAGGGTATGCTGTCTTTACTCGGCTCTGGGTATTATCTTATCGTCGTCATGAGAGGTATAATCTAACGTCCCTATAGTTAGCCACAGCTTGTAGGTCTTTATGGTTTCCACCTTTATTCGGTTTACTGGATCAACACTTGTTGTAGCAAGTGCGCCATGCAGGTTGGATTTCCATGCAGTGTATGTTTATTGCGAGACAAATTTACTCCTTCACCACTGTATACTCGGCGGTATTGTCAGCCTTTCCTATTTTCATTGGTATGGCGTCACTGTCATTTGTCGTCAGCTTCCCGTGTGAAGGACAGTTGGCATCGTACGGTCTTCAACAAACCGTTTCGACAATTCAGGTAGTCTTAAGTATTTATGTTAATTTATATATTCCTTTTCATGACATCTGCTCGTCATTTAGGCAGGTCATAACTCGTAGTTACTGTAAGTTTTGAACAGTTGTTAACGCCCTTCGGCGGACCAAGTAAAACTAAGTTGCTATTCCACACTGTACTATCTCACACCTTGTAACCCAAGGCTAATTTCGGTTGTATTCAGTTCTCAGAGCGTAACTACGCTCTGATACCGCTTTTTGTAACACCCCAACCCAAAACTCCACAACCTGTACGATGATAGCTCCCAAGATAACTAGAAATCCAGCGGAATATATATACACAACAACGGGTGGTGCTACAACGCCGTTAGTCACCCATGTGACTAACAAGGCTAACTCCAAAACAACTTACAAATGATACAGTCTGAGCGCTGAATACAAACAGCTTAAAATAACAAAAGCTAACAGTAAAAGTACAGTACTGTAAAATGATACAGATAGTAATAATCCCTTGTCTTAATTCTACCCCACCTACACTCGGTCGGGAAATCTCTTCTTTCTTCAGGTACCTGAAAAACATAGCCATCGAAATGGCTCAGCAAATAATGTTGGTATGAACCTGTGCAGCCCATAAGCTAGCGGGCCACGCACGACTACTTTGTCGTAAGCATGCAGTTCATTTTATCAAACACTGAAAACATGCATCATATATAATTCACACAAGTAGCCATACAAGGTCAATAACATCACAATGAGAAACATGACAGCAGAGGTCAAGTTAGTAATTTAGCTCTGGATCAAGTATGATAAACCCTTTAGACGAGATAAGACTCTCGCGTTAATGATCAGGTAATAAATCCCGCAGGAGAGAACATAGTCAACTCCTGTACTAAAAAGATTCGGTCTCTCCAAGATTAGAGTAGCTGCCTCTTATTGTAAGTATATGGGTATTTAGCCCAACGGGAGAATGTAGTATTCTCCCACCACAAGATATTATGGGTATTTAGCCCAACGGGAGAAACGTAGCCTTCCTCCCAACCTCAAGAATATTCCGGTACGAACCCGGTGAGTGGACAAAGTCTACACCCAAAACCACCGTCATGACTTATACTGTATTTGAGGACGACCTGCGACAGGTACAGCCTCCATATTTGCATGCATGGCTAGAAACATCTGGGCTCCTCGCTTCTCGTAGCATCGAATATGTTTGAAATACCCCGAACTTAAATATAGAGATTAAAATTATTTTAATAAGTATTTAAGGGCCTAATAATGCCTAAGTAATACTGGTAAGGAAAATAAATCCAAAAGGAATAAAGAAAACGCTTAAAGCGAAAAACGCTAAATAAGCGTTATATAACCATAGGAGGTATGAGACCTCGGTTAGAGTACTATATGGATTCTAAAGGCTTATTTATGCCTAATTAGTGTACGGGAACAACTCTCGAAGAAAATGGATCCAAATAATGTATTAAAACGCTAATAGAGCTTTAGTGCATGTTTTTCGAGAAACCCGAAAGCGTGACTTTAAGTGGTCAAATGAACCCGTAAAAATTATAGTTCATTAAATAACTATAATTAAGCATTAACGGAAGCTTAATAACCAATAAAATTAATTAAACAAGAAAATTCCGGAAAACGGATTCCGGTGAGTGAATTGTGTAAAAACGTGAACTTTTGGGGTATAAACTGTAAATAGACCAAACATTCCCTCCATTGTGAAAATAAAATGCTGGATCCCTAAATGTGTGTGTGGAATACGATTTCCCCTCCCTCTCTCACACTATCTAACTCACAAAAGGCAAAGCAATAAAAGAAGAAAAGTAAAGAAAAGTACAAAAAGTAACTTGTATACTCTCTCTCTTCCCCATTCTTCTTTCCTCACGTTTTCTATCCTCTCTCACCTGACTCTCTTCTTCCTTCAGCCATTGCAATGGCAATTTTTACAGCCCCTCTTACCCCTTCTATTCTTCTTCATTTCTCATGGCCTAAACAAGGTGCAAATGCTACAAAAATTACATATTAATACTCCTCTCATCTTGGAGATTAATTCTCTCTTTTCAAAATCTGAAAACCACCACTTTCATCTCCATGGGTGAAGCTCATTGAAGGCTTGAATAACACCATTGTGAACTCCTCCAACTCCTTGTCATTTTAAGGTAAGAAAGTAGTTCAAAAACCCTCATTTTCTAGCCTTCTTTGACTACCGAAACTTTCAGATTTTTGAGCCCCCTTGTGCTCTTGTTCCAGCCGATTTTTAGGCTTCAAAGAGGTTCTGGAACCTTTTGGCTTTACTAGCCAAACACCCCTTTAGAAATTTGGAAGGTAATCTCTCATTTTGAAGTCTTAAATCACCCTCTTGTATCCTAGAATTAATTCTAGAGTTTATGTATTTCCACAATGCTCATTAGTGTTCTTGGGCATGGTATGTAGCTTAGCTAGTAAATCCCCTTGACCGGTTTCAAGGAAAAGAACAAGAAAGGAAAGAGGAGAATTGGAAAAGAAAGAAGGAAATTGAGAGCTTAAGGTAAGAGCTCCTTCTTAATACTAAATTTTAATGCATTAGAGTAATGGGAATGGGTAAACTAATTTAAAGAACCCAAAATATAGTATTAGTATTGTAGTTTATGGAATTTTGAGTATTTGTGAGCTAGTACTTGAATTGTAGGCCTTAGAGCCAAATAAATTGTGTATGTGTATTAGTATTGTTGTTTGAGGAAGTATTGATGGATTGATATTGTTTTGATTGCTGGTAGGACCCTTGTATGGGTGTGGCTAGATTAGGAATGAATTTGGTGAGAAAGTATGTGTGTGGCTAAGTTAGAAATGTAGGTGAACTATGACAAAATTTTAGTAGGAAATGTGCATTTATGGATGACTTGGTGAATGGGAAAAACCAAGGTGTGTATTGGATTGATTAAGGATGTTTAGTAAGTATGGATTGGTAGTTGTAGTATAAGAATGAAAGGGTATAAAATCTGTAGCAAGAGGTGTTGAAATGTATGGGAGAAACTAGGAAAAATTAGTGTGCAAGATTTAGTGAAATGTGTGTTGGACTTGTGTATTGATAGAGTAGTTGCTTGGGAAAGAATTGGAAAGGTAAAATGGAATTAGAACAAATTACAAAATGCAAAGAGAAGTGTAGGAATGCACAAGTGTGCAAAGTGTGAAAATGAGAATGGAAATTTGTAGAATTTGAGCAAGAAGTTGAGTAAGTATTGGACCATGGATTTAAGGATTTTTAGTGAGTGTTTAAGTGTGTTTAAACATGTGGAAAGATTATGGAATGATTGAAGGTGGATTAAGGGTTGATTTGGGGTTGAAAAATCAACTTAGTAGCAGTTTTTAGCAGGGTCCGGGACCTAGGGTATGTACCAAGTCCCGGACCGCATCGAAAATTAGTTCGAGAGTAGAAGCAGCAGGTGGTCCGGGACCTAGGTCCAGGACCAAGTCCCGGACCTATAGCAAAAATCAGCCGAGAGTGTATTCTGTGAATGGTCCGGGACCTTGGGTCCGGACCAAGTCCCGGACCACCCCCAAAAACTTGTCAAAGATGATTTTTAGGGTTTAAATGATGGGGGATTGATGGGTAATGGTTTTAGAAGTTGTTAAGGCCTTGTTTGGTGACCTTTAAAAGCCCTAAGAAGTGTAAACAAGTTTGAGAATGTAATTAATAAAGTTGTAAGTTTAAGGACATTAAGTTAAACCGAAATAACGGGATAACGGGGTAAGTACGAGTGTAGTAATTATGTATGTACTGTAATGCTTAGTATTAATAGAATCATTTGGCACGTAGTCATTGGTTCGAGAATAAGACTCGAGGAACAAGAGCGAACCAAAGGAACGTGAGGACACCCGGTAAAGTAAATCCCGGTGAAAGGTATGATTTCTTCATGCCCTATATCCTAACCTGGTTACCCCGATTTGTGTGCTTATTTGATCCCCTAAATAAGATAAATGCATGAATCGGACTTTATTGCACTTAGTTGCGCTTGCTCTATATTGTTCTTGATATATTTGTCTTGGACATCTAGTTTGTATAATTCATGAAATGAATGGATGAAGATGAAGTGTGTATGCACCTTGTAGTGTGCTTGTGTAATGTATTGTACCTTGAATGGATGTGTATGGGAGCAATGTACTTTTGTGTGGTCTAGATGTGAATGACTTCTACTAATTCCTAACTACCTAACTCCTAACGTAAGTATTGAGTAAATTGGAATGAGTAGAAGTCCGATATAGTTTCGGCCACGCGTGAGGATGAGGAGACACAAGAGGTTGGATCCGATTCCTGGCTCTTAAACTTTTCCACGGCCCAAACCCCTTAAATGGGTAGCATCCTGGATTAGTGAGCCAAGTAAAGCCCGGTGGTGGGACGATGTAGTCCTTGCCCGGTGGTCCCGACGACTTGACTTGAGTAAGTAGTAAGTAAGTAAAGTATGTACGAGTAATGGTCTTGGCTGGTGTAAGTCATTGACCCCGAGTAAAAGAGTAATCTCCACCCGATTAACCCGAGTGGACAAATGGAGCTAACAAGTATTGAGTATTGTGTATGTATTGTGTATTCGTAATTCGGTAAAGGTAAGTATGTATCGGTTGACTTGTATTGTCTTCCTTGTATGTATTGAAATGTGTGTATGTATGCTTTGTGGAGTATTGTAGTATTATGTACGAAAGCATGTATGTATGCATGTATTGTAAAATGAACTGCATGTATTCGACCAAGTGGTCGGCGTACCCTCGCTAGTACGGGGTATACGGAAGTCATATGCAGCGTAAGCTGAGCCCCAGGGGCAACGTTTTTAGTGTGCAGGTACCCGAAGCGGTTATGGTCACAGTAAGAGACCGGCAGCTATGGTTAGACAGCTAGGAATGAATTGTAGATAGTAGTAAATTGTGTAAGGCTTGTAGCCTTTGGTGTAGAAGTGTACCAAGCGGTACATCCTTGTTGCATTTGGAAAGCATGTAGTTTGTGAGGATTGGGTAGATGCTAGACTCTTAATGAGTGTGTATATACTTGCAAGAATTATTGTATGGGATTGGATCTTAGTAAACTCGGTGTACTGTATTGTATTGTATCATGGAGTATTGTATGAAATGGAGCATTGTAGTACTTGTAGGTAATTGAAGTATGTATTGTAATTGTGTAGTACTCGGATATTCCGGTCCATCAGACCGATGCAGTATGTAGTAGTAGGCCTTGTTAGTCACGTGGGTGACTAACGGCATTGTATCACCCACCGTTGAGGTAAGTATGTATCCGCTGCGCGAGTATGGAAGTATGAGGAGATTGGACGGTAATGACGGTATTAGCGGTAGGGGTGTTACAATGTTAGACGTCACACAAGGACGTTAAACAAGCATACTATTGTGTATTGTCAGTTGTCACGTTTAAGGACAACGACGTTGTTTATAAAGGAAGTTAGTGAGAAACTTGAGTACAAGTTCTCGGTATAATAACACGTAGGTATTTAATCCACTGGTAATGTAGAGTTGCATGCGTGGCACATACACGTTATAGTTAGTATCGATCACGCACATAAAAGAACAACAGTGCATAGAATAATCACAACGATACACAAACACAAGTGCAACATATTACATGCAATTATCTTGGTCGTTATTTCACACAACAGATAGCACACAAGCCGGTGTAATCCGTTAGCAAACAGGTTGCAAGAAATCCATACCGTTCACCGTAGATTGTACTTGTTTAGTTCCCGGTCAACGTCTGGTCAAACAAAGTCCTAGAATAGGATTAACTGAGAGTGTTAATTTATGTAACTCTCGTATAAGATTTTTATCGTAACGTAAAGTGATTACATAGTAATACGTACTCCCTCGTCATTTTATGTGAGGTCGGTTTACCATAGTTATTATTTCTTTCACTTCTTAACTGTACTTATAATTAAGGAATTATTATATACCTTAAATCATAGTCTTTATTTACAAGACTTTTATTGCATGGTAGTATACTTTATTTATTCCCATGATTTTATGTATGTCACATTGACCATTCTCCTTAGTTTATTTAATTCCCTTGTATATATTTTTATATTCATATATTTATACATGTACGTACACAAGTATTGTTTATATGACATATTGTATTTGTCCAGGTGACATAACAACTTATAAATTCGTCAATGACATCTATTAGTCATATGTTAATTAATTCTCCTCTTAAATTCATATTTAATATACTATAATTTCCAAGTATTATTTGGTGTTCACACATTAAATTCCTTATACCCATTTCCTTTCGATTTACGTGAAAATCTTAAATGTATTTGTTTTATACACATGTATTATTTATGATACATGATTTTAATTATCTAAATGATATAACAACTTTATAAATTCTCAAATTGTATCTACATGTCACACATGGGCATATTTTTCCCATATCTTTTATTAATTACAAACTAACTCCAAATTGTATTATTCCTTTACGAATAAATTATTTGTACTTATATAACATATAGTTTAAATTTCATAAATCCTTAAATCATACTTTTCCCTTTTCTAAATATCCATATAGGACCTACAAATATTTTTAATCCCATAAATACACTATACTTTTCGGTTATTATATTATAACCACATTTATTTCATAAACTTTACATTATACTCCAAAATACATTATATTTCATAGTTTTATCTTCTTAATTAATTATTTCTCAAAGCCACCACTATAAATTCGGTAATTATTATTTGAACATCTTAACTTTTATAAATCACCAATTAGCCACATTAATTTTCGGCTTTGTCATTCATTTTCTTATAATTACATTTTAACCTCAAAAACTTTATAATAGTTACATATTAACTTATAAACTTTAGTTTTTATATTTAATTTCCTTAAATACCAAATTGACCCTTATATTTCTACAAATTATGATTTCGCCCCATATAAAAATCGGTTTTGCATTTAAACTTCCATAAAATACATAATCACCCCAAAACTTTTATAACTTATTATTTTATGTCATAAATCATTTTAACCCATGGTTTTTGGTCAACACTTTGACCAAAGTCTAATTTCATACTTAATACATTAGTATACCTAGAAACTTATATAATTCTCGGTTTTACACCAATCTTTCCAAAAATTACAAAATAGCCCCAAAACTTTATAAATTGTTATTTCAACACTTAAGCAAATATTTAATTTAACCAAAATTTATAATATTAATTCTTATACCATAATATGTTATAATTATGCCAAGGGCACATATTATTCTCGGCTTTCACATACCTTACCCCAAACTTTCTAAAAATCACACTTTTACCACGTAACTTATTAAACTAGTCATTTAATCACTAGTAACTATTTTTTACTCACCCAAAATTCATAATATAAGTTTATATACATATATAGCTCATTAAAACCTGTTTTTCACCATTTGTATTCGGCTATAATTATTTGGTGCCATATAATTTTTAAAACTTGATTTATAACTCAAAATAATTACATATAAATACATATGAGCCATATTTCTCATGTAAAAATTATTGTAATGTCTTAGACATATTTTTAGCTCAAAATGGAGCAAATTATTTCTAGATAATTTGGCCATGTATTAACTCCTCATAATTTATTTTTTTGTGACATAAAATTATACCTTAAGGTAATAACCTTAGCTTAAGAGCTATAATTATTTTTCTTGGTAAATAACCTCACTAATTTTTGGTCTTAATAATTTGGAGATGTTTACAAAATTTTGTACAAAATTTATGAGCTTAAACAAAGCTTTAAAGATTAAGGGTTAACTTAATAAACTTACTCTTAATCAAGGATGATTAAGTACTTGAACTCCTCTTGAATTTCCCAAGCTTCCTTCAATGGAAATTGATGTTCCAATTTCGGTTCTCATGTATGAAAGGAACGGTTTAGAAGTTAGATCTTAACAAAGATCTTAAGTAGATTTATAAGTAGTTTTCAATTATCTTAGGTATTTTACCATGAATTTTCGGTGCTCCTAGGATGGATGGAGAATCAATTTTCCTTCATGAAATTGATGAAGAAATCATGCTTAGAAGAGTAGGAATTTTCGGTTATATATATAGCATGTCTTAAGGATTTTTCAAGCATAAAAATACCTTAAGTTAACCTTGAATGCTCCTTGGTTTAATGTTGGTTCAAGACCATTTCATGGAGCATGTAAGCTGGTCGAATTCATGTATGGCTGTTAGGAAGAGTTTTGCTTCAAGACTTGTTGGAAGTAGCTAGGAAATTGACATGAAAATGGTGTTAGAAGCTAAACCTCCATTAATGGAGCTTAGGAGCTCAAAGGAAGAAGATGAAGAGAGGGGAGAATACTTACCCAATTCGGTTGAAGGGAATGCAAGAATGAAAGGTTGCCGTGGGTTTTGTGAAACAAGGAATGGGAATTGATTTGTTAATTCCTAAATTATTTACTTTAGTTAATTTAATTCTTAATGACAGCACTAACCCCCTCCTTGTCTTAGTGTAATCGGCACCATGATTAGAAATTAGCTAATTAATATTAAGGTGGGGAGCAATAGAACCTGAGGGTGTTAGGTTTATGTCATTTTAGTTAGTATAATTAGACCTTATCTTGCTTCCTCTTAATGTGCTCACCCCATTATAGTTGTCTTGGAGTTGATTGTCTATACTAGACTTATTTATAAGCGACTCTCATGAATTATTGCAGTAGACCAAATTTCTTGTTTTGTTAATTCTTAGCTTTAATAAAGCTAATCCATGTTTATTTTTTCCTTGCAGATTCCGGCAATGGTAGGCTTAAACTATGAGTTTTTAATCTTGTATTATCTTGTCAATATATTCTATAACATGTGGAAAGATGACTTATAAAGTTTCATGACATTTTATGAGGTTTAAATCTGGTCACATTAGCATATATAGTAATCGGTTACTATGTACATATGCCACCGTTTTTTTTTATTTTACTACTCCTATATGAGTGATGATAATGGTTATGATTGTACAATGCATTACCATAATGGCATGGTGTTCCCTTTTGTTTAATTACATCCATGTGCAAACCCGTTTATATGTATAGTGGCTGCTACAATTTTATTTGCTTAAGCATAAGTACTTTACCGTTTTTTTATTGGTATATATATGTACAGATTTTTTTTTCTTTGTTAATCATGGTACATGAACTACCGTAACATATAGAGAAGCTACAGATTTTTGCTTAATTAAGTACAGGAGTATTACCGTTACTTGCTTGGTAGTTACTCCAGATTTGTTTGATTAATTGTAAGTGTGTAACCGGTAATCAAGTGGTGATTGTTACAGATTTTTATTTGACTAACTACTAGGGAATTGCCGGTAGATATGTGGGGATTACTACAGATTTTTGCTTGATTTAAACACCTAAGTATACTACCGTTAATTAGGTGATGATTGGTTCAGATTTTGTTTGGTTAATACAAGTGTATTAACGGTAATGACAAGGTGCATTTTAGTAGGTTTAATTTGTCATAATAATATGTACTCTTATATAAGCTAGGTACATTAGGTAGTCAATTGTTTTACTAAGTAAAAGTGTATAAAAACAAGTCCAAATATGCCATATAAAACTGGCATTAATGTACAAATTTTTTTGGACTTGTAAACTTTGTGTTATAATTAATGTTATAACATTTCCTAAGTATTTATGATATATATATTAAATATTAAGGTTATGTAACATAAGTTGTTACATTGTTTAAATGTGTATATCAATTTACTTTAGCATTTATAAATGCTTAGGCAATCGTAAAATATTTACGTTGCACGTTAGTATTTTTCACGTTTTTTACAATGAACGTTATTGTGTACTGAGTCATATAAACGCTCGTATATATTTTTCCTAGATGACGCTCTCCTAGTTGAGCTTGTTTCGTAAGGGGTTTAATGCCCGTTAATGTTCATACATGGGCGTTTTGTACGAGTATGTTAAGACGCTTGTAAAATTATGCTCGTTAGTGTTTACGGTAAAACGACTATTTTTACGTTACGTTTGCGTGCATGAGTTTACACGCGCACGCATAATATTACTTACGTAAATGTTTGCATGCATAAATTAGCATGCGTACGTGACATGGTTAATCCTTAGATTAATTCTTCATTATTTGATAGTTTAACGAGTTATTTAGATTTGGGGTATTTCAGAAAGTGTTACAACTGTAACAAGAAAGGTCATATGACAAAAGATTGTTGGTCAAAGAAGAAGAGGATAGAGAACAATGTTGCTACTTCAAGGAATAACACCCCTACTGCTAATACTATCATTACCGTCCAATCTCCTTATACAATCCAGACTCACGCAGCGGATACTTACATACACACATTGGGTGATACAATGCCGTTAGCCACCCACGTGACTAACAAGGCTACTACTACTGCTACATACAGCATCGGTCTGATGGACCGGAATATCCGAGTACTACACACTTACGATACATATTCCAATTACCAAATCAGATACTAGAACTTCCCATTCATTACAATACTCCATTTCATACAATGCTCCATAAGTTCGATACATTACAATACTATACACCGAGTTTACTAAGATCCTTATACAAATATAATACCTCTTCCAAATTCATATCTACAACTACCCATTCCTCACAAACTACTTACTTCCTAAGTACAAGGGTGTACCACTTAGTACACCTCTACATTCTCCTTCTACTATCCGAATGTAGCCACCGGTCTCTTACCTTGACCATATCCGCTTCGGGTACCTGCACACTAAAAACGTTCCCCCTAGGGGGCCAGCTTTCGCTGCATATGATAACCGCATACCCCGCGTACTAGTGAGGGTACGCCGACCACTTGGTCGAATACATGCGATTGATTTCATTCAAACATACATGCATACATGCTCTTATACATAATATTACAATACATTACGCAAGGAATACATACATACACTTCAATACATACTCTTCAATACATACATGGTAAATCATACAAGCCATCAGATATATACTTACCTTTCCGAAATCCACAATACACAATACATGTACAATACATACGCAATACATACATAATCCACCATACTTGTTAGCTCATGTTGGTCTACCCGGGTTAATCGGGTGGAGATTACTCTTTTACTCGTTCCACAGTACTTACGCATACATACTCATACTCATACATACTTACTTACTTACTCTTACTCATGTTAAGTCGTCGGGACCTCCGGCCCGGGGACTACTCCGTCCCACCACCAGGATTTACTTGACTCACCAATCCGGGATGCTACCCATTTAAGGGGTTTGGGCCGCGGACCAGTTTAAGAGTCAGGAATCGGATCCAACCTCTTGTGTCTCCTCATCCTCACGCGTGGCCGAAGCTATATCGGACTTCTACTCATTCCAATTTACTCACTTAAGTTAGGAGTTAGAAGTTAGGAATTTAGTAGAAGTCAACATCCAAGCCACATACACATTGCATTGTTCATATACACACCCATACAAAATACAATACAATATACAAGTACACTACGAGATACAAATACACTTCATCATCGTTCATGTATTTCATGAATTATACAAACTATTGTTCAAGACAAATATCAAGAACAATGTAAACAAGCACAAGTAGGTGCAATATAGTCCGATTCATGCATTTATCTTATTAGGTGATCAAATAAGCACACAAATCGGGGTAACCAGATTAGGATACAGGGCATGAAGAAATCATACCTTGCACCGTTGATTTGGACTCACCGACTCCTCTTCGGTGTTCAACTATTCGAATCCTAGCATATACATACAGTTGGGTGGTTAATCATCTATAATTAACCTTACTTATTACTTTGCTAAAGTTTCCCAGTGTTTATTACTAATTCCTTATTATTCAAATACATTTACTTATGTTACTTACTTAAAATTATTCTCTAGGCTTGTTCATGGCCTTAATGACCTTTAAACATCATTAATTATGTCTTAATTATCTTATAATATCATTACCCTACCTTAGATTAGCTTTAAAATGGATTCTGTGAAGAAAATGGGGTGGTCCTGGTTTGTGTCCTGGTTTACAAACCCGGACCATCTCTTCAGAGACGTTTCTGTCAAGTTTTTATGGTGGTCCGGGTTTGTGTCCTGGTTTACAAACCCGGACCATCACTTTAGAAAACTTTCTGCCGTATTTTTAAGGTGGTCCGGGTTTGTGTACTTGTTTGCAAACCCGGACCATCCTTCAGCGTTACTTTCTGTCAAGTTTTTGAGGTGGTCCTGGTTTGCGTACTGGTTTGCAAACCAGGACCATTCCAGCAAGAAAGCATTCTGCCTAGTTTAAGAGGTGGTCCTGGTTTGCGTACTGGTTTGCAAACCAGGACAAATCCAATTTGTTGCAAATTTCTAGTTTTAAAGCTTTGTTTCAACTTCAAACTTCTACCAACTTCTTCCCCAATATTCCTACACATAATCTAGCATATTTTAGCAGTGATTAAGCACTTTAAATTAGCCTAATCCACTCTCTAAATTCCTCTGTCAATATATGTTTTCTTATAGATTTTCCCACTACAGTTTCCTCCTGTTACAGTTTTTGTTCTTCTTCAAATGCTACAGATTTTTCCTTTCTTCTTCCCACTACTCCTATGGCTCTTTCATTGCCTCATTTGCATTTTACTCAACCCAAGTTCCATCCCATTACTTAAATCCTCTTCTAAATCTGTTACAAAGTACTAAACTACTCACTTAACTCTCCAATTACACCTAGTTATTACCTAGGTAGTTTTCTCCTCTTACACAACTAAGTCCTCCTATTTCCATACAAATTTGGGCAGAGGTTCCCATATATTTTTAACGTTGCCCACATACATTCTCAGCCCACACATTCATTCCAATTCCCATATCAGTACCAACATCAAACAACACTATCTCACACATACATTCCCTGCACAAACATACTCATTATCCAATGTTTTCTCAAGCTTTTAGACATCTTTTAAAACCTCTAAAACTGTCACATTCTCTTCCTCATTATACTTCAATATACTTGCTACTCACACTTAACAATTTATATACTTATTTTCAAAAGCTTCAAACTACAAATACCATCCACATTAATATACCCATACTCTTCCTACTGTTACGGTGATTTCTAAACCATTGCTACAGCAATGCATTTATACATATACCAACATCAAAAATGTACAGAGGCTCTTCCTTACCTTGAGCTCTTGATTTGTTTTCCTTTCTCTCTTTCTCCTTTCTTGCTCCTCTTCCCTTCTTTGTTTCCTTGATTTATTTAGGCCAAACTACAGCCACGTACAAGACACACACACATACCGAATACTAGTAAGTTTCTAACATACGTATTAAACCCTAGCTTGTGAGAAAGCATTTACAACTTTTAGGAAGCCTTACCTTGAGCTTCTAAATGGAGTTTTGGGTAGTGAAATGGAAATGCCCAGTTCTCACGGTGGAGTACCAAAATCGACTGAACAATGGAATAGTGTGCTCACGTGAGTTTTTGATTTTACAAAGGAAAGCTGGAAAAGAGAGGAGCTTTGGTTCCTTTCTTACCTTAGAACATGAAGAAGAGGGTGGATCTCCAAATGGTGCTCCTTAGACTCCAAAACGATTATACCCTCAAAAATGAAGTTGGAGGTTTTGATTTTTGAAGGGTGTAGAACGATCTCCTTAACTAGACGAATTCAACGGTATAATTTTCATAGCATTTGGAGGTGATTTGGGGTTTCAAAGATGAGGAGGAAGTGGGCTGTTGAGAGTGGGTTCTCAATCGCCATTACTGGAATCGCTTGCAGAAGAAAGAAAATGCGAGAGGTGCAGTACATGGAGTGTGGGGAAGATAGAGGAGAGAGAGTAATTTGCTTTTTGACTTACTTTAAGGCTTTGTCCTTTAGCAAATTAGAAACACTTAAAGTGAGAGAGGGGAACAAGAGGCAGCCGGCTCACACACTCCCTCACATGGGTTTTTAAAATGTTATTGCAATAGTGGACACACTAATTTATTTTATTTACACTATTACCCCACAACTTCCCGTTTTTGACAATTTTTACTATTTTCTCGTTTTATTGATTTTATTGGCTCTAGACCTTCACTAATGTTTATTAGTGACTATTTGGTTGACCAAAATTATTACGAGTCTATTTGACCCGCTTAAAGTCGCGTTTTCCCGGTTACCTCAAAAAACGTGCTTTAATGTTCGTTAATGTTTTTAATCCATTTTAAGGATCCGTTTCCTTCGGGAGTTGTTCCCATATACTACTTAGGTCTTATTAAGCCCTTAAAATCCATATAATATGCTAACCGAGGTCTCATACCTCTTATGGTTATTTAACGCTTATTTAGCGTTTTTTCGCTTTTTAAGCATTTCTTCATTTCTTTTGGATTTATTTTTCCTTACCAATATTACTTAGGTGTCATTAGGCTCTTAAATACGTATTAGATTAATTTTAATCCCTATATTTGATTTCGGGGTATTTCAATCTACCCCCCTTAAGAACTTTGTCCTCAAAGTTGTTCGAGGTTATAGGATTACGATACTTGTTCATTCATACATGTCTACTGCCCAAAGTCATACACTCATCCTCCTTACAATTCCTAAATCCATTACTCAAAGTCTCTACATACCATACCATACCATACCAATATGTAGTAATTACTCCAATCCGCATTACTACCAACCATCAAGTTTCCTCTTTACAAAATTTATACATACATACAGTGCAAAGCGATCCCTAAAGCAATGCAATACACAACACAATCCCGCAGGCACTCATGTCATCTAGACATAGGACTCCTCTATGTCCTGCTGCCCTTGGAATAATATAATATGATATACCACTATCTTCTCAGATATACGCTTCCAACACATCCTCATTCTCCGATTAAAACAAATCCCTTTGCAGCTATTAGTTCAATATCTCTCTATAGCACACAACTCCAAATTCCAATTCATATTCATTACTTCTATCCTATGTGTGATTCTTGTGACCACTTGAGTGGAGCTTCAAGAATCATTCGACCCTGATGTGATCAGCATCAGTGTTGAACTATCATTCCACCCCAATTTGTGTTCGGTCTCCCTTGATCTGATCAGGATCAAGTTCGACTTCCCACATCAGTTTCAAACAAACAAATAATTTAATTGTTTTCATTTTCCGTCTTTTTACCCTTTTCTAGTCGTGATACAATTCATACATCTCCAAAGGATGGAATCAGTCCATCAATCATCCTCACTCTACTTCCCAAATGCTTTACTCCGTGGTTCAATACCTAAGTGCTCATTTCATCAACCTTCACTACTTCCCTCCATTATTCTCCATCATTTAACTAAGGATTACCATACTTGTAAAATTTAGTTGTCCTCAATTTACTTCCAATAATTTACATAGGTATACACTACCCCTAGACTTCATTCATCTACTACTCTCATTCATTTCGTACTACTTCTTCAAAGGCTACAATACTTGTGGAGCTCCGTCCACTACTCATTACTTTTCTTTTACTAATACTCTTACATGGTGTTACAAGGTAGGTATATCCATCCTATGGTATTTGCATCTCTCATGCCTAATTACCATAATTTCAATATGAATGAATACTTATGTTTATTTAACATAGTACCAATCATCAAATCAATTCTCATTGTGCTATGCACATTATAGTTTATGTGTTTTATTCATAAAATTCACATTATGCGGTTTTCGCTCTACCCCCCTTAAAAGGGATTACGCCCACGTAATCTACCATATGTTATTATTATACATTGGTTTACTTAATTTGGGCAATCTGAAGCGATTTAGCTTCACGGTACGTTTATTATATATACTGGTCAAAGGGTCTTAACCATACCAATGGTTTAGTCTTTGCACCAAGAATTCCTATATGAGTTTATTTAACTCATAATTAATTCGGTTCTAGCCTATTAGGCTTCAAGGCATTAATATCCATTCTATTATACTTACTAGGTACATTAATCTCCTAGCTAGGGCCCACTAGCTTCTACTGCGCACCCTGATAATCTTAGTACTTTATTACTCTTTGGTTATTCAAATGTGCTACTCATCGCCTTTTTATCCCTCTATTGTGGGAATAAGGTTTACTAACAGTGTGGTATTCTTTTACCGTGTTTAACTCAATGAGTTTAGATTATAACCAGCTCTCTGGTAATCTATCATACATACTATTCGTACTCCCATGATTTTTCGCTAAGTTCCTCCACTTATTGTCGGGTGAGGTCAAGTCACCACTTAACTGTAGTGCTTCCTCTGTTGTCAGTTGTTTCTGAATTATACCAGTTTTTCTGGTTCAGTACAAGTGCTCTTTCTTGTATGACCTTACATTTTCTATGCGTCGGTCCTAGTGACTTTCTTACACCTTCTTTCACCTTTTATTCCGATGGAATTCACATCTTGTGATTGTTAGTGTGTGTTACACTCTTCATGCTTCTTTGGCCTTAGGCCGCACGGTTTGCTGCTAGGCTTGCTTAACTGGCTTATGCCCTGTTTGTTGGTGAAAAGAAGGGTTTACTACGGTTTACATTCTCCATATCCCTAGCCATCCCATTAGATCGTTAGCTGCACAAGTGCAATACCAAAACACTCAGTCATACAGAGTGCAGAGGCGTAAACGCTTGACAGTAAGTCACTTATGTGATAGGAAAGAATATTTATGCCTGTCATCTCATTCTTATACTTCGTGTCATTGACTAACTACTACCTCATAGCGGTCGCTTGTTGCGCACCGTATTCTTACTTGCTATGCAATATCATTCTTACGGTCTTTGTTACTATGGTAGCTTCTCTTTACTCATTGCCATTGTCGTTGGCACCATTTCCTTATGGTGTGAATACACTGAGGGTTTCCAATGTTCGTGTGTATGACGGTTGTCGTAGCATACCGCAATGTTATTATCTTCCCAATGTGGAGATGTTTTACTGCAATATAAGTTTCATGTGTAGGTTAGCTTACCTCACATTATTTCCATCATTTATGATACCATTTACCAATTATCTTGGTTGACCAGGGATAAAGTAATTTATCGGGTTACAAGCTCTCTTAGCGCTGGTCATTCATGGTGTGCAATGTGCATTCCCGTTGATTGTTTTGACAATTATTGTCTTTCCGTGCTGAGCATTGGTATAGGCTCTAGCTGTGTAGTTCTACTGTATGTACATCACTGGGACATCCCGAGAAACTTCAAGGGTTTTCTGGTCCCGTTCTCTCATTGATAAATGAAGTTCTTGTTGAGAGGCTTGTTTCCACTCATAGATCTCATGACAAGGTTTACCATGTTGGTGTTTATACAATGGTTCACCACATGCTTGGGTGCATACGGAGTATGCTTACTCCTTAAGTCATAATGGTTTGGAAATCTCATTTCCTTATTCCATCGCCCCTTGGCAATATCTATATGCATAGGCTTTTCTGTTATAATAGATGGAAGCCTTTCTAAGGGTTCACATCTTCACCACATTGGTGGTCTTTGGCTAACGAGGGGTACCTTCCCTTGGGTTTCTCGTAGTGTCCAAGTGTGGACTAGGCCAATGTTGGCATTATCATGATTCTTATGCCTCTGTGCTACCATTGCTACAGAAGGCATGAAGGTAATTAAAAGCTTGTCAACTGTATACTAGACTGATGCTCTAGTGACAGTGACACTGAGTTGGCCATTACTACAAGCCACTCAGGATGTTAGGTTTGAATTGATGGTCCAGTTGTTGATTTCTTCGTCGTATGAGACAATATCTCTTGCAAGTCTTGTTATTAAATGGTGTGGGTTTTGCAACCGTTCAAGTTTACATAACGTAGTTGGTTTGTGGCCTGTAAGCCCTATTGCTGCAAGCTATGCTCTTTGCAAGCTGCTTATACACATTTCCACTCCTTGTATACCTCCTAGGCTAGAGGTATTGCTGGGCTCCATGGTAAGTCGTGACATCACGCTTCCGTTCATAGGAGGCCCATTTTGGCATTCTGATGTTACTCAGTGCCCTTTTGTAATTTAGGGTATTTCCTATTAAGTGAAATCCTTTCGGTGTTCTAACCGAGTGTTCGTTCCAGCTCCTGTATTCTTATCTTGACGCTTTGTTTGACTGTTGTTAATCCAGTCACCCTTCAAGGATTGCTCCTGGGTGTTGTTAAGTTATGCCGTTACATCCGGCTAATGTATATGATATGCTGTGTCAACTATACCGCCTTGTGGTATTGTAGTTTGAGTTATCCCTCTTAGGGTTGCAACGTCTCCCATTCTTAGGTAGCCCGTTTATACCTTCCTCTAGTGTTTAATACTAGGTTTAATATCCTCTTCAATGATGGATTATGTTCTTTGGTAGTTTTGTAGTTGTTCTTGGGAACTCCGTCCCGTTTGTTGATCGTTGTGGTGTTCACGTTAGGCTTTTGCCTTACTGTGTTTAGGCTGGGTATGCTTTCCAGCTGTCGTGTATTTACTTGATGTCTTTCAGACATATCCAATGTCTATGCTTACTAGTCGGCGCTCTTTGCGCTTCTTAATCCTCATTCCTTATCTTCAGATGGATTCTCTGAGTTCTTGATACTTGTTACTTAGCGGAGTTCCTTCTCCTTGATCGCCTGAGGTGTCCAGCTATTCTGCTTTGCATTTACTCATGGTCCGTAGAACAGAGTTGACTACTTCCCGTGTTTCGTACACTACATGTATACATACGTGGGGTACCATGTTGATACGTTACCACTTACCTAACTATGTGTCAGGCCCGCAAGCTCCTTCGGAGTGCGGTTGTCCCACATCCCGTAATTGGGTACACTCGTAGTGTTCGTCACACGCCTAGGTGAAGTATTCTATTGTCAACTCCTCTTGTATCAATCTATGATACTCACCATAATTCTGTTGGTTTTGTTTAAAAAACCAAGGTTTAAAAGAAATGTTGTGGTTTTGAAAGAAGAATTTTGGGTTTTGAAACAATGGTGCGGTGTTAAAAGAAGTTCTACATGGCATAGCCATGTTTGTGGTCTTGACCAAGTCCAGCTTCCCGCTGACTGGTATGTTCTTAATACAATGGTCAGGCCGTCAGGCCTTTCCAAAGTTTGATTCCTCTAGCTTCCAGGATTTGTGATCCTATAGTTGTTCCACTGCTGTCACTGTACATTACTATGTGCCTGTGGTGTGTTAAAGTTCCTCTACATGTTCCTGTTCTTACTGCACTTGTCGTGGCAAGTGCGTGGTACTGTTGGTTTTTGGTTAGACCTATACCCGTCTTGGTATGGTTCCCACTTGTTTTTAATAGTCTTGTTGACTCTTCCCTAGATCATATTGATCTATGTTTGGGGTACTCGATCCTTTTAAGTAGCTTCCCATTGATCTTGACATGGTTGTCTTGGTCGGGTACTTCTCCAATCCTTGGAGGTAACCATTTATTTAGTTTTATGTTTTTCCTTGTTGCTCGTTCCCACTGGTTTACCGTGGTTATTGAGCCTTAGCTTGTTTAGGCACTACTCTCGTAGTCCTATCGGTTCATATCCCTTGGATATCCTTGTAGCTGTGTAAGCTATGTCGGCCAGGTATTGTAATCTTTTGGCGTTGTAGTTTTGGAGTTAATCACTCCTGACTATGTCCTTAGTCAGCTAGCATACCGTTGGTGGTGCTATTTAGCTATTACTGTCCCGTAGACTTGTGTCTCGGGTTTTGTTACTGTTCCTTTTTCCGCTCTGTTGCGCTTACTGCTTCTTTTCTTGCTGCTGGTTGGTTAACCAGATTCCGCGACTGCTAAGCATGTCGCCCCATGTTGTTGTAAGTTGTAGCCTCCTTATGGTTGGAGTGCTCATCCTACCGCCATTAAGTGCGGGTACTGTTGTTCAACCGGAATCTATTTCCGGGACTTCCAATTTTTGGAATCGACTGTGTGTCAAGTCCTTTCTTCTTGTAGGATTATCTCACTACTGCCAGATCGGGTTTTCCCGAGTATGAGAGGTCTTTCCTTCTCTCTGGTGTACTTCCCCAAGTTATACAATAGGGTTAGTGGAGGGCGGGTCTGGTATTGTAGGTATCCGGTACTCACCGGTAGTTCCTAACTAGCATATCTCTAATGCTAACACTCAGCCCTTAGCCCTAAGCTTCTAATTCCTAACTCGGCATTCCTAAACTCGGTATTTCCAGTCATCAGAGCGATACTTCGCTCTGATACCACTTTTTGTAACACCCCTACTGCTAATACTGTCATTACCGTCCAATCTCCTTATACAATCCAGACTCACGCAGCGGATACTTACATACACACATTGGGTGATACAATGCTGTTAGCCACCCACGTGACTAACAAGGCTACTACTACTGCTACATACAGCATCGGTCTGATGGACCGGAATATCCGAGTACTACACACTTACGATACATACTCCAATTACCAAATCAGATACTAGAACTTCCCATTCATTACAATACTCCATTTCATACAATGCTCCATAAGTTCGATACATTACAATACTATACACCGAGTTTACTAAGATCCTTATACAAATATAATACCTCTTCCAAATTCATATCTACAACTACCCATTCCTCACAAACTACTTACTTCCTAAGTACAAGGGTGTACCACTTAGTACACCTCTACATTCTCCTTCTACTATCCGAATGTAGCCACCGGTCTCTTACCTTGACCATATCCGCTTCGGGTACCTGCACACTAAAAACGTTCCCCCTAGGGGGCCAGCTTTCGCTGCATATGATAACCGCATACCCCGCGTACTAGTGAGGGTACGCCGACCACTTGGTCGAATACATGCGATTGATTTCATTCAAACATACATGCATACATGCTCTTATACATAATATTACAATACATTACGCAAGGAATACATACATACACTTCAATACATACTCTTCAATACATACATGGTAAATCATACAAGCCATCAGATATATACTTACCTTTCCGAAATCCACAATACACAATACATGTACAATACATACGCAATACATACACAATCCACCATACTTGTTAGCTCATGTTGGTCTACCCGGGTTAATCGGGTGGAGATTACTCTTTTACTCTCGTTCCACAGTACTTACGCATACATACTCATACTCATACATACTTACTTACTTACTCTTACTCATGTTAAGTCGTCGGGACCTCCGGCCCGGGGACTACTCCGTCCCACCACCAGGATTTACTTGACTCGCCAATCCGGGATGCTACCCATTTAAGGGGTTTGGGCCGCGGACCAGTTTAAGAGTCAGGAATCGGATCCAACCTCTTGTGTCTCCTCATCCTCACGCGTGGCCGAAGCTATATCGGACTTCTACTCATTCCAATTTACTCACTTAAGTTAGGAGTTAGAAGTTAGGAATTTAGTAGAAGTCAATATCCAAGCCACATACACATTGCATTGTTCATATACACACCCATACAAAATACAATACAATATACAAGTACACTACGAGATACAAATACACTTCATCATCGTTCATGTATTTCATGAATTATACAAACTATTGTTCAAGACAAATATCAAGAACAATGTAAACAAGCACAAGTAGGTGCAATATAGTCCGATTCATGCATTTATCTTATTAGGTGATCAAATAAGCACACAAATCGGGGTTACCAGATTAGGATACAGGGCATGAAGAAATCATACCTTGCACCGTTGATTTGGACTCACCGACTCCTCTTTGGTGTTCAACTATCGAATCCTAGCATATACATATAGTTGGGTGGTTAATCATCTATAATTAACCTTACTTATTACTTTGCTAAAGTTTCCCAGTGTTTATTACTAATTCCTTATTATTCAAATACATTTACTTATGTTACTTACTTAAAATTATTCTCTAGGCTTGTTCATGGCCTTAATGACCTTTAAACATCATTAATTATGTCTTAATTATCTTATAATATCATTACCCTACCTTAGATTAGCTTTAAAATGGATTCTGTGAAGAAAATGGGGTGGTCCTGGTTTGTGTCCTGGTTTACAAACCCGGACCATCTCTTCAGAGACGTTTCTGTCAAGTTTTTATGGTGGTCCGGGTTTGTGTCCTGGTTTACAAACCCGGACCATCACTTTAGAAAACTTTCTGCCGTATTTTTAAGGTGGTCCGGGTTTGTGTACTTGTTTGCAAACCCGGACCATCCTTCAGCGTTACTTTCTGTCAAGTTTTTGAGGTGGTCCTGGTTTGCGTACTGGTTTGCAAACCAGGACCATTCCAGCAAGAAAGCATTCTGCCTAGTTTAAGAGGTGGTCCTGGTTTGCGTACTGGTTTGCAAACCAGGACAAATCCAATTTGTTGCAAATTTCTAGTTTTAAAGCTTTGTTTCAACTTCAAACTTCTACCAACTTCTTCCCCAATATTCCTACACATAATCTAGTATATTTTAGCAGTGATTAAGCACTTTAAATTAGCCTAATCCACTCTCTAAATTCCTCTGTCAATATATGTTTTCTTATAGATTTTCCCACTACAGTTTCCTCCTGTTACAGTTTTTGTTCTTCTTCAAATGCTACAGATTTTTCCTTTCTTCTTCCCACTACTCCTATGGCTCTTTCATTGCCTTATTTGCATTTTACTCAACCCAAGTTCCATCCCATTAATTAAATCCTCTTCTAAATCTGTTACAAAGTACTAAACTACTCACTTAACTCTCCAATTACACCTAGTTATTACCTAGGTAGTTTTCTCCTCTTACACAACTAAGTCCTATTTCCATAAAAATTTGGGCAGAGGTTCCCCTATATTTTTAATGTTGCCCACATACATTCTCAGCCCACACATTCATTCCAATTCCCATATCAGTACCAACATCAAACAACACTATCTCACACATACATTCCCTGCACAAACATACTCATTATCCAATGTTTTCTCAAGCTTTTAGACATCTTTTAAAACCTCCAAAACTGTTACATTCTCTTCCTCATTATACTTCAATATACTTGCTACTCACACTTAACAATTTATTTACTTATTTTCAAAAGCTTCAAACTACAAATACCATCCACATTAATATACCCATACTCTTCCTACTGTTACGGTGATTTCTAAACCATTGCTACAACAATGCATTTATACATATACCAACATCAAAAATGTACAGAGGCTTTTCCTTACCTTGAGCTCTTGATTCGTTTTCCTTTCTCTCTTTCTCCTTTCTTGCTCCTCTTCCCTTCTTTGTTTCCTTGATTTATTTAGGCCAAACTACAGCCACGTACAAGACACACACACATACCGAATACTAGTAAGTTTCTAACATACGTATTAAACCCTAGCTTGTGAGAAAGCATTTACAACTTTTAGGAAGCCTTACCTTGAGCTTCTAAATGGAGTTTTGGGTAGTGAAATGGAAATGCCCAGTTCTCACGGTGGAGTACCAAAATCGACTGAACAATGGAATAGTGTGCTCACGTGAGTTTTTGATTTTACAAAGGAAAGCTGGAAAAGAGAGGAGCTTTGGTTCCTTTCTTACCTTAGAACATGAAGAAGAGGGTGGATCTCCAAATGGTGCTCCTTAGACTCCAAAACGATTATACCCTCAAAAATGAAGTTGGAGGTTTTTGATTTTTGAAGGGTGTAGAACGATCTCCTTAACTAGACGAATTCAACGGTATAATTTTTGTAGCATTTGGAGGTGATTTGGGGTTTCAAAGATGAGGAGGAAGTGGGCTGTTGAGAGTGGGTTCTCAATCGCCATTACTGAATCGCTTGCAGAAGAAAGAAAATGCGAGAGGTGCAGTACGTGGAGTGTGGGGAAGATAGAGGAGAGAGAGTAATTTGCTTTTTGACTTACTTTAAGGCTTTGTCCTTTAGCAAATTAGAAACACTTAAAGTGAGAGAGGGGAACAAGAGGCAGCCGGCTCACACACTCCCTCACATGGGTTTTTAAAATGTTATTGCAATAGTGGACACACTAATTTATTTTATTTACACTATTACCCCACAACTTCCCGTTTTTGACAGTTTTTACTATTTTCTCGTTTTATTGATTTTATTGGCTCTAGACCTTCACTAATGTTTATTAGTGACTATTTGGTTGACCAAAATTATTACGAGTCTATTTGACCCGCTTAAAGTCGCGTTTTCCCGGTTACCTCGAAAAACGCGCTTTAATGTTCGTTAGTGTTTTTAATCCATTTTAAGGATCCGTTTCCTTCGGGAGTTGTTCCCATATACTACTTAGGTCTTATTAAGCCCTTAGAATCCATATAATATGCTAACCGAGGTCTCATACCTCTTATGGTTATTTAACGCTTATTTAGCGTTTTTTCGCTTTTTAAGCATTTCTTCATTTCTTTTGGATTTATTTTTCCTTACCAATATTACTTAGGCGTCATTAGGCCCTTAAATACGTATTAGATTAATTTTAATCCCTATATTTAAGTTCGGGGTATTTCAGTTTAATGTCCGTTAATGTTCGTACATGGCGTTTTGTACGAGTATGTTAAGACGCTTGTAAAATTATGCTCGTTAGTGTTTACGGTAAAACGACTATTTTAAACGTAACATGAGTTTACACGCGCACGCATAATATTACTTACGTAAATGTTTGCATGCATAAATTAGCATGCGTACGTGAAATGGTTAATCCTTAGATTAATTCTTCATTATTTGATAGTTTAACGAGTTATTTAGATTTGGGGTATTTCAGAAAGTGTTACAACTGTAACAAGAAAGGTCATATGACAAAAGATTGTTGGTCAAAGAAGAAGAGGATAGAGAACAATGTTGCTACTTCAAGGAATGAAGACGAATGAGACGTTTATGCCCTCTCGGGTGTAGAAAAAGAGGAGCTTGCCCTTGAAGATGTTAATGCACTCTTTATAGTAGATGAAGAGGAGCTTGCCTTATGGGATGTTGATGCACTATCTACAGAGACTGACAAAAGTATCCATAGAAAAAAGGAAGAGAAAAAAAATTATTGTTGGAATATAGCCGTTAGAATATTTTAAGCGATATATGTGGTATCTTGTGACTTTTTTTGTAGTATCCCAAAAACTTTGAAATTATTGTACGTGAAGTAAAAAATATAAGTAAAAATTGAACCAAAGATAAAATCATCTTTTTTATACACTCTCAGTTAATAGAAGATTTGATATCCATTTTTTATGTCAATGAATATCAAAAATCGACTTTTATTTTATTTTTTAAATAAGTTATTGAATAATAGTACAATATTTGTAATAATCATAATTATTAGTTAAAATTCATTATTTTCAATTACCTACCTCAAAAATTAACTATGATTGTAACCATAAATTAATTACAAATTTTTTTTGAACATAAAATTACAAAAATGAACACTCATTATTTCAAAATGCCCCAGCCCTTTAGCAACCAGACACCATAGCAACGCAGATAACCTTCTAGACGAAGCTGACGACCGTTGCGGTTTTACGTGTCGGTTGGCTATGCCTATACGCTAACTAACACTGGTCAAAGTTGACCGCTTAGCCTTTTCTTCTTTTTTTTTTTTTTTGAAAAGCAAGATATATATTATATTATATAAGAAGGGATACATGCAAAGTGACACCATGTAGGACATGTGTCAACTTCCCTAATCAGCAAGTTACATATGTCATTTCTAAAATAGAGTGTGCTGGATTGCCTTCTTCTCCACGCTGATAGTGTGAACGCACCATCACCATGGCTACCGCCATCGGCACCACCGTTGGTGCTAGCGGCACAACCGGCTTTTACGGTATCGTCTGCTACGCAGACTTCATTGACAGGCATCTGCTCCACGGAGCAAAGATTAGACGCTTCGGCTCTGGCAACAACGTTGAAGATGGAAGCTATGATTGCAAATCCCACCCAAAACCCACGAAATACAAAGAAACTAAAACACAACCTATACACAACAAAAAACTCTCCTAACCGGAGAGAAGACAAGAAACTAAACAGACTTATTATTAAGCAAAAGAACATCTAGAGACTAGACTAGATGCTGAACTACTAAATAAAACCATGAAGACAAAGAAAAACTAGAACAAGAAGAAGAGGAGAGAGGAGAGAGCTTTTCTCTCATGGACTACATCGTGAGCGGTCGGGTATTGAGCCTTTTCTTCTCTATACAATATCTTTTGTACTCTTCTTGACGAGCAAGTCTGCGTCCGATCTCCCCACGTACGAAGAACGATATTCGGGTGAATAAAAAACGATTTTTTAAATTAAAAATGAGTAACAAACAAACGAACTACAGGGAGATGTGGCTCCGTCCGCGAATAATAGTAGTGCGTGGTGGGACCGCCAGAAGCATCCTCGCTGTCGATCCACCGTCGGTTGATCGATCTTAATCGTTTGGTTCCCAGTAAATCCCACGCTAAACATCGAACGGTTGGTGTTGACGTCCGCACTTTTTCAGAACTTTCTCACGTGGTCGGTTACGTCACACATTTCTCCTCTCTAAGTGCACGAGGCAGACTGTCTTGGGCGCCAAGTCAAGAAAATGACCGTAGTTGTTTTCACATACAGTAAAAAATCCCCTCTCTTCCTCCGCCTTTCGTTCCCATATTTGTGGACTCCTTCCTTCCTTGCGTGCTTTTTTTGCGGTCCGTTTATATTCTCTGCTGCTGCTCGCAAGCTTAATCGTTCGTTTTTATCACGCCGTCTCTGTGTTTTCCCCACCCTCTCTCCCAACGATCTTCTATTAGAGAATTCACAGGAACAGAAAGGAAAAAAGTTCTGACCTCGCTCCAGCGAAAATGAGAAGTTTCTCGTTCTATGAGAGAGCTTCCAGAACTTTCCGTGATCATCCATCTCTTTCCAAGGTTTTGATACTTGTTGCTATCAGGTACACGCCATTTTCTTATTCGTTGTCTTGTTCAAATCTCAATTTTGGTTTTCTAGCAGGATTAAGATGGTGTAAATTTTGTTGATCTGGCCATGTACTACATACTCTGTAATATTCTCCCCTGGTTTGGCTACTCGGACTCCAAGAGATCATAGGTTAATTTGATTCCCTACGGATGCCGAGTCTTTGCTTTTTTTTTTTTTTGAATTAGAATTGACGAGAATTCAATTCAAATATGGTAGATTAGTATCTGATGCTGCTGGATACGTTGACAAACGTTGAGCATTAACCGAAACTCTGCTTCCAATAATTCAGGAGTGAAGCAGTCTAGTAGTCTACATGTAGTTGAGACCTGGAAAGGCGATGGATCTAGTTCGTGAACAAATTCGAGTCATACTCCTATAAATCAACTAAAAAATTCATTTCCGCACAGATCTTTGAATGCTGGATCTTAGTCACTGTGACTCGTAAATCTGATAATAATCAGACAAGTCAGTTTGCTCGACCAGTCCTCTGTTAATTGTAGATGTTTGGTCTAAGGTTCTTTCGTTAGGTTTCTGTTACATTGACGAGTTTCAGAACTGTGCTTGCAATTTGTGTTCGACTGACTGCGGAGGGATGGGAAACGGTTGTTGATCTGAAACGTAACAAAAACAAACTATTTTTTTTTGTAACTAAACGACTTTGCTTTCTCAAGGATTGTATACAACGCTCAGTACACACAACTACACAAGGAACTGTACATGCTAACAGATCAAGACAATTGATCTGAACAATTTTTACAATGTATTTGGCTATTTGCACAATGCTCTGACTCTTCTCACTCATGAGCAAATATATTCTATACTTCATCCCCATCCACACAGCATAAAGTAAATATACAAAAATAAAATTATTTGTTCTGTTGATTACCTTATAACTGATTTAACGCTGCAGCTAGTAATATATTCTAGCGTGCATTGTAGGTCAATTACAATTGAACTAGTTACCCTGCATAGAAATTCCCTTAATGATACTGTTTATTTCAACGTAATGATAATGTAGCTCGAATCATGCTTTCATGTTTGATCCCTTGTGCTGCATGTCCAAAGCTTGCATTTCTCGTTTATTTTGAATTGGTAAAAGCCTTACCTTAAAGTATAAAGTTCCAGAGGCTGAAAAGTAACTGTTTTTTGTGTACAAATAAAACTAAGCTGCTATTTTTCTTTCTTCTTTTGATGTTCCCTGTTGCAGCGGAGGTGGAGGAGGGGCTTTGGCTTATGCAGATGCCAAGCCTGGTAATGGTATAACTACCCTTGCTTCCCCTGAAACAGAAAACAAGAGAAAGAAGGTGGTTGTACTTGGAACTGGATGGGCTGCAACCAGTTTCTTGAGAAACCTGAAAAACACCGAGTATGAAGTTCAGGTCATATCACCTCGGAACTACTTCGCTTTCACCCCTCTGCTGCCAAGTGTCACCGTTGGAACAGTTGAAGCTCGGAGTATTGTTGAGCCAATTCGCAAAATAATGAAGAAGGTGATTTCATTTTGTCCTGTAATTCTACTTGCTAAACTTGAGGAGATTACTCTTAGCTCTGCTTACTTGTTTGGTTGCGATTGATGAGCAATTTAGCAATTTTCAGCCTGTTGATTTTTACACGTGAATAAGCTATCCTGATTCTGATGCTGATGCTGGTATAATATCCTTCTTTTTTGGCAGAAAAATCTCAATGCTTACTTCTCAGAAGCTGAGTGTGTCAGCATTGACCCTGTTAATAAGAAAGTGTTCTGCCGATCAAATCAGGATGGTAATATGAACGGTCAGAAAGAATTTTCTGTTGACTATGACTACCTCGTCGTTGCAGTTGGAGCTCGTTCAAACACATTCAATATTCCTGGTGTAGAAGAAAACGCACATTTCTTGAAGGTAGTAGGACGATACAAGTGCTAGTAAATGTAAATTCTTGGGGCGTGTTCTTAATTTGAAAGATGAAAAATTCTGGCTGTTCCAGAAAGGTTTTTCCTGCTACATTAGTTGACCTGATGCCATAATTGTGTTTGTATGAGCATTTTTCTAAATCCTTCTGTCTATTCTACCCTCATTCAATACCATGCTGTTTTCAGGAAGTTGAAGATGCTCAGAACATCCGTAGGAATGTTATTGACTGCTTTGAAAGGGCCAGCCTGCCTACTCTCAGTGAAGAAGAGAGGAAGAGATTACTTCATTTTGTCGTTGTTGGAGGAGGTCCAACTGGTGTCGAATTTGCTGCTGAGCTTCATGATTATGTCACCGAAGATCTTGTGAGACTATACCCCAACATAAAGGATTTGGTGAAGATAACACTTTTGGAAGCAACAGATCATATTTTAAATATGTAAGTCTCTCTAACATTGCAATAGCTAAAACTTTTGCATGGTTTTGAGGTTTATGTTTTGATCTTCGGGCAATCGAAAGTATCATGTACATATAAAAAATGATCTCTGCCTATCATAATAGTCCCTTCGACACCTGTGTGATGCCTCTTGTTATTTCAATTGGAAAGAGCAATATGTCATCTTAACACTGTATATTTGCTTCCAGGTTCGACAAGAGAATTACAAATTTTGCTGAAGAAAAGTTCAAAAGAGATGGAATTGATGTTAAGACTGGGTCAATGGTGGTCAAAGTAACAAACAAAGAAATATCTGCAAAGGAAATTAAGAATGGGGAAGTATCTTCAGTCCCATATGGAATGATGGTTTGGTCCACTGGCATTGGGACACGTCCTTTCATAAGGGACTTGATGACGCAAGTTGGCCAGGTATGTACCTCCAAATCACTAGTGTCTGCTTCTATTATTCTGTCTATCTTTATGCTTGACGAGTGCATATTATACTTCTTTTTTGCTGAAATTCTCTTTAAAACTGAACTCAAATTGCAGACTAACAGGCGCGCTTTGGCAACTGATGAGTGGCTGAGAGTAGAGGGAACAAATAGCGTTTATGCACTTGGGGATTGTGCAACTATAAATCAAAGGAAGGTGATGGTAAGTCCACTTCAGCTCCAAACATTGTGTAAACTTTTTTCAAAAACTCTCAATTCTAACCGAACATGTCTGCTATTAATTAAAGATAGTTTGTACTATTTAGTAAGCTTTTTCAAAACTATTGTGTCTCTATAATTGCATTTGCATTGCATCAGCAATTTAAACAGCCATTCCTTCGTCAAATGAAATGGAAAGAGAATTCTATATCTAGATGTGACCATGTGGGACTCCATGTGTTCCTCAAATGTTGTTATTCCGACGATCAGAATAGAATATGTATCGTAAGACAATACTGTGCACTAGAATCCTCCATGTAGCTCTGATTGGCAAATGAATCGCTGGTTGCAGAAAGCAATCAAGCAGAATATCACTACCTTTTAGCAGAAATGAGCTCAAGGAACTTTTCATATCACTGTTTGCCCTTTTCAGTGAGCTGTTGATCAAACGACCTACAATTTTCCCTTTAATTACTCCCAACTGCTTAAAAGTGTGTCCTCCTCCTCTGGTTGTGATATAGCTACTTCTCCTTTGGTTGTTTGTTCAATGTGTTCACAGGAAGATGTTGGCGCTATATTTGAGAAGGCAGACAAGGACAAGTCGGGGACACTTACAGTTAAGGAAATGCAAGAAGTTCTGAAAGATGCGGTGGAACGGTATCCTCAATTGGACATATATCTGAAGAACAAGCGAATGAAAAATATGGCTGATCTGTTGGCAAGTGCCAAAGAGGACGTATCAAAGGAATCAATTGAACTAAATATAGAGCAATTCAAGGCTGCTCTCTCTGAGGTGGATACTCAGATGAAGAACCTTCCAGCTACAGCTCAGGTACGCATTTCTTGGTCATTACATTTGGGGAAGTGGTAGGAGAAGTGTGAGTAGGTTCACAAAGTACTAAACAGAGTAATTCTCTGATGATGGTTCATAATATGGTTTATAGGTTGCTGCTCAACAAGGTTCTTATCTTGCTGATTGTTTTAATCGGATGGAAGAGACCGAGAAGAACCCAGAGGGACCTATCAGGTTCAGAGCTGAAGGTCGTCATCGATTCCAACCGTTTAGGTAAAATTCTTTCAACTCCAATTGTCTTCTGTTAAGGTACTCTTGTCGGCGGTGTACTATATCTGCATGTTTTAGTACATGCTAAGCCAGGCAAGAAGACATGTGTTGGTATAGACTTGGAGGACGTATTTTGTGAAGATTCTGATGATAAATTGAAACTTGTACTATTTTTTAGGTATAAGCATCTCGGCCAGTTTGCTCCATTGGGAGGAGAACAGACAGCTGCTCAGCTACCAGGTGACTGGGTTTCTATAGGGCACAGCACCCAGTGGCTTTGGTATTCCATATATGCGACGTATGTATAATAAACAAACCGAATTTTCTCCTTTTTCTCCCTTGTGATTGAGCTCCTGGTATGTTTTTATTTTTCTAATCCCTGATTTAACCATGTTTGTACTACAGCAAGCAAGTAAGCTGGCGCACAAGGGCATTTGTTGTCGCTGACTGGACCAGGCGATTCATCTTTGGGAGGGATTCAAGTCGCATATAGAAAGGGACAGCCAAGAGTCAATTCTATTCTTTTTTTTTTCTGGATTTTAATATTGAATTTCATACGAGGCTACCACTGAGTTGAGTACGGCCAAATTTTGTATTAAATACTATGTCCATTCTTATCCCTTCCTATGCGCTGCGTAGTTGCGGTAAAATTTCAACAGCGGGGGGACTTCTTCATGTCATTTAAATTTCAAATTGGGTTTGCTGTTCCAACATGTAAAACCATTGGGGGTGTTATTATTAGCATTTGTTTACATTTAATGTAGTGAATAATGGAAACAACTGCATGATTGCAAAATGCTCAAATCTATTTTCTTCGGTTATATATTCCTGTCTCATCTCTGGTCTTATATACGATGTGGTGCATGCATCAATGAATGCTCCTCTCATCGTCTTATAGCACAGCACTGCTTTGCTGTTTCATTCTTAGATCAGTAATCCATCGATAGTGATCACTGATCAATCAATTATTCGAGTATCCATTTCCATCATTACGTGCCTAATATGTAGGTAGCATCTCACCTAGGACATTTATTGTAGGTGGAGAATGCCATCGGTCGTGTCTCGTATACTTTTTTAGGATTGAGTCATTAGAACTAGGCAATTCTTGAATTTGATGTGCTATTTATTTACTGCCCCTAAAATTTACGTCTTTTGGGGTCGGCCTAAAACTCAGGTTTTCCTGGTGAAAGCGAAATTTTATCTGCATTACAATAACATGCCAACATTAATGACACATTTTACGTTATTTTTTTGCCGTTTTGAAACAAAAAACAATATCAATAGTATATTATGCGCCATTATGATAAAAAAAAAAAAAAAAAAAGCGGGCCCGATGGAGAAACAAATTTGCAATGATGAACATGAGTTCTTTTTATTGGTCCGTCCGTATTTTTTTGGAAAAAGAAACTCTCAATGTAAGTGGGCCCTGGTTTATATTGGGCCACGTGTGAGGCCTCTAGTCCTTTGAAGCTCTTGGTCCCACGGAACACCACATCGTTGTGTACTGTGATTTCATGCCGTAATTGAGATTGATAAAAAGAGAAGTGTAGAAAAAAGACATAGAGAGCTTCTAATGAAAAAGGGAAATATAAAATAGATAGGATAAAAAGAGGGTAAATGATGTCCAAACGTCGAAGGTAAGAGTTGATTTCAACTTGAGTAGAACATGTGAGATTGTTAACATTGAGGGGACAAATGAGGGGTTACCTGGTGTGATAAGCATTTTTGTTTTTATATTTATGTAGTTACGGATAAGGCTCACCCGTAGGTGTTGGAGTATTGTTAATACTTAAGGGCTATGAAAAATCTCTTGTCAACTGGGAATCAGTATACCATGACTAAGGCATCGTTCGATACCCGCGAATAAAATGGGCAAACGCAGCTAAAGTCTGCGTTACAAAATCGCTGTTCTAGTTAACCAATCACAATCTCACATTAGTTTAATATGTGGGTTCCACTGAAAAAAGGAACCAGTAACAATCTAACAAGTGGACAATTTTGTATTGGGTGCCGCGTCAATTTCTTTTCGCGGAGAACGAACGGGCACTAAGGGTCTCTTCGATTCTTGCATTAATCTAACTGACACACTAATTCTTTATTTTAGTGGTGTCTATTGGGGTATGAATAGAGAGACACATACACGCACACTAATTCCTCATTTTAGTGGTGTCTATTAGGGTATGGTCCTCCCCTTGTCCCTCCCTCTCCTCAGTTTCCCCTTGTCACTCCCTCTCCTCAGTTTCCCCTCTTCATTATCCGTAAGCCAATCACCATGCCCCTTCCTCTGACTCACCATCAATCAAACCTTCACCACTAGCAACTTTTTCATCGTCACAAAAAACTTTCGCCGCCATCCAAACCTACAACAACAATTGTTTCATCCTTACGCTCTATGCGCCTCCTTCACCATAAAACACCACGTCATATGTAACACCCCAACTCTTAAAACCGGGATCATTCATAAACCTCCAACCATTTATATTAACAACACAGCGGAATTCTTACAACAGTTGGTGTTACCGCCATTAGTCACTCACGTGACTAACTAGGCATACTAAATTTTCCAAGATCTAGCTACGGTCTGATGGACCCGAATATACCGAACATTAGTGTACTTAAAACTTTAACCAATTTACATACACTGAGTGCAAAGTATCTCATATCCTAATACATCCTACTACAACTTATACCATCTACTAAACGAGCGTACATGTACAACTCGTGTAATAAAAGGAAAACATTCTTAAATACTTCTACCCGCTCCTACTCTCAGGATGGTTGTCTTCTGTCGTTTACCTACAAAATATAATATGGATGCCCCGAGGGGCTCAGCACCTTCGCTGGTACAGTTAATGTGTAGCCCCCAAGCTAACGGGGCTACGCACGTCTATTTTGTCGTATACATGCGATTGATTATTTATACAACATTAATAAGAAGTACAATAAACATAACGCAATATATGAAGCAACTCATAGCTCAAGCACATTGAACGACTTAACAAGCGTTCCTTAAGTAAACGAGTTAATTTTTAACTCCTTAAATTCGAGAAACATTTAGTTCTCATATTTCCTCTTATCTCAAATATAACAACCTTTCTTTAATTAGATTTGGTTGTTCCTTAATTCATTGTTTATCTTTGTCGGGTCAAAGGTAACCCTAGCCAATGAGTTATAAGCTCCATTGGATTAAATAAACAATATTTCTTAAATTTGGGATTTAGGTAGATCCCACCACACCATCTTAATAATGTCTCCCACCTCGAACAAAAATCAAGGTGACCAAGTCTATATGTCGACTCTAGGCGACAAGTCTAATGACAAGTCATATTTGGAAGTCGGGCTCTGATAAGGATACCAATCTCCTCCCATACACATGTGCCGGTACCATTCCGGATTTTCTCACCCCCAAGTTCCAGTTAGTAGAAGTCTCAAAGACAATGTTTGTTAGTTAAACCTCTTTCGGTTATTAACAAACTAATGTTAGGGAGTTTTCCTTGTTCTCATACAATTGTTTACTAAACGTTAGTTAGTAATTCCTCAAAGGTAAGTTGTGTTAGTTAATACAACACACAACAAACACAATAACCGGTTGCATGCTTTATCTTGTTTAGTCGGAACATACAAACAAATAGCACACAAGCCGAGGGACACCCCGTTAGCAAGCAAGCTACAAGAAAACCATACCGTTCACCGTTGGTCGTTCGGTTGCCTATTCTCCTCCGAAGTTCCTCTTACTCAAATCCTAAAACATTCATCGAATCGGGTGGTTAATTCCTTGTAATTAACCTAGCTTATTTAATCACTAAGGATCTCCGACTAATAACCTCTAAGTCATTGTAGTCCAATTACATAAGTTGTTTACTTCTCATTGTTTCTTACACTTGCTCACACCCCTAATGACAATAAAATGTCACCAAACAACTCTTAACAATCATATAATAGCATTGTCCAACAAGCCCCCTTCATTTACCTTCTAAAAATCACATTTCATGTGTAAAATGGCCTGGTTCGGGACATGGTCCGGATCTGTAGTCCCGGACCAATGTCTGGCTTTAGTTTCGGGACTTAAAATGAGGTGGTCGGGGACTTGTTACTTATCCTAGGTCCTGGACCAATGCTAGGGAAGATTTTCGGCATGTTTTTAGTGTTGGTCCGGGACTTTATCCAAGGACCAAGTCCCGGACCATGCATTAAACTGTTAAATTTTACAGTTTTGAACTCCATTCTCCACTTGTTCTTTTGTCCAATATTCTTCTAATCTCTCCACATGTATCCCAACATGTTATAACATCATTTAGACACCTTAAACCCTCTCTTCATTGGTTACAACTCCATTACATATCCACCCAAATATTGTAATTTATTCACACTTAAAACCTTGAACATTCTTGCATTTGTTTCCTTATAACACATTTCTAACCTCATCTCAAGTGGTACTACTTACCAATTCTCTTCACAACTCTTCCTAGAGTGTGTTAACCTCATTTCTTCAAGTCTAACTTCATTCATTGTTTACCATCTAATTATACTACTTAGCCTCATTGCATCTCCTTGCACAATTCCCTCTCCTTACATTTTTTACTCATCCTTTTCAAGCTTGCACACACCTAGGCATTACTAGTCATCCTCTTAACACCTTACACCTCTTCTCATTCATCTTGACCATGCTAAATCCTTCTTAGACAACTTTCATCTCCATCACCCAAATCCACTCATTACCATCCAAGTTATACACTTATTAATTCATTACTAGCATCTTTATCTCCTTTACACAAGCTACCCAAAATTCTCAAGGTTATATTCTCTAGTTCATACCTAAATCATCACAAGACATTATACATCATTTTCCACAGATTTTTGCACAAGTCTTAACATTCCTCATACCATGATTTTGGTGTGTTTAATACACCCACCTAATGTAACACCCCTACCGCTAATACCGTCATTACCGTCTAATCTCCTCATACTTCCATGCTTACGCAGCGAATACTTCCTTACACAACGGTGGGTGATACAATGTCGTTAGCCACCCACGTGACTAACAAGGCCTACTACTACTACAATATCGGTCTGATGGACCGGAATACCCGAGTACTAAAACAATTACATTTCATACTTCAATTACAAACCGAGTACTACAATTCTCCATTCAATACATTGTTCAATACTTACCATACAAGATACCGAGTTTACTAGGATCCAAATCCAAATACAACAATTCTCTCAAGTCTATACATACTCATTAAGAGTCTAGCATCTACCCATTTCTCACAAACTACATACTTTCCAAATACAAAAAGGGGTGTACCACTTGGTACACTTATACTTCAAGGGCTACAAGCCTCATTCAATTCTTTATTATCTACAATTCATCCCTAGCTATCTAAGCATAGCCGCCGGTCTCTTACCACGACCACAACAGCTTCGTGTACTTGTACAATAAAAACAGTGCCCCAAGGGGCTCAGCTTACGCTACATATGAAATCCGCATACCCCGCGTACTAGCGAGGGTACGCCGACTACTTGGTCGAATACATGCAGTTCGTTTTACTCATACATACATACATACATGCTTTCAATCATAATATTACATTACATCACAAGCATACATACATACATTTCAATACATACGAGGAAGACATTACAAGTCAACCATTCACACTTACCTTTACCGAAATACGCTTCTACAATACATACACAATGCTTGTTAGCTTCTTTTACCCACCCGGGTTAATCGGGAGTACATTACTCTTTTACTCAAGGTCAATGACTTACACTAGCCAAGACCATTACTCATACAAGACTTTACTTACTTACTTACTCAAGTCATGTCGGTGTGACCACCGGTCAGGGACTACACCGTCCCACCACCGGGCTTTAGGGTGGCTCACCAATCTAGGATGCTACCCATTAAAGGGGTTTGGTCCATAGAAAGGATTCAGGCCAGGAATCGGATCCAACCTCTTGTGTCTCCTCATCCTCACGCATGGCCGAAGCTATTTCGGACTTCTACTCATTCCATTTTATTAATTACTCAAGTTAGGAGTTAGGTGGTTAGGAATTAGTAGAAGTCATCACATCCATACCAAGGAATAATACATTACACAAGTACACAACAAGATACACATACACTTCATTCTCATTCATTCATTTCATGAATTATACAAACTAAATGTTCAAGGCAATATAACAAGAACAATATAAAACAAGCACAAGTAAGTGCATTAAAGTTCGATTCATGCGTTTATCTTATTTAGGTGAGCAAATAAGCACACAAATCGGGGTAACCAGGTTAGGATACAGAGCATGAGGAAATCATACCTTTCACCGGGGTTAACTTTACCGGGTGCTCTCACATTCCTTTGGTTCACCCTTGTTCCTCGAGTCTTACTCTCGAACCACTGACTACATGCCAAATGGTTCTATTAATATTAAGCATTACGGTATGTACAATATTACTACTCCCGTACTTACCCCGTTATCCCGTTATTTCGGTTTAACTTAATGTTCTTATACTCACAACTTCCTTAATCACTTCTCAAACTTGTTTACACTTCTTAGGGCCTTTAAAGGTCACCAAACAAGGCCTTAACAACTTCTAAAACCATTACCAATCAATCCCCCATGTTTTAAACCCTAAAAATCACTTTCGGCAACAATTTGGGGGTGGTCCGGGACTTGGTCCGGACCCAAGGTCCCGGACCATTCATGAAAGCTACTCTCGGCCATTTTTAACTATTGGTCCTGGACTTGGTCCTGGACCTAGGTCCCGGACCACTTGCAGGATATACTCTCGGGCTTATTTTCAGTGCGGTCCGGGACTTGGTACATATCCTAGGTCCCGGACCCTGCTAAAAACTGCTACTATGTTGATTTTTCAACCCCAAATCAACCCTTAATCCACCTCCAATCATTCTCTAATCTTTCCACATGTTTAAACACACTTAAACACTCCATAAAACTCCTTAAATCCATGGTCCAATCCTTACTCAACTTCTTGCTCAATTTCTACAAATTTCCATTCTCTTTTCCACACTTTGCACACTTGTGCATTTCCTACACTTCTCTTTGCATTTTGCACTTGTCCTAATTCCATTTTACCATCCTGATTCATTTCCAAGCAAATACACTATCTATACCTAAGTCCAACACTCATTTTACTAAATCTTGCACACTAATTCTTCCTAGTTTCTCCATTGCATTTCAACACTTCTTGCTACAAATTTTACATCCTTTTATTCTCATCCTACAACTACCACTCCATGGTTACTAAGCATCTCCACTCAACCCAATACACACCTTGGTTCTCCCATTCACCAAGCCATCCAAAAATGCTTATTCCCTACTAAAATTTTGTCATAGTTTGCCTATAAATCTAACTTATCCACATTCATCCATTCTTGCCAAAATCATTCCTAAACTAGCCACACCCTTACAAGGGTCCTACCAGCACTCAAAGCAATATCAATTATCAATACTTCCTCAAATAACAATACCAATACATACTCAATTCACTTGGCTCTAAAGCCTTCAATTCAAACATCAATTCACAAATACTCCCAAACTTCCATCAAATACAATACTAGTACAACATTTTGAGTTCATTCATTACTTTACCCATTCCCATTATTCTAATGCATTAAAATTAGCATTAAGAAGGATTTCTTACCTTAAGCTTATAATTCCTTCTTTTCTTTTCCAATTCTCCTCATTCTCTCTTTCTTGCACAAAATCGGTCCAGTCCCATCACCCAAGGAACACAAAATAAGTGTAATTAAAATACTAACCCTTAGCATAATACTTATTCATTGAAATGCTTAAAACACCAAATCTAGGGTTTACCTTTGGAGTCTTTTAAGAGGGTTTTAGCCCTTGGTTCAAGAAGGTGATCCCACCACCATTGGAAGGTTGGAATGATGCTCAAAAGAGAGAAAAAAATAGAGCATTACAAATGGGGAAAATCGGCTACAAAGGAGAATGGAGGAAACATGAGTTTTTCATGGAATTTTTACCTTAATGGAGAGAGGAAACTCCAAACTTTGATTTGGTACCATTTTCTCTTCAAATGGGCAAAACCCATGGAGATGAACTTACTCATTTTGAAATTCTAAAAAGAGGGAAGTGTAGAGCTTGAGGAGGGGAGTTCAAATATGTGGTTATTTTTGCATTTGGAGTTCAAATGGAGCTTGAGCATGGAGAAGAAGAGAGGCTGCCTTGGGAGGTTGGTGAAGCTCCAAAATCACCAGCAATAAGAGGGAGAAGGATAGAGGAATCGGCTGGGAGAAAAGAAATGGGAGAGAGAAGAGAGAAATGAGAGGTGAGAGAGTATGTAAGTTACTTTTTGTTTTTTCTCCCTTTTTGCTTTTTGACTTCTTTATTTGCTAGCTAGTTATGTGTGGGTGTGTGTGTGTGAGGGAGTTATTTAAATCTTAAAAACCGGCCCCACAAAGTAATACTAGTTGGAGCATTTTTCGTCTTTTACAGAAAACGCTTGTTAATTTACCCGGTTTTGGTACTATTCACTAACCGGGCTCGTTTTCTGAAATTTTCTTGTTTCTTAAATTTTATTGGTTATTAAGCTTCCATTAAAGCTTAATTATAATTATTTAATGAACTATAATTTTTACGGGATCGCTTGACCACTCAAAGTCACGTTTTCGGGTTTTCTCAAAAAACGTGCGCTAAAGCTTTATTAGCATTTTAATTCATTATTTGGATCCGTTTTCTTTGGGAATCATTTCCGTATACTAATTAGGCATGAATAAGCCTTAGGAATCCACATAATACTCTAACCGAGGTCTCGTACCTCCTATGGTTATATAACGCCTATTTAGCGTTTTTCTTTTTAAGCGTTTCTTCATTTCTTTTGGATTTATTTTCCTTACCAAAATTACTTAGGCACTAATAGGCCCTTAAATACATATTAGAATAATTTTAATCACCATATTTAAGTTCGGGGTATTTCACCTAACCTATAATTCCTCCTAGACAACTCTAGGTCATTCTAATCCTCAAGAACACCTTTGTTAACTCATTTCCACTCAAATTTCCTTTAAATGACTCCTAGTAAATCATAGGTCATATTAATTCACAACAACCACTAAAAACACTTGGTTTCTACTCAAATTTTTCCATAGCTTCTCTTGTATATTATCATGCCCATATGCATAGTTGTTCTCCTCTAATCAACACAAGCTAACTAAATCCTTAGTGGATGTTCTTAAAACACCAATGACACTCAAAAACATCAATCCACAATACATTGCATTAATCTTAAATTGCATATCACTAAGGCTCTTAAATGACATGGCTCTTAGGCCCTTAAATGACATGAACTAAACACTGAATTTCCTTTAGCCTCCTGCACACAACAATAATCCCATGGAAATACATAAAAGCCCTTACAATTCACCTTATGAACGTTTCTTCTAACTCATATACCATTAGCTCTTTAGTCACAAGTTAATAAGCTTGTTCAAATTCTTTCCTAAGTTAACATAACCCATATTTATAATGTAAGCCCTAGGCTACATTTGTATCAATTATAGCCACTATTCCTTAAGGTATTAAACTACATTAAGGCAAGTAATTTACCTTGTTATTTTAAGACTTTTCTCTCTTCTTTTCTTGGTTCTCTTCATTGAAAACCGGCCAAAGGAGTTTGCTCTCTTGCTAAACTTCTAACCAACATTAAAATTAAGATAATGAGTGCTAGGTAAAACCCTTAGACTCATTAAAACAACTCTTAAATAATAAGAGAGTGCTTATAGCACTAAATTGGATTATTACCTTAGGAATCTTGGAATGAGTTTGGTAAGGAATCAAAGCATGACTTCAACTAAGCTCTTGAAGATTGAATCAAGGCTAATACAAGGAATAAAATAAGCCATCTTGGTAAGGCAAATTCGGCCATATATGAAAAATGGAAGAAAATATGATTTTTGAATGCTTTTCTTACCTTAAACCAAAGAGAGTGTAAACTAGCTCTTGAATATGATTTTTCCTCTTCAAATGGAGCTACTTCAATGGAGCCCAACTTTAGCTTTTTGAGTTTTGAAATGAGCACTTTGAAGCCCTTGACTCAACTAAGAGAAATATGTGGTTTATTTTGGATTTGGAGCTTTGTAATGGATTTGGCAAGCAAAGCAAGATGGAGAACAATGGTGCTGGAGCATGAACAGTTTTGGAGCAGAAAGAATAAAGAGAATGCTGGGGAAGAAGGAAGAAATGAGAGGAGAGAGGAGGGAGGAGGGAGGAAAGCAAAAAGATGATTTTTGTTGTAAAGTAGTAAATAGTGAATTACTACCCTCCTTCCTCTTTTGTAAAATTCTGGCTGCTTTAGGTGATGATTCACCTTATAAAACCGTGCCCCCTACCTTTTCCTTTAGATATTTATGGGCTAGTTTTGACCATTGACCAACAAGGGAGACTTTTGACTTATTTTGGGCACTATTTGGGTACTATTCATAATTAGTGCACATATTTGTGAAATTTTTGGTTTCTCATTGATTTAGGCTTCCTAATGTGATACTAAATAGTACACATGTTAATAAGATATAATCTTGGTCATTTAGCCACTCAAAACCCATTTCTAAGACGATTTTTCAAAAATGTGCTTTAAGGAGTCTTAAAGCACAATTTGTGTTTTAACTTGTTTTGAGCTTGGTTTTCTTTGGCAATTGATTTAAAACATTCATTAGCATTTTAATAAGGTCTTGGAATAACCTTTGGGTCCTAATCAAGGTTACACCAAGTCTAGAGCAAGTATTTACTTAAATTGCCTTTTTGGTGTTTTCTTTGGTGTAAATTGTCTACCAATGTTTCTAAGGCATGTTTTAGCCTTATTACATCATAACTTGATATTTAATTACCATAGATAGGTTTGGGGTATTTCAATATACCCCCCCTTAAAAGAACTTTGTCCCCAAAGTTCCCATGCATCTTATTTTATTAGAATACACGATATCTTAATACCATTGATCATATAGATCATGTATATATATATAAACCTACAGACTCATACAGTCTATCATATATGTACATTACATATATCACACAACATGCCTAAGCATGTATAGCACTCAAAATTCCCTTTGTTGCATTCCCCCCATGTTGTCGGTCCGAAGACAAAGGCTCACAGGTCCTCGGTTTCATGGGTGAGTAATGCAAGATATCACCCACAGGTACCAACTATTGGACGCTTATGCTCTCTGGTCTGCGGTCCTTTGGAAGGTTAAAACAATCACATAATTTTTATCGTATTCTCCCATGTCACCGGTCCGAAAACAAAACATTCGTCCTCGCCTTCATGGGCTAGAAATACAAAACCACTTTGTTCCCCCCATGTCACTGTCCGAAGATAAAGGCACATGCGTCCTCATTATTAGAGGAATCCTTGGCATAGGGCTAGTACCTCGCTCCCCAAGCCTTAGAACTTGACGTTTCTCCATAAGTGGCACCACCGGGCTGACCTCCTCCTAGCTTCTTTTCATTTGCATTCTTGAAACTGGCCGCAATCTCTTTTGCCTTATTCTCAGCAATCTCAGACTTTCAGAATTCATGAAACATTTCTAGGAGTTCCCCATTCATTTTCGATGCCTTGTTGGTGATTTTTCCAGCTAGCCTTAGATGAGCTAGCCCGTTTCCGAATGACTTCACCAGTATTTTTTCGTCCACATCGTCCACTTCTACTACCAGCTTATGGAATCTATCACTAAATTCCTTCACCAACTCTCCCTTATTTTGCTTGATATCCATCAACTCGATGTTATCTTACTGGATTTTTTTGCTCGCTGCGAATTAAAGCTGAAATTCTTTGGTGATCTGCTTAAAGCTTGCAATGGATTGCGGATTTCAAGAGGAGATCCAATCAAGGATCTCTTCGTGAGAGTCCTTGGGAATAGATTGTAGAGAGCCTGGGAACTGATCCCTTAAGTGTTCATCGCAAAGATAAACTTCTTAATGTGTTGTGCCGGGTCTCCAATTTCATCGTATTTTTTTATTGATGACGCCACGAAGAATGGCGGGAGCTTGGCCTTCCTAATGCTTGGAGAGAAGGATACTGAGTCATATCCATAGTATCCTAGTTCTCTATGACGATCACCAGTGACTTCTCCTTCTTGCTTCCTTCTTCACTCTTTGAAGCATCCTTGCTTTTCAGATTGTTGATGACGTTAGCCATCTCCTTCATTTTCCTCTAGTAATCCTCGTCTCGCTCCATGAGCTCTTGCTGGAACTTTTCATTGCTTTGAATTATCCTTACACTGACATCCTGAGCGAAGCTCCTCATTAGACCATGGAAATATTGTTTGGAAATGGAATCTCCCTCAACTTCAGCCACCTTTCCATTCCTCTTTCTGGTTCCTGGTGCCATTTTCAAATCGAGAAGATGAATTTATGGTTTAGATCGTGGTTGTCTTTTGACTGTTCGCTCTCACAGATGGTGCCAAATGAAGTGGATTCGTGTATACCCCACTTCACTCTCTCCTCGCAATGTTTTCAATATGTTATGTAGACCAAGAAGTGAAGAATAGCAATAGTGTATTGCTGTAAGCGTGAACGTTCTTACACAACTATGGTCCCTATTTATAGGCCTATCATGATGTGAGCACAACCGCCCCATCACGATCGTGGGCCTTACTTTTCTAGAACATTCTATAGCACATGGGCTACTTTATATGCGACCTCCTTTCATATCTCTTTTAACTTAATACTCTTTAAGATTTAATAGTTACTTTCTTTATCTCTAATCGCCCGGTCGTTTTAGTTACAACCAGTCTGTTTACATGATACCATCGGTGAACACGTCTTCTTATTGCGACCGGTCGTATTTGTACATCCTCTATCGGTGGAAGGGTTTTCCCTAGCTTCGCCGGTAACTCTATGGCTGTTCCGACCGGTAGCGTCCCACTTCAAATGCTTCCTAACACCCTCTTAAGAGATCTTTAAAAGGTATTGAGCTTGGTTGTGGATGTAATTCATGGTTAAGGAGCAGAGTATAGATTGGAAGCCAATGACCCAAGAGAGTATTATAATAGCGCCAACATTCTTCCGAGGGAAATTGAGTCAAAGGGGTCAAGATGCATGCCACCTTAAGTGGTCTTTAAATAAAGGAAATGAAGAATTGTATGTAAAACGAGAAGAATTTTTTTTACTGAAAAACCAGGACAATGAAAATGGTTTTATTTTTTAAGAGAATGAAAGTTAGATTTCAAAATGATAACTTGATTAAAAGAGATTTCATTCTGAAAGAGAAAGAGTTCAAGATGACTAATTAATTTTAGGGAAATTTCATGAAATGCCACTATATTTTTGGCTAATTCATGAAATGCCACAAAAAAAGAAAGAAAGTCATGAAATGCCACTATATTTTAAAAAGTCCATGAAATGCCACTATTGATAGAAAAAAGACAAAATACCCCTACTAGTTAACAAAGTACTTTTAAAGTTCACAATATGCCCTTAAATATTAAAAATTAGCAAAAAATTAATAAAAATATCAAAATACAATAAAAATATAAAAAATTTAGAAAAAGTATAAAGATTTATAAAAAATTATTAAATTAAAAAATTTAAAATTTAAAATTTAAAAAATAAAAAAATAAAAAAAAATTAAAAAATTTAAAAAGTAAAAAAATTTAAAAAAAATTAAAAAATTAAAAAAATTAAAAAAATTAAAAAATTAAAAAATTAAAAAAATTAACAAATAAAAAAGTAAAAATTAAAAAATAAAAATACTAAAAAAATTTAAAAAAATAAAATATCATTAATATTAAAAAATAAATATTTTATTTTTTAAAATTTATTCAATACCATAAAAAGAATATTGAGTTCTAAACAAATAATTTATACTAATTTTTCTACTAATTTTAGTACCATAATTTATACAAAATAAGTACTATAATTTTTATCATATATTTTTAAATTATTATTTGCTATCAATTTAGATTATTTATATCTTAAAGTAAATAATTTTTTTTATATTGCTGATAAAATTTTAAAATTAAAATTTTAAACATAATAATTTATTTTAGTTAAAGCAAATGAGAATATATATAACATACAATATTAAATAATAAAACTTTTTTGAAATGTAGAATAAAGCGTTTTCAGACTAATAATATGCAACTTATTCTTAATCGCTCTATTTCTAATAAATTATTTTATTTAGAAATTTTAGTTTTTAAAATTTATCAGCAATATAAAAAAATTATTTACTTTGAAGAAATAAATAATCTAAATTAATACTCCCTCCGTTCAAAAATATTTGTCATTTTAGAAGCTTGCACACTTATTAAGAAAAGTAGAAGAATGACGCATGTACCCCTGCTTTTTACTTTTCCATTTAGATAATAATTACTTTTGTGTTGAATAGTAGGGTTAAAAGTGGAAAAAAGTGTGTCAAAAGCTATAATGACACATATTTTTGAACAACAATCACATCCTAAAACGACAGATATTAATTAACGGAGGGAGTAGAAAATAATAAATAAAAAATATATGATAAAAATTATGGTACTTATTAGGTATAAATTATGGTACTATATTAGTTGAAAATTTTGTATAAATTATTTGTTTAGAACTTAATATTCTTTTTAAGGTATTGAATAAATTTAAAAAGAGGAAATATTTATTTTTTTAATATTTAATGATATTTTCATTTTTTTAAATTTTTTTAAATTTTAATTTTATATATTTTTATAAGTTTTTATAATTTTTAAATATTTATAAAAATTTTATATTTTTATTGTATTTTGATATTTTTGTAAATTCTTAACATTTAAGGGCATATTGTGAACTTTGAAGTACTTTGTTAACTAGTAGGGGTATTTTTATCTTTTTTCCATCTATAGTGGCATTCATGGACTTTTTAGAAAATATAGTGATGTTTGGTGACTTTCTTTTTTTTAGTGACATTTCATGAATTAGCAAAAAATGTAGTGGCATTTCATGAAATTTCCCTTAATTTTATGATGAAAGAAACTAATTCTACGATGAGCGAATTAAAAAGAGATGGGAAGAGGGTTTTATAAATAGGGAATTAATTGATAAAATTGTGGGAATTGGAAATTTAAATGTTTTAATTATTTTTCATTGAATGGAAGAAAAGAAAAAGAGTTTAAAAATGGTTAAAATCAAAGAGAAATACTACAAAAATACGTGAGTTTAAAGTGTCTTGTCCAATACCTTTAGCTGTTGTTGATATGTATTGTACTTTTCCATAATTTTGGTTAGCCGTCCCTCATTTAGGATCTAGATTTGCATGTAGTAGTTGCCCTCGTATATGATTTATCACAAACCGTGCTTCTAATTTGGATAATCTAGCATCTTTAGGATAGATAGATTTTAGATCTGACCAAATCTCATATATGAAGATTCTAACTGTTCTAAAAAAAAAAAAGAAACATTACTATTTACAATTTTTTGGGTAATTACCACACCTAATGAGACCATTCACAAAAATAGTAGTGACCTGACTCCTCACCTGCTTGAATGAAAGTATGATAAGTAATGTTCCAATTAGTTTGTTATTAATAACGCAACAAATACTCTAAATTTCTGTGTAAAACTCCCTTTCAACTTTAAAGTAAGTACCGTAGTTTATAAACTGCAACATATAACCAATTAGATGAAAATTTTCAACAATATTTCTAACATGAAACGATTGAGTATGTTTTCAAACAACTTGTAATATTTATAAAACTAACAAGAGTTAGAGTATTAATAAAGAATGAGGCCTAGTTGAACCATGACTTTTTGTTCCTTTATTTGTTGTCTCTTCTTCCATAAACGACAACAACCACCAGAATCGTACTTCAATTTTAGCATTTGATAATATGAAACAGTTTTTTTCTTAAAAAAAAAAAAAGATCCAGAATTCGTGAAACTCGGCATCTCTGAACTAAACCATGCCATTTTTACTTAATTTTAGCGACTATAACAAGTACAATTACATATATTCAATATAGTTCCGCTTTTCTTTTTCTTCTTCAAGTACTATAAATTTTCCAATGGAATGTATCCTTTGTTATTTGAAGATATTAGTATTGTAAACCTATAGTAATAAGACAAAAGAGTAACGTTCATATAAGTATAATAATAAGGTGTATACCCTTCCATTCTGACATATCATAACTCCCAAGGTGCTCGGATTTCATAGCCACACGAGCAAGCAACTCTATCAATGCCATTTAGTCGTCAATTTTAAACATTATTGATGGGTTTTTATTGTTTGACCGACTGGCTGGCAGGAGGGCTTGGCTGGCTTGCAACTTTTTTGACTAAACAAACTTAGTTTATGACCCAAAAAAGATGAAATTATAAGATATAATACTATAGTAGTAGTATTAAGTACTTCAAAAAAAAAAAACACTATAGTAGTAGTAGTATTAATAGTTTGAGTATAAAACAAACAATTCAATTGATGGCAATTGGCAAATAGGTCAGCTAGCTAGTGGCTAGCTGTTTCTTAACTCATCAAAGTTTGCTTAAATGGTTGGATTAATTCCCATCTGAATTCTGAAGTAGTAGTGGAAGCAACCTACAACTCTTTAATTACAACGTACTTCTGTACTTATAATTAGTTTAATGACATCCATAGTAATGTTTCTTATGGGTTTCTTAGACACACATGATTAAAAAGAAAAAAATGAAATGTTTACGTAAAAAGAGAGGTTATTAACGTTTGTTGCTAGAAAAGAAAATAAAAATAATCATTTTGAGGAAATGAAATACACTCTTACTACTGTGACGTGGATGCTCTAATTACGTAATTAGGGTGCGTTCACTTCGGGGTAATCAGCAAAGGGAAACGGAATCATTCCCTTTGTGGTTGCTTGTTTTGTGTTTTTAGTGATTCTGTTTCCCCATTTCATGATTCGAAAACCCCCATATCCCTTTTTAACGATTCCCCCAAAATCATAGGGAAAAGTATTCCTTTTTTTCCTCTTACCCTATAATCATTTTCAACAAATAAATATTAATATATATGGTATATATTTTATATAATTATTAATATATGGACATATATTTTTATAAGTATGTAATTTACAATATTTATATCTAGTAGAAATATAAATATATTCCATTATAATAATTAATATGAAATGAATATAAATATAAATAAATATAAATATAAATATAAATATAAATATAAATATAAATATAATATAAATATAGATAGATATAAATATAAATATAAATATAAATATAATATATATAAATATAAATATAAATATAAATATAAATATAAATATAAATATAAATATAAATATAAATATAAATATAAATATAAATATAAATATGAATAAGAATATGAATATAAATATGAATATAGATATAAATATAAATATAAATATGAATATAAATATAAATATAAATATAAATAAATATTTAATATATATCATTTAAAATATAAAATAAATACTAATATTTAATTTATAATAATTTTAATATATATTATTTATATTTTACAAAATGAAAAAAAACTATATATAATATATATAAATATTATTTACAATTTAACTACAATAAAATTCTGAAATAATAATATATATTATTATAAATTTCAATATATAATCATTTTTTCATATTAGTTATAATTTAAATAAATATGAAAAAATTTGATATATAATATATATTAATAATTAATATTTTTTATACTCTAAATGTTATAAAGATAAAAAAATATTTAAATATATTGTTTATAAAGTTAAAAATATTTATATATATACATATTATATAATATATGCAAATATTTATATATATTATTTAAAATTTAAATACTATAAATTAAAAATATATATATAATGTAAATAAATATTTATTTATGTTTTTTACAATTTGAATAAATATTATTAATAACTTAAATACTATAAAATTAAAAAATTAATATATTAATATAGAAGTTAAAAAAATGTTATATATAATATAATCTATATAAATATTAATATATCATTTATATGTTACATAGAAATTAGATAAAATTAATATATATTATTCATAATGTAATTAAGTATTAACACTTCTCTGTTTGGAATCAAACAATAACAAAGACAATCATTGAGGATTCTATTCCGTTTCCGTGTTAGAATCAAACAGACTTCTTAATTTGGGAGAATCCCTTTCCTTTCCTTTCCATTCTCTTTCCTGATTCCATTCCGTTTCCTCGCCTCGAAGTGAACGCACCCTTAATTCTTAAACCATATGGAAATTCGTGACAAATTTTGAGCTGTTGCAAACTCCAATATGACTCAGACCCAACAATAATAATACTCTAATAGTGTATGGTTTTTGTTGAATCGATACACAAACTGTTAAATGATTTAAAGGAAAAACAGAGTAACTCGTGTGGGTGGAGTGAGTAAGATAGAGCTGGAGATTGGGTTGCACGTGAGGTGTCACATGACACAACTCACACACAGCCCCCCACGCCCACACGTTTGTGTCAGAATGACGACGCCCAATAATCATAAAACACTTACCCACCTCAATTATCTGACACTCCTGATTAATTACGACTCCATTCGTGCCAGTGCCCAGCCAGCTCTTAACCCATGTGTGTTCAACATCTCAACATACTGCCTACTTCAAAACACCCGGCTATAATTGATGATGTATAATGAAAAGGATTAGCTAATTCATATTATAGTACAAGCTAGCAACTAGCCTTGCTAAAAGACAAAAGATGGAGATGAATAAGCTAATTGCACAACTTCTTCCACACCAATTGAGATTTTAGATTGCTGGCAAGCACCTTGCTTCACGCCCATTTCTGCAAGGTTATGAATTTATTACAATTAGATGGGATATTCCATGTCTATCAATTGATTCGAGTTTACATAAATCAATCAAGGACTGTTTTTGGGATTGAGGATATCACCTTGAATCGATTACAACACACAGATGCTATTGTTTGAATGTTTTACCCTTTCCTCTTGTATCTTCAAGAATTTCGTATCTTAGGTTGGTTTACGTTTGACTATTCTCCCAATACCCCACTCTCTACGTGCAGTTACGTGGATTAGCCCTGAAAAATAGGTTATTGGGTTATATGAGCCTTGATTATGAACCTCCTCAAAATGTGTTAGGCTCGTTAGCTTTAAATAAGATTTCAACTCAAGTTATGAGGAATGAATTAAGGTTTGAAAATAAACCTATTTTTAGAAGTGTTCGTGACCCACAAACAACTCGGGTTTCAAACAGGAAGAAAACAAAGAAGAGCAAATCAAGTTACCACATGCGTGACTCATGGGCAGGTGTATGTAGGCATGAACACTAGGGTTTCAAAGGCAAAATTTTGACCAAAAGGTGTTAGTGCCCCGTGGACCAGGCCCGGCTGTGGACCTGTGCAGTCAGCCCTACCGAACAGGGCCCCCACTTATTGGGGGCCCATTTTTTATTTCCTTTCTAAAGATGTTTGTCATGAAAAAATTATATAAAAGTTTAAATTTATTTTAAATGAAATATATTTTAATTTATGTTTGTTAGATATTCAAATATTGTAAACATGATCACTGTGAATGTATAGTTAATTTAATAATTTATTAATTTTACATAATTTAATTTTATAAAAAATTTTACTTTAATTTTAGCATAGAGCCCCAAAAATCATCAAGACGGCCCTGCCGTGGACACTAGTCTGTGACCAATGAAGAGTGGTCTAAAGCTAAAACAATGAGGCCAGAAGCAAGTTCGGTGCTTGTTCGAGGGGTTTAACAGTGCGTCTAATATCCTGGGACACACATCCGAGACCCATAGCCATGTTCCAGGTATTAAAGTTTTGTATGTTTCATTAGCATTTTAGGTGAATTCCATGGTTCCCATATTAGCCTCCTAAGCCTATCAAGAGTGAAAAGCCTTAGTATTTTTAGGGAATTCTAGAAGAAGAAAATCAAAGAAACAAGCACTTACAAGAAAGGCACTAATATGATACGTAAGTTAGTGTTTTAGAAAAGTATCTTGTTTAGGTGAGCTAGAAACACAAAGAGACACGAGATTAAAGGTTCCTACCTAGTTTGTGCTCCAAAGACTCACCTTGGGTTGATGGACGTCGGCACCTCCTATCTCCTCCTTCATTAGTGGCGGTGGTAAGGCAGCTCCTCCATTGCTTGTTGAGGGGTCAGACTATCCGAGCCCTGCTAACAAGTTCTAGATATAAAGGTTTTTGGTGTTTTCATAAGCTTTTTTAGGTGAGATTTTGTAGGTTCCTATATTAGCACCACATACAACCAATTAGAGGTGAAAAACATTAGTTTTTTTTCAAGGATTCGAGAAGAAAAAAATCAATGAAACAAATATATACAAGAAAGACAAAAGTATGATACTTGGGTTAAGTTTTTGGAAAATTAGCTTGTGTGAGTTAAAAACACAAAGATACACAGGATTAAAGGTCTCTCTGCCTTGGTTTCTACTCCAAATACTCACCTTGGGTTGAAGGGCATCGAGAACTCCTAGCTCCTCTTTTAGTAGTGGCGATGGTAGGGCAGCTACCACCATTCTTCTGGTGGGGGTGGCTCCTCCTCCATCTTGCCGGTACTTGATGAATTGAAATCATCAAGGGATGCGGTAAAAGATGAACTTAAAATTTTTCTTCTTCTTTATAATGAAACTTGTGAGTTGGAGGTAAAAAATTCATAGGAAAAAAATTCAAGAGCTCTGAGAGCTTCTGTACATGTCATTATTCCTTGAGAAAAACTTCTTTCATGGGTATATGGGGAAAAATCATTCAAAGATTTTAAATATCTCTAGTATTGTTGATTAAGACAAAAAATGGGTGAATCATGCATGAGTGACATCAGAGGGACTAAAACATCTTATTTGGTATTGTAAAGTGAGAACTAATTTTTGTGAAACAAAAATATTTTTTGTAGGTGAAAGAATTTTAAATGGCACTAAACAAATTTTCGAAGATTACAATGAAAGTTGTGGAAATTATTTTGGTTTTTAAAGTGACATTACAAAAAGAAGGAATTTTTATAAGAAAAAACATACTTTTTTGGGTAGAAGACATATTTATCAAAATGATTTTCGTTTTGAAAAGAGTTTTAAAAGAAATAAAAGTTATCAAAACTTATTTTAAGTGACATGGTTATTGAGTAAAAAAATCTCACTTTTAAGTTTATAAAAATAAATAGTAATTTTTGGAGGTGTATAATGATTTTGTGGATATAAAGAGGATTTTAAGAAGAATGAATTCATATGTTTAAAAATATGTGAAAAGATAAAAAAAAATTTTGAAACAATTTGTGAAGACAGGTGAGAAGATGGGGATGAAATTTGATGTAGGAACCAGGTTTTTTAAGAGTAGAGACATAAGTCTCTAAAAACAGGAGCATTTTAAAGGCTATTAATAAAGAAAATGGCTTTTTATAAAAGTAGAACAATAAAAGAAATTTTCAAATGAGATATGTGAAAATTAGAAGAAATAATAAAAATAGGGATGTTTTGTATATAATGAATATCCAGTAACAAAAGATATGTTACCACAGTTATAAAGATTATTTTCTTGTTCTCAATTGCTATCATGCCTCTCTTTTGAAGCCTCTGTTTGGTTTCTTTCACTCATTCACAACACAGTTATCAGTACACTCTCAAAAGCTTAACAATAATGAAATAGACATAAAATTGCAGTCCTTCCCTTCTTCTATCGAGACCCCAGTTTCCAGCGAGTCGAATCCAAGGTTTAGTTTTTTTTTCACACGAGTAGTCTTTCATGGCCAGATTTTAGTATCGCATGAGACTTTGGGTCATATCTGATTATCACATGAGACATCATGCCAGAGCATCGTTTCTGGAATAAATATCACGTGATACATCGTGCCAAATTTTGTTTAGTGTTAATTATTTCAATCGAAAGATCTTACAACAAGGAGAGGTATCCCCACCCATATAAGAAGTGGTTCGTTCTTCGCTCCAATCGATGTGGGAGGTAAACCTTAGGGGTATTACACTCTACCCCCTAATAAGTGCGAAATACATCTATTTTTAAGGCTTTAATTCTTCCTCTTTTCATAACAATTCATGTCGTATTTCCTACTTATCGTATGTTTTTCCCTAGATTTATGTTTTGATGTGAACTGATGTGTGTCTAATACAGTGAAAAGTCTTGGAAATGCATAGAATTTCTCATGAGGATTCCAACACAACAAACGGGGAGTGAAACGGAGCAAGAACAAATAATCTGGAGCATGTTGAAGTTCTGTCCAGACTTACGTCCGGACTAGTAAGGTCGGACGACAGTCAGAGGAGAAAATCAGTCACGTCCGGACTTACGTCCGGACTAACTGAGTCAGACAAGAGATACAGGTGTTCGGGTGACTTACCCGGACATATATCCGGACGCACCATAGAAGAGGAATCTCGCGCGGACATTATAGAGGTGTCTAGACTTGCTCATCCGGATGCATGTTCGGACGCGACCGTCTCAGCAATTGTAACATCCCAACTCTTAAAACCATGATTATCGCATAACCTCCTAATGCTTATATTAATAACGCAGCAGAATTCCTTACAAAAGTCGGTGTTACCGCCGTTAGTCACCCACGTGACTAACTAGGCATACTTAACTTCCCAGTTTAAAGCTACGGTCTGACAAACCAAAATATACCGAACTTAAATAATTACAAACCTTAACCAGAATGCATATACCGAGTACAAGTATCTCATAGGCTAACATAGTTTACAACAATCTCTAATATCGACAAACGAGTGTATATACACAGCTCGTATACAAAAGTAAAACCCATAGCAAGTCTACCCGCTCCTACTCTCAAGGTGGGTCTTCTTCTGTCGATTACCTGAAAAATTAATATGGATGCCCCGAGGGGCTCAGCACCTTCGCTAGTATGATTAACGTGCAGCCCACAAGCTAACGGGGCTACACACGACTACTTTGTCATCTACATGCAGTTGGTTATTCATACAACAATTAGAAGAAGTACGATAAACATAACATAATCATATGAATCAATCATAGCTTAAACACATTGAACAACTTAATCAGCGTTCCTTAAGTAAGTGAGTTAGCTTTTAACAGACTTCTGGCTTTACTGCCCGGTCTGTCTACCATCTCTTACTTTTCATCTACACTGAGTCTAACTCATGATTCTACTTGTTCCCATATCATTGTCTGACTATATTCACATAACGGTCGCTTGTTGCGCACCATGCTGCTATTCATTATACAACATTGATTTACAAGGCATCTACTACTATGCGAGTTTCCGCTCATGTACTTCCACCATTCATACTATGGTTTGTCGTTTACTTGGCTGGTTACAGAATATACTATTCTTTGAGTCTCTATGCTCCTTGAGTGTTATCACTCCATAGCTCGCATTGTACACATACCGTGTTTGCCTCTAAACCGATTACTCTTTCGGTTTTTTACGGTTACTATAAAAGCTTCTTTCTCCATACTTAACTTGGAATAACTCTTATTTGTTCAAATTATTCCTTCGCAATAACCACATGCTCAAGCTTTGATGTTTTAATGGGTGAAAGCCTTTTCTGAAGGGTTCACATAAGCACCACATTAGCGGCCTCATGATAACGAGAGGTATCCTCACCCCTCTAATTCTCATAGTGCCCGAGCATGGGCCAAATCGGTGGTGTCATCACCTAGATTCTTATGTCCCTGTACTACTGTTACTACAGAGAGCAAGAAAAGCAGTTAAAAGCCTTATCAACTGTATACTAGTCTAATGCTCTAGTGACAGTGACACTGAAGTAGTCTTTACTCTAAGTTGCTCATTACATTGAATTCAAATTGAGTGGTTCATTCACCGCTCTATTCATTTGTATCAAATACTTTCTCTACTTTTACTGGTGCCATTCTCGACAATTCTTCTTGCTATTCAATGGGGGTTTTGCAACCGTTTAAATCTACATAACGTAGTTGGTTCATGGCTTATAAGCCACATTGCCTCGAGCTATGCTCTTTGTAGGCTGTTCATACAAGTTTCTACTTCTCCGTATACCGTCAAATGGTTTGAAGGTGGTACTGGGCTCCATGACAAGGTTGTTGCATTACGCTTCCGTTCATGAGAGGCCCTTTAAGCAATATCAAGTTGCCTTTTGGCAACTTCGGGTACCTTCTATTAAGTGGATTCCCTTCGGTGTTTGCACCGAGTATTTGTTTTAGCTCTCGTGTTTTTATCACGATATTTCATTCAACAGTTGTTGACTCATACACCTTTCAAGGATTAATTTTGGGTGTTCTTGAGTTACGCCATTTCATTTGGCTTGTACTTTAGGTACGTCCGGTTAACTAACCGCATGGTAGTACTATATACCGAACTCTCTTGTTTAGAATGGTAATGTTTCCCGTCTCGGGTAGACTGTTGACGCTTTCTTCTTTGCGTTCTTGGTTGGTTTAACATCCTCTTTAGTAAAGAACTATATTCCTCAGTAGTCTTGGTGATTGTTCTAGGAACTCTATCCCGTTCGTTGAACATTTCCGTGTCCATGTTAGGCATTTTCCTTATTATGTCTTAGGTTGTGTATTCGTTCCAGTTATCATGTTGCTTCTCGCACTTATTCAATGTCTATACACATTAACCAGTGCTTCTCGCACTTTCTAACTCTTAATCATTCTCCCTTGGATGAATTCTCTGATCCCTTAACTCTCGTTAGCTCACCTGAGTTATTACTCTTCAATGGTTCAAGATAATCAGTTGTTCTGGTTCGAACTTACTTTGATGATCGTAGTATAGAGTTGACTACTTCCCGTGTTCCGTACTCTACTCGTATACATACGTGGGGTACCTTACTAATGCATTACTACTTTCCTGACTAAATCATAAATAGGTCTGTCAGGCCCGCAAGCTCCTTTGGAGTACGGTCGTCCCACATCTCATTTTTGTACACTCGTAGTGTTCGTCACATGCCTAGGTGAAGTATTCTGTTGTCAACTCCTCTCGTATCGTCCTATGATGACTTATTGTGACTCTTTTGGGTTTAGCTTTAAAATTTGAGGTTTTTGAAAAATTCTAAGTTTTGAAAGAAAAATTTGGGTTTGAAAGAAAGATTTTGAGTTTTGAAGGAAAACTTTTCATGATATTACCATGTCTGGTGGTCTTGACCGAGTCTAGCTTGCCACTGTTTGGTATATTCTTATTACAATGGTTAGGCCGTTTGGCCCCTCCAAGGTTTCGTTCTTCAAGTTCCTAGGATTATGCTCCTATAATTGTTTCATTCGCCATCGTGGTACTTTACTAAGTACTTCATAGCCGTTAAAGTTTTCCCGAATAACCCCGTTTTAGCAGCCCTTGCCATGGAAAGTGCGCCATGCCGGCTGGCTATCGGTTTAACACATGCCAGTTGCGGTATTGTTCTCATCTGTACCATATTCGGTAGCCTTGTTGGTCATCCCTTTTGATCCACTAGTTTTGATATTAAACCTTTTGAATGACTTCTCACTCGTCTTGACATGGTAGTCATCGATCAGGGTGCTTCTCCACTCTTGGAGACTCCTATACACTAAGTTGTGTGTCTTTCCTTATTGCTCGTTCCCACGCATTTGCCGTGGTTACCGAGGCTTGACTCTTCACCACGTGGTAGTCCTATTGGAGTATGTTTCGTTATGTTCTTATAGCTGTCTGAGCTATGTCGATCAGGCATCGTAATCCTCCTTGGATGTGTAGGTTTGGGGTTACCCACTCTTGACTAGTTCCTTAGTCGGTTAGTATACCGTTGGTGGTATTATTTAACATCTGCGGTCCCGTAGACATGTTTCTCGGGTTTATTATTTCTCCTTTTTCCACTTCGTTGCACAGTTAGTGTGCTCCCTGTGGTTGCTGGCCAGCCAAGTTTCTCTTGACTGCTAGACATGTCGACCCATGCTGCTGGGAATTCCATTCTCCTATAGGTAGAATTTTCACTCTACCGCTAGTAAGTGCGGGTAATGACTTTCAAACGGGAACCGTCTCCGGGATTTTCAGTTCTTGGAATCTACCGTATGATATGTTCTTTATTCTTATAGAAATGCTTAATACCTACTAGATCGGGTTTTCTCGAGGAAGAGAGGACTTTCCATTTCTTTGGCGTTCTTCCCAAATTATAAAGCGGGGGATGTGGAGGGCGGGTATGGATATTGTAGGTATCCCGTACACATTAAGAATACCTATCTAGCGTATCTCTCGCGCTATCACTCAACCCTTAACCCAAAGTCTCTAATTCCTAACTTGGTTCTTCCTAAGCTCGGTAATTCCAGTCGTCAGAGAGATATTTCGCTCTGATACCACTTTTTGTAACACCCCAACTATAAACTCCATACTTTTCAACCAAACGCAGCGAAAAACATACATAATCCTAACTTAACTAATCGGTGTTACACGATGTTAGCCACCCACGTGGCTAACAAGGCTAGTACTTACACAATGTACCGGCCTAATGGACAAGATTCTCGAGCACTTACACATTAATTCCATTCCATTTCTATACTGAGTCAAATACACTTACATTCTAAACTGTACCGAGTATGTTACAATCTATTGTTGATAACAAGTTCGGTCTTACTCTACTATCAAATACACTTAAACATAACATAGACTACCCATGCACAGCAATCCTCGTCTTACTCTCAAACGAAGGGCATCTCTATTGTACCTGAAAAGAAATGGGTGGCCCCAAAGGAGCTCAACACCTTTGCTGGTATGGTAGACGTGCAACCCACTACTACCGAGCCACACACAACTAATTGTCGTCTGCGCATGTGATTGATTTTATTTTAAACATACATGAAATGTTATAAATACACATCATACTCACAATCCAAACAAAGGAATACAATCAATATGGCTAACAAGTCAATGTTTGTTAGATTACATTACCGTGGTCCATAGACCTTGAGGGTTTTTTACCTCAATGAAGCCTCGTTCTTATTAGCCAACACTTATCCGTTTAGTCGGGTTACACGCTATTACTTCTCATAATAGACAGGGTTGATTTCGGTGATCAACGTACATGAACATAACAACATACTTTACACAATAACATACACACAACATAACTCGGGAACAAGCCACGAGAGGACTCGGACCAAAATAAGAGTTTGCCAATTTTTATACAGCCTAGAGAATGTTTTCATTCCCATGTTGAGCTCATTACATAACATGTTACCGTGCTTTTCAGAGAACGTATATATTACTCGAGATGTGTCGGATATAATAGATCCAACACGTCGTACACAATCTTCTCCCTAACCCTGAACATAGTCAAGGAAGGAGAGTCATTTAAAAGACTCGTGGGAGATTGAATTCCAAGAAGGAAAACAACCATACAGGGAGAAAGTTGATTCTAATCTAGATATCAACTTCCATACATACGCACGCGACCGGACACCCGGATTTCTCACCCCAGGTTATACATTGCTTGGAATCTCCCTTTATGGAACTTATCACATCACGTCACATTATAGTTATTCAAGTCCCGTTAGACACACAGGGGAGGTAGGACATGTTCACACACAATACCACAATTCACACGTGAATGGCTGTAGTTAGAACGTTCCCGTAGGTTAGAACGTTCCCGTAGGTTAGAACGTTAAATCCGAATACCAATCTCTTATGTGATCCTAGTGTTGGTTAGCTAACGGGGTTAGCACACTCTCGAGGTTAGACAGTATCGGAAATAAAACACCACATAATCAAATACTATAAACTCATTACATGCTTTATCTTATAAGATCGTAAACATCCATAAAAACACATAGGCACACAAGCCGAGTATAACTCGACAGGACACAGATTGTAAGATTACCATACCTTTCACCAAGGAATTGCTCTAGTGTTTGTCTCACGCTCCTTAAACAATTCTCGCATCACTGACAACATTCCAAGCTTCTCTATTAACATCTTGACAGTATGGTAATTAACAACCAGTATGCCCGCATTTAACCCAGTTTGCCCCGTTAACCTTAACTTTACTCATGTGATCTTAAGTTCACCACTCTCACATCCAATCTAATACTTGTTTGCACTTCTCATGACCTTTACATGTCACCAAACAAGTTCTAAACATCTTCTAATATCATTACCATTCAATTCTCTACCATTTAGAAGCATTAAAATACTCATGGGTCCATTTTCGGTGTGGTCCGGACTTGGTCTTGCCCTTAAGTCCTGGACCAATACAGGGCATAACTCTTGGGTGTAATTTTACTCTGGTCCGGGACTTTGTACCTAGCTTAAGTCCCGGACCAAGCTACTGGTTTACGCTAGTGCTTTTAATGGGGTGGTCCGGGACTTTACACTGGTCCTAAGTCCTGGACCAGTCACAAAATGCTATTTTCGGCTCATTTTAAGGTGTGGTACGGGACTAGGTCCCACACCTACTACAATCTATCAAATTTGATAGTTTTCATTTTCTATTCTAACTCCAATTCTCACCCAAATCTTTTTCAATCTTTCCACATGCATTCAAACACGTTATAATACCATAAAAACACTTTAAACCTCCTTAATCCATTGTCCAAACCTATCATTCAAATCTTGATCAATCATACAAATGTTTCACTCCAATTTTCTGCACTTTGCTCACTAGTGCACTAACAACGTTCCCATGACAGTTTATACCTCATTCCCAACCATTTGACCATACCAAATTCCTTCCTAGTCATTGAAAATTCCATTACTCAAGTTCAAACCTTATTTTCAAAGCTAGACACATTAGTTCACCTCTAGGAATTCTAAGACATTCCTACACCATATTGCTACATATTTTTGCACAAATCTATTCAACTCTAATACTCTAGTTTTAGTGAGTTTAATTCACTCTTTTACACTCTACTTCCTTCTAATCAACCTTAGGTTCCTCAAACTCATAACAACACCTAAAACACTCATTTTCTACATAAATTTCGCCATAACTTCGTCACTATACTAGCTCATCCAAATTTCATGGTCTTCATCTCCTAATCATCCAAAACATTCACAATTCAACATCCATTCACCTAAATCAATTTCAACTAACCAAATCCATAATGGATTCTACTAGCACACAAATTCACTCAATCTACACCAATTCACAATATAATACAATGATCATAAATTACTTTGCTCCAAGGCCCTTAAATCACACATCAATTCACAATTCTCTCTTCTGACTACCATACATATTCTTAACTCGATTTTGGTTCATTCTTTTAATTTCCCATCCCATAATTCTAAAACATATAGGATAGTCCTTAAGGTTAGTCATTTACCTTAAGCTCACAATTTCTCTTTTCACTTCTTTTCTTTCTCTTCTCCATTCCTCTTGATTCTAAATCGGCCAAGGGCAATCCAATTGCCAAGAACTCTAAATCAATACCCAAATGGGGGAATTAAGCACTAAGCAACACTCTTAGGTTTTTAATTAATCTAGAATACAAGGACGGTGCTTAAAGCTCAAAAATGGAGGATTACCTTTGGAACCCTAAAATGGGATTTTTGTCATGAATCAAAGGAGGTCTTACACTAAGATTTTGTAGCTTGATTCAGTGCTCATGCAAGGAAAGAATCAACTCACCTTAAGAAGCCAAAACTGGCTAGATAAGGGAATGGAGGAAATATAAGTTTCTTTGAGTTTTTCTTACCTTAAATCAAAGAGGAGACATCCTAGCTCCATAAAATCTAATTTTCTCATAAAATGGAGCTATACCCATGGTGGTCATCTTCATCCTTTGGATATTTTGAAAAGATGGAAAGAAATCTCTTGATAAGGCCAACACAAATATGTAATTTGTTTTCGATTTGAAGCATGGAGTTGGCTTGGGCAAGAGGAGGAAGATGGGATGCCATGGAAGGGAGCTTGAAATTGCCAACAAGGGGGAGAAGAAGGAAGGAATCGGCAGAGAAAAGAAAGATGGGGAAAAATCTGGTGAGAGGAAGAAAAATGAGAGGAGAGAGAGAGCCCCTTTTTACTTTTGTACTTTTTACTTTTTTGACTTTGTCTTCTTTTAACAATTAAGCAAGTTATTAATTGAGAGGGGGATGTTTAAGTACTTATAAAACCGGCCCCTTATAATTAGTGAGGGAGGGGCATTTTTGTCTTTTCACAAGAAACGCTCGTTAAATTCCCGGTTTGACACTATTCATCAACCGGGCCTGTTTTCCAGTTTTTTCTTGATTAAAATACCCCAAACTTAAAAATAGTGATTAATTAGGCTAATGCAATTTTTAGAAGCTTAATTATGCCTAAATAAACATGTGGGAACAATTATCGAAGAAAACGGATCCATAAAATGGGTTAAAACCGCAAACGAACCTTAAAGCACGTTTTTCGAGAAAACCGGGAAAACTTGACTTTAAGCGGGTTTAATAGACTCGTAAAAATTATAGTCAAACAAATGTCTATAATTAAGCATTAGTGAAGGTCTAGAGCCATTAAAATTAATTAAACGAGAAAATTCCAGAAAACAGGCCCAGTTAGTGAACAGTGTCAAAACCAGGAGAATTAGTAGCATTAATTGTGAAAAGACGAAAATGCCCTCCCGGGACATTAATATAGGGGGGCCGGTTTTAATGGGGTCAACACTACCCCTCTCTTCCATTGTTGACTATCTTATAAGTTGCTAAAAGACAAGTTAATAAAGTAAAAGCAAAAAGAATAGGTAAAGTACAAAAGTCACATTTTATTATTTAATACCCCGGATCTAAAAATGGTGATTAAATTACTCTAATCCGATTTATAAAGGCCTAATGGTGCCTTGAGAGTATTGGTAAAGAGAATAAAACCAAAAGAAAAAGAGAAAATGCGCAAAACGCGAACAACGCTAAAACGCGCATTAAACGAGTGTAAGAGATATATGATAAGTGTCTAAATGAGCATGTTTAATGGGTGTATTTCATGTATTATATCAGCACTTTTCTGCTCATTTCTCACTTATCGTATGTTTTTCCTCTAGTTTATGTTTTATTGATTATTTCACAAATTTATTGGTTTAAACATGAGGAAAAGCCAAGCTAGGAGCAAAGTACACAAAGAGACGAACGCATAGGCGTAGACGGCTTGAAAAACGGAGTTGAAACGAAGAATCTAGAGCTAGTCAAAGTTCGCAAGACTCACAACAAGTTGTGTCCGCCCAGAACCACGAGGACACACACGAGGACACACATTGTGTCCGCATGGTACTAGGCGGACATCACACCTGGGCAACCGCCCCATACTGGGCGGATATCACACATGGGCAACCGCCCCATACTGGGCGGACATCACACATAGGCAACCGCCTTTACCTGGGCGGACTCCTGAGGCGGACAACTCGAGAAACACTTGTGTCTGCGTCTAGCTAGGCGGACGCAAGGCGGACAAGACCAAAATGACCGCGTCCAGCTAGGCGGACACAACGCGGACGTGACTAAAAATCAGTCGCGAACAGTTTTCTTCTTCGCGCCGACTGTCTGCAACTTGCTACCATATCCATTACCAGTCGGCGCCTTAAATCTCTCACGCGTGAACTCTGTCCCCTGCAATCAATGAAGCAATCAATGAGCAATAAATGAGCAATCAATGAGCTGCAATCAAACGTCAATAAATGTTCTTCCACCGCCTCTTCACTTCCTCTATAAAACATACGTACCTTCTGCTTTCAGAACGACATCCACCACGTACGACGGGAGTCTGAAGAAATCATTCACCACACTCATCCATTCTCTTCCACTCATTTTCTCCCGTAACACCACAACATTCCATACTCACGCAGTAACAAAAGAAATAGAAGAGCAGCAGTGAGAGCAAGAGCAGACCCGTTCTTTCTCTGAAATAATGTTAAAATCTATCTGTGTTCTCTTCTTATCTCCTTTAATGTCTGAGTAATTTTCTTTTTTATCCTAGGATGGGGGTTTATTCCTAATATTACGTAATCAGTATTTATTACCTGTCTCACTTACTAATCTTGTTTTAATTCCTTTCCACTAATATTGTTAAATGCTTATTCTGACAAAATACTGCATTTTTATGGTAACTATCAACATATGATTTTGAGATAGTCTAAGTACCACAAAGGAATTAATCTTAGTATTTACACTCCGGATTGAGCAGGAAAATATTAAGGCTATTATTAAGAGTTCGTAACTGACAATTATTAACTCTAATAGACAATAAATAATTGAGACATGGTTATAAATCTGTTTAAGTAATTTAGGCGATTCCCCCGCTATCCTAGGATACATTTTTCCATCCACATCACTTAATTCACCTGTTTTTACTGTTTTAAATTATTTCTGTACTAATCCAACAACAAATCAAGCTTGCCTCCAGCTAAACCCCTTTTTACAGTTTTTATTAACTACCAAGACTAGGATAATTGAACAATCTCTCTGTGGATACGACACTTGTTTTACTACTCCGAATAGGTACACTTGCCTATTAGTTTGCTATAAATCTATATTTACTATAGTGTAGTTTTATCCCAACAAGTTTTTGGCGTCGTTGCCGGGGAGATTGATTCCATCAATTTCCCTAGTTTCCGGTAGTTCACTTGCTATACTGTAATATTCTGTATATTATTTTGTTGTTTGTTTAATTTTGGACATCTAACTTCGGACATCTGACTTCGGACATTTGACTTCTGACATCTGACATCTAACTTTGGACATCTAACTTCTGACATTAAATTTCTGTTCTTAATATTATTGTCATTTATTTTTCAGTCATTTAATTTCCATTGTCTTTAACATTTAATTTCCATTGTCCTTAACATTTATTTCCATTGTCCTTCAAATTTCTGTATACTAACTACTAACTTATAATTTCCAGTATACTAACTCCTAACTTAATTTTCTGTCATTTCTTTCCATTGTCATTTAATTTTCTGTCATTTCTTTCCATTGTCTCTAACTACTAACTTATAATTTCTGTCTCTAACTACTAACTTATAATTTCTGTCATTTAATTTCCCTTGTCATTTAATTTTCTGTCATTTTACTCTTGTTAAAAGAAAAGAAAAATATATATATATAAAAATACAAAAAATATATCAGTGATGTTTAACTAACGTTTATCAGCCTAACCAATATCTCTGCCTTCTTATTCTATTTACTAATTAATTTCACAGCTCCTGACAAACCACAAGTTATCTTCTGTGCATGCCAAATACTCGAACCCGAGGTTCTCCACCTATCAGTCCGAGACCCGAACCTGAGCGCACTTTATTACAAGCACAAAGAAACCTGAGAAATCAAGCCATGGCCAATAACGAAGTTATAAATGAAATGGACCATGCAAATCAACCAGAACACCGTGCACTATCTGATTACCACCAACCGGATACCGAAGGAAGAGCATCAGCCATAGTTCTCCCTGAACTAACCCCACAAGAAGCCGGACAATGGGCTTTCAAAACCCACTACATCACCGCCGTCCGGGATTTAGGCAAGTTTAGTGGAGCGAACCCAGATGAAGCCCCAAATCATCTGAGTCTCTTCCTAGACTTCTGCAATTCCTTTGGTCAAACCGGCAACGTCAAAGAAAGAATCTGTCTAACTATTTCCTCACTCGTTGTCGGATTCAGCAAACAGGTGGTACCGAAGTCTTCCCTCCCGATCAATCACCACATGGCTGCAAATGGCCCAGAAATTCCTTGCCAAATACTACCCAACCAGTAGAACAAGGCAATTGATCGGTGAAATCAACACATTCTGTCAGGAGCCAGGAGAAACGTTATACGACGCATGGGATAGATTCAAGGATATGCTAATGAAATGTTCCCACCATGGTCTCGACGATCAATCCCTCTGCCTGTCATTCTTCAACGGTCTAGATGATGGAAACCGACTACTCGTCAATTCCTCTGCAGGAGGAAGTTTCATGATGAAATCTCCTAAAGAAGGAATGGACCTTCTCGAAACCATGACGAGCAATACAAGACAGTGGACGAGATCCAAGGGAAGAATGCCATGCGCAGCAGGCCTACTCCACGTTGAGCCTACGGATCATTTATCAGCCCAGATCTCGTCCCTTGCAAAGATGGTGGAAAAGCTAACAACATCACAAAACGAAATCGTGAAAACAATAGCTTCCCCACCTACAAGTTCACCACCAGTTCCACCTACAGAAGGATGTGTCATATGCGCCGGTCCTCATGAAACCCATCAGTGCGAAGGTAAAGGCCAGTACGAGGATGTACAATTCATAGGAAACCGCCCCGGTAATTCCTACAACAATAACATCAACAACAACTACCCATGGAGAAATCACCCGAATTTCTCATGGAAAAATAATGATCAGAACCAAGGAGGGCAGAACAACAGTTCCAATACCTATCAGGGAAACCGACCCCAACCAAACTCTAATATGGGTTATAGAGCACAAGGTGCCCCTCCAGGTTTCCAACAACAACAACAACAACCATCTTCATCCTCTGTTGATCCAAACGCGGAACTAAAAGAGATGATGAAGGGTTACATGTCTATGACTCAGAACTAGCTTTCTGCACAAGAAGCCTTCAACCAGAAAATCGAAGGTAAATTCAATCAACTTGCAGAACATCTTGCTCGAAGACCGCCAGGGGCTCTCCCCAGCTAAACTGAACCAAATCCAAGAGAGCAAGCCAAATGCATCTATGTGAAGGAGCACGATGAAGAAAAGATAGAGGTGGCTAAAACAGCTAAAGTTCCAGAACTACACCCTTCCCTCCAAGAGTGGGTTGTAGCAATCGAAACTTCCAAAAAGAATGTAGCTGAACTCGAAAGCACCGCCACAGTCTATAGAAATCGCATTCAATCTGAGAATACCTACCTTGAGAACTTGGTAGCCGGTTATGAAAACGAGAAGCTCGACTTTGAAGAAGAAGAAGAAGAGGTTAAGGCGATAACCTTGAGAAGCGGTAAGAAAACCGACGAAATTCACATCCCGCAAAGGTCAGAAGAATCCCAAGAGGATACTGATGAAAAAGTTGAGGTCCCAATAGAAAAGACATCTCCCACCATCCTCACTATTCCAGCAGCTTCAAAACCTTCTCCACAAGAACCGCCTATACCATTTCCCCACCGACTCCAAAAGCAGAAGTTGGATAATGAATATGGTAAGTTTCTGGCAATGCTGAAGCAACTAAACGTCAACATACAGTTTGTAGACCTCATTGCCAAAATGCCAAACTACACGAAATTTCTCAAACATCTCATATCCAACAAAACCAAATTGGCCGAAGTCGGTACGGTACCTCTCAATGTAGCTTGCTCAGCTATTCTGCAACAACCACTACCTTCCAAATGCAATGATCCGGGCAGCTTCACCATTCCAGTCACAATTGGTAGCACCTCATTTCCATACTCCCTATGCGATCTAGGTGCCTCCATAAATTTGATGCCCCTCTCCACTTTCAAAAAGCTGGGAATTGGAGAAATGAAAAAGACTAAAATGACCCTTCAACTAGCAGATGGTTCGGTAACTTACCCAAGCGGAGTGGTGGAGGATGTTATCATCAAATTGGAGCACTTATACTTCCCATGCGATTTTGTCATTCTAGACATCGAAGAAAACTCCACTACACCTCTCATCCTTGGACGACCTTTCCTTGCCACAGCCGATGTGCACATTTGGGTAGCCCAGGGGAAAATCACCCTTCAAGCTTATAACGAAAAGCTGGAGTTTGCATCAGGAAGATCTCCAGATAGCAAATCCAAAGATCTCAAGTTCGTGAGGGATACTCAATCATCATCATCCCCACTTCTCTTTGTCACCCTTCCAGACGGCATGTCTATTACAGAGATACCACCACCAATCCTGGATGAAGAGCGGGATAAGAAAAGAAAACATGCATCCCGGTGGACACTCAAAAATACCATCGAGTCATGCTTTGGATCTCCTCCTCATAACCACCCCCCAGGATCGATCTAATCAAAGCGTCTAGCCAAAGACGTTAAACAAGGGCAGCTTCCCGGGAGGCAACCCGGATGAACTTATCTTTTATATGCTTTTATGCTCTTTTAATTTTCAGGTTCCCTCTTAATTTTGTTTTTGCTAACTCTTAACCCCGTTTGTAGTATGGTTGCTTCTAGTGTCTTATACAGGTACAACTTCATGTCTACACCGCAACCAAGCTACGCTACTTGAGGCTGAAGCTCAAGTGTGGGGGAACTCTTATAACGCTAGCAAAAATAATCGCAGGGGAGTACCGGTTTCTTTAATTATGCTTTTATTTAAATAAATCATGAAGAGGAGAGTTTATGTGCTTAAATGAATATTTGTGACCTTTGTGTTATCTCTATTTTATCTACTTACCGAAAAGGTCTTCTGAAACCTTCCCTTGTTTTTCTGGTGAACAATGAGGACGTTGTTCAATTTAAGTGTGGGGGAGTGTGCCCTTTTCGATGACATTTTATGCTAAAATGCTTAAATCTCTCTGCTTATCTTGCATTTGTTCTAATTCAATATCGTGGACCCTTTATGTGTGGGTTGTTCTCTTTAAGAATAAATACTGTTATGAATTGTGGGATAAATGGTATAAAATGTTACAAATTTTAAATTTTTGATTACTTTTGAGGAGCATTTTTATGCGGTGTGACCAAATGATCTGCAATGGTTGGATTTTTATTGCTCAGGGGTTCTTTCTGTCTTCTCTCTTAGGGATTGCTAAGGGGTGCTTCTCTGTCAAAAGAAAAAAATATATAAAATAAATAAGGGACTTGCGAGACACCATTGGTAACCAACAAAGAGAGTTGAGTGTTCTTAAATACAAAGGCGTGATGCCTACATATTATCTTCTCATCTCTTATGCAAAAGTGAAACAAATGCATGAATCTATTTTTCCTTTTGTTTTCTCCTCAAATGCCATTCTTGAGAGAAGTTGGCCATGGTAAAAGTTCTCAAGGTCACCTAAACAAAAAAACATTGAAGTACTCCGGATCATACCCCGAAACTCTAATTTTTATTTTTGCCCTGAGTACACCTATGCCACCAGTAGGTGATGGATCACACTCCTCTAAAAAGTTTAAGATCGTGTACTATTGACTTCTTTATCCTACCCTTCATAATAGTATTTGTTAATATTGAGCATTCCCTACTTGTTTGGGTACATGGTTTTGCTTGAGGACAAGCAAAAGGTAAGTGTGGGGGTGTGATAAGTGTCTAAATGAGCATGTTTAATGGGTGTATTTCATGTATTATATCAGCACTTTTCTGCTCATTTCTCACTTATCGTATGTTTTTCCTCTAGTTTATGTTTTATTGATTATTTCACAAATTTATTGGTTTAAACATGAGGAAAAGCCAAGCTAGGAGCAAAGTACACGAAGAGACGAACGCATAGGCGCAGACGGCTTGAAAAACGGAGTCGAAACGAAGAATCTAGAGCTAGTCAAAGTTCGCAAGACTCGCAACAAGTTGTGTCCGCCCAGAACCACGAGGACACACACGAGGACACACATTGTGTCCGCATGGTACTAGGCGGACATCACACCTGGGCAACCGCCCCATACTGGGCGGACATCACACATGGGCAACCGCCCCATACTGGGCGGACATCACACATAGGCAACCGCCTTTACCTGGGCGGACTCCTGAGGCGGACAACTCGAGAGACACTTGTGTCCGCGTCTAGCTAGGCGGACGCAAGGCGGACAAGACCAAAATGACCGAGTCCAGCTAGGCGGACACAACGCAGACGTGACTAAAAATCAGTTGCGAACAGTTTTCTTCTTCGCGCCGACTGTCTACAACTTGCTACCATATCCATTACCAGTCGGCGCCTTAAATCTCTCACGCGTGAACTCTGTCCCCTGCAATCAATGAAGCAATCAATGAGCAATAAATGAGCAATCAATGAGCTGCAATCAAACGGCAATAAATGTTCTTCCACCGCCTCTTCACTTCCTCTATAAAAACATACGTACCTTCTGCTTTCAGAACGACATCCACCACGTACGACGGGAGTCTGAAGAAATCATTCACCACACTCATCCATTCTCTTCCACTCATTTTCTCCCGTAACACCACAACATTCCATACTCACGCAGTAACAAAAGAAATAGAAGAGCAGCAGTGAGAGCAAGAGCAGACCCGTTCTTTCTCTGAAATAATGTTAAAATCTATCTGTGTTCTCTTCTTATCTCCGTTAATGTCTGAGTAATTTTCTTTTGTATCCTAGGATGGGGGTTTATTCCTAATATTACGTAATCAGTATTTATTACCTGTCTCACTTACTAATCTTGTTTTAATTCCTTTCCACTAATATTGTTAAATGCTTATTCTGACAAAATACTGCATTTTTATGGTAACTATCAACATATGATTTTGAGATAGTCTAAGTACCACAAAGGAATTAATCTTAGTATTTACACTCCGGATTGAGCAGGAAAATATTAAGGCTATTATTAAGAGTTCGTAACTGACAATTATTAACTCTAATAGACAATAAATAATTGAGACATGGTTATAAATCTGTTTAAGTAATTTAGGCGATTCCCCCGCTATCCTAGGATACATTTTTCCATCCACATCACTTAATTCACCTGTTTTTACTGTTTTAAATTATTTCTGTACTAATCCAACAACAAATCAAGCTTGCCTCCGGCTAAACCCCTTTTTACAGTTTTTATTAACTACCAAGACTAGGATAATTGAACAATCTCTCTGTGGATACGACACTTGTTTTACTACTCCGAATAGGTACACTTGTCTATTAGTTTGCTATAAATCTATATTTACTATAGTGTAGTTTTATCCCAACAATATATGATCTCGTTAGGATCCGAGATGGATTCCTAAGGCTTAGTTAGGCCTACTTAGTATACGGGAATGATTCTCGAAGAAAACGAATCCAAATAATGGATTATAACGCTAAAAGAGTTTTAAAGCACGTTTTTCGAAAAACCCGAAAACGTGACTTTAAGTGGTCAAACGGACCCTTAAAAATTATGGTTGATTAAATAACTATAATTAAGTATTAATGGGAGCTTAATAACCATTAAAAATAAAGAAACGAGAAAAATCTGAAAAACGGGCCCGGCTAGTGAATAGTACCAAACCGGGTAAAATAACGAGCGTTTTCTGTAAGAAAACGAAAAATGCTCCAGCTCACATGCTATGAGGGGGCCAGTTTTATTGTTGACCATCCCTCTCCATTTGACCTTAATAAGTAAAGAAAGAAAGGAAAGAAGAAAGAAAAGTGAAAATGTAGAAAAGGTAAGTGCTACCCTCTCTCCTCTCATTTCCTTTATTCCTTTTCTCTTTCCTCTCTTCTCCTTCCCAGCCGTCCTCTCTTCTTCCTCCTTGGATGCGATTTCTCTCTTCTTCTTCCATGGCTACTCAAGCCTTCCTTGTCATGCCCAAGCTTTGTTAAAGCTCCAAACTCAAAAATAATTACATATTAGTGATCCTCTCATCACCCTCTATCATTCTCTTTTCAAAATTCGAAAAGGGTGAGTTTCATTTTCGTGGGTGTTGGCCATTTGAAGAGAAAAACACACCATCTTGAAGCTTGAAGCTTCCTCTTTCATCCAAGGTAAAAATATCCAAAGAAAGTGCATCTTTTCTTCACTCTCTTGTGTTGGCCGATTTTGGCAAGTTTTAATGCCTTGATTTTCCTTGCTTTGAGCTATTCTCCAAGTCTCCAATGGTGGGTTGGAGCTCCTCCTTTGATTCTTGGCAAATCAATTCTAGGGTTTCCAAAGGTAATGTTCAAATTTCATACCTTAAGCCCTCCTCTTGAATTCATGAGTTGTTTTTATAACTAGGAGAACTAATTAGTACTCCTTATATCCATTGGTATATTGGTCTAGAGAATTGGGCAAGTGAGTTGCCTTGACCGATTTTGGATGAAGAGGAGAGGAGAAGAGGAGAAGAGTACTTAAAGGAACTTAAGAGAATTCAAGGTAAGAAACCAACCCTAATGTATATTCTATATGTATTAGAATTTGGGATGGGTTAATAAAATGAATGAACCCCACATGAGTGTGGTAATAATGTGCTTGCATAGAAATAATGCAAGTGAGAAACATTGTGAATTTAGTGTTGATTTAGAGCTATGCATTTTATGAATTGTGCATTGTGTGGTATTTGGAGAATTGATGAGTATTGATGGGTTTATGTGTGTGCTGGTAGAACCCTTGTGGTTTGGCTAGTTTTAGGATGAATTAAATGAAGAAATGAGTTTTGGGCAATGTTAGAGAAGTAGCCAAGTTATGGCAAAATTTGTGTAGAAATCCAAATAGATTAAGTGTTGTTTTGAGTGGAGAATAACCTAGGAGTGGCTAGGTATGTATGGAGATTGAATTGGGTTAGTAAACCACCTTGGGAATGCTAGTTTAAAGAGAGGAGAATTATGCAAAAGTTGTAGCAAAAAGGAGTTGTTTAAGTGCCTTAAGAATGGTGGAAAAGAATGTGAATTTAAGGCTTTATAGGAGTGAGGAATGAACCTTGGTATGAGTTGTGCATTATCTTGGAAGGTGTGGAATGGTCAAAATGAAAGAGAACATAATGCAAAGTGTTGAGGAGAAGTTAGAAATGCACTGTTGTGCATAAGTGCAACAGAGAGAATGAAAATTGTGAATTTGAGCAAGAAATTGAGTAAGGATTAAACCTATGTTGTGTGGAGGTTTAGAGCATGTTTTAGGATGTTTAAACATGTAGTAAACATGTGGAATGATTAGGAAATGAATAGAGGAGAATTAAGAGTTGAAACATAATCAAAAACAAGAAGAAATTTCACTACTGCAACTGGTCCAGGTTTGTAAACCAGGACAGAAACCCGGACCAGGCCTAAAACATGGCAGAACGTTGTAGCAGAGGAGTGGTCCGGGTTTACAAACCAGGACACAAACCCGGACCACCCCTAAAACTCACCCGAGAGGTCTCTGAACTTGAGGTCCGGGTTTGTAAAGTAGAACACATACCCGGACCATTCATAAATTTTACCCGAGAGTGACCAGAAGTGTTGGTCCGGGTAAACCCGGATACAAACCTGGACCACCCCATTTTCTTCACATAAACCATTTTAAAGCCATTCTAAGGTAAGGGCTTGATGGGTAATGATAGTATAAGGAAATTATGACTTGATTAATGATGTTTAAAGGTCATTAAGAGTGTAAACAAGTTTGAGAAGTGAATGAGAAAGTTGTGAGTTTAAGAACACATGAATTAAACTAGGAAGAATGGGATAACGGGGTTAAGTACGGGAGTAGCATTTAATTATGTGCCGTATGAACTTAGTATTAATAATAATGTTTCGAACATTATTAGAGGATCGTGTGTGACCCGAGCATGGTGATATGACACGGTAAAAGTAAAAACCCCGGTGAAAGGTATGATTTTCTCATACTCCGCGTGCTAACCGAGTTACGTTGATTTGTGTGTTTGTGTGCCGGCTTAATCAAGACTAAAGCATGAAAATAATCCCTTGTTTGATTATGTATGTCATGTTGTATGTTGAATTAGCTAACATACTTGTATACCGGTGTGGTCTAATATAGAGTAAAGATCGACTCATAGTGAGTAACGTTTGGCTAGAGACCCATAGATCGGGTCGATGCTTGTGATATCGAAAACGTGCAAACACACAAACTATCCGTTAAAGTATAACGAAAACGCAAACATATGAACTCCCTAGAATGTGAGGAGTAGTACGGGTTGAGTAGATACCCGATAACGGTTAGAAAACCAGATTGAAACAATCCACGAAGCAAATGAGAGTGGAAAGTTAAGTGAACCTCCTTCAAGAGGATTAAAGATAGTTCAAAGATGTGAACTAGTAAAGAAGGTAAAAGATACCTAAGGGATTAGTAGCTCCCTTGAGACATGGTCGACCTCCTATATGAGGATTTTACCGATTTAAGAAAATAACCGAAAGTATGAGTAAGTGCAATGTATGAGTAACTCTTAAGACCTAAGATTAACCGAACTTAAGTAATGTTCCCAAAGTCATTAGAAACATCGAGAGTGACGCTTCTAGACTAATATACATAATATTATTATAACTCCGAGAGAGGAGTGTATGGGAATGTAAGTAGTCCGAGAGTAGTCGGACCTAAGTAAAAAGAGATAGGAACTAAGAGAGAGTTCCGTGAGCTAGTTGAACCTTCCCACCATGCTAGACCCAGAGTAGGGTCGAAACCGGGGAAGTAAGACTATGCTTGAGAGCCATGAGTTTTGGCCTAAGTATGTATTAAGAGTAACAAGCGTGACGTAGGAGACCAGTAGTGTCTCGAGAATCTACAAGAGCTTGAGTATAAATAACCCAAGAGAGTGGGTGAGATAATGAGTACAAATAACCCAAGAGCGTGGGTGAGAAAATGAGTACAAATAACCCAAGAGCGTGGGTGAGAAAATGAGTATAAGTAACCTGAGAGAATGGGTGAGTATAAAATGAGTAGCCCAAGAGAATGGGTGTGTATATGAATAAGTAACCCGAGAGAGCGGGTGAGATACTGAATGAGTAAACAAGGCATAGTGAGGTATAACCCTCAAGGCCTAAGAGTAAACTGATACAACTAACAACCTTGTTATGTTAGTTAGGAATTGTGTTCCGTGATTGGATGTAGATTCCTTGAGTAATACACATATATTTGTATTGCTATGATGCATGTTGTTTGACTAAAATGAACTCCATGTATATCCGACAAAAGTAGTCGGCGTACCCCGGTTAGCGCTCGGGGTATGCGAATTTCATATGCAGCGTTAAGCTGAGCCCCTAGGGGCAACGTTTTTATTTTTCAGGTACACCGAAGATGTTACCGTTCGAAAGTAGGACGGGGTCGGTGGTTTGCATGGGTAGTTAGATTTAATTACTTATGTATTGAAAGAGGTGTAAGACCGAATATGTTGTCGGCATCCATATATTGTAGACTCGGTACAGTAAAGAAATGATTTGAGTATTGTATATGTTTTGTGTACTCGGTTGTTCCAGTTCATCAGACCGTTACGGTATGTAAGAAAGACCTGGTTAGCCATATGGGTGGCTAACGGCGTTGTTTCACCCCTCGTTGCAATTAGAGTTCCGCTGCGTGAGTAAGAGCATTTAATGACAGTTTAAGAGGTAATGACGAGCTTAACGGTTGGGGTGTTACATATTATCTCCCCTCCCCATTCTCTCTCTCTCACATACTCCCTCCTCCCATCTGAACTTCATCTTCATCCTTCAGCCAAAAATGGCGATTTTTACAGCTCCCCCTCAGCCCTCTCTTCTTCTTCATTGTTCATGCCTTAAACAAGGTTGAAACTCTACAAAAATTACACCATTAAACTCCCCTCATCTTGGAGAACATTTCTCTCCTTTCAAAATCTGAAAACCTCAACTTTCATCCCTATGGCTGGAGCTCTATTTGAAGCTTTAAGTAGACCATTTTGAGTTACATCATCCCTTGGTTGTCTTAAGGTAAAAAGAAGTTCAAAACTCCCTCCTTTCTAGCCTTATTTTGACAAACAAAATTTCCAGCTCTTGAGCTCTCTTGTGTTCTTGTCCAACCGATTTTTAACACTCAAAGAGGTGCTGGAATCTTGTTATTTTGCTAGCCAAACATTCACCTAGATATTTGGAAGGTAATCTCCCATCTTAAGAGCTTTAAACCCTTCTTTGTATCTTAAGGTTGAATTTAGAGTTTAAGTGTTCTTCCTTAATGCTCATTATATCTTCTTGGGCATGGTCTAGAGGTTAGCAAATTGAAACCCCCATTAACCGGTTTGTGAACCAAAAACACGAAGAAAGGAAAGAAAGAGGAAGAAAGAAGAAAGAAAAAGAAAGAAAGAAAGAAAGAAAGAAAGAAAGAAAGAAAGAAAGAAAGAAAGAAAGAAAGAAAGAAAAGAGAACTAGAAACACTAAGGTAATGAACTTACCTTGAACAGATTTAATGCCTTGTGGTATGAAAATTTACATTGTTTTAGTGCGGTTTATGCTACTGCAATAATGAGAAAGAAATGGGATTATATTAGTGTGTTATATTGAGGTTATGGGCCTTAGAGCCAAGTAGTTTAAGGGCTGTAATAAGTGTGAATGTGTTGGAATATATATGTGTGGTTAATGTCTAAATGAACAGGGCTGTTGAATTAAGTTATATGAGCTGAATAATGCTTTGGGAGTGTTTAAATTTATGGGGAAACTTTGTCAAAGTTTCCTTGGGAACTAGGTAACATAAGTGTGAAATGGTGAAGAAAGAACCTAGGATGACTAGGTGTGTTTTAGAGTTGAATTTGAGTAGTTAATCACCTTGGAAGCTAGATTGTGTGAAGGGTGTATTTAGGTAAGACATAGATGTAAATAATGCAAGTTTCATAACTAGAATGACATTAGTAGTGAACCATTGAGATAGAGAAAAGAAAGGAAATAAAAACTACACTTAAGAGTTTTTAGGATAAATAAGAGTGGGAAAAGTGTGTAAGGAAACCAAGAAATTGAGTAATGAGTTCAGTGAAGGAATTAGGGAAGTTTAGAGTGTCAAATTAGTGTTAAAACATGTGGGAAGATTGGGGAAGAATTAGGCAAAGAAAGGAAGTTGAAATAGAGTTTTGAAAATGTAAAATCTGTCAAAATGTAGCAGGGTCCGGGACTTAGGTCCAGGACCAAGTCCCGGACCAACAAAAAAAAATGGCCGAGACTTCCTTCATTACCTGGTCCGGGACTTAAGTCCCTTACAAGGACCTGGACCAGACATAAAAACTGGCCGAAACTTCATTCCACATAGGTCCGGTAATTGGGACCCGAACAAGGTCCCAGACCAACCCAAAATTGCCTTAAAATGTGTATAAATGGAATTTTAAGGTGGGGATTTGAATGATATTTATATTATATGATTGTTAAGATTTAATTAATGATATGTAATGGTCATTAGTGGTATAAACAAGCTTGAGAAGTAAGGAGAAGTAAGAAACTTATGTGAATGAGTTTGAAATGTAAGGAATTAGTAATTATAAATCGGGAAACACTAAAGATGAAGTGGGTTAGGTTAATTATAGATAATTAACCGTCCGATTCCATGTATGTCATAGGATTTGAATAGTTGGACTCCGAAGGAGAGTTGGCAACCCGAGAACTACGGTGAACGGTATGATTTTCTCATGCCCTGTATGCTAACGAGGTTTCCTCGATTTGTGTGTTTGTGTGTTTATATGCAATCACCTAATCAAGATAAATGCACGAATATGATTTGTTACGTTTCTGTATGTCTTATGATTTATTATCTGCTGATTGAGTACCGATTTGAATGAATTGTGGCTGCACTATGAAGTTTGTATGAATCATGAATGACATGATTGTTGGGTGGAGTACTTAATTGCTTGGATGTGTAAGGGTGCTAACCTTGAAGTATTGAATTAATGATTTTCATTAACTCCCTAACCTTGAGAATTTTCTAGCTTTGAGAAATGGTAACTTGGAGTAAGTGAGAAGTCTGATATAGCTTCGGCCACACGTGAGGATGAGAAGACAAGAGAGGTTGTTATCTGATTCCTGGCCTAACCATCCCACCATGGTCCGAATCCCATAAATGGGTAGCAACCCGTGGAAGTAAGCCAACCTAAAGCCCGGTGGTGGGATAGTCTTGTCCCTGCCCGAAGGTCATACCGACTTGACTTGAGTATTATTGAAAAGAGGACTAATTGGAAAGCAAAGATCATGACTAGTGTAAGTCATTGGTCAAGAGTAAAAGAGTTATGAACATCCGATTAACCCGGATGAGGAATTGACTAACAAGTGATGAGGCTAGAACTTGAGAAGTGAATCTCAAGGGCCTCGGCAATTGTTGAATGGTTGTATTGTGAATTGTTTCCATTACTTGTGTGATGCTCTATGTATGAGTGTGCCTATGCATGATTATTAATGTTGTCCATATAGCATGGATGCATGAATTTAAAATGAACTCCATGTAGGCGACCAAGTAGTCGGCGTACCCCCGTTAGCACGCGGGGTATGCGAATTGGTAACATCCTAGTATCCTACTGTTATGATATTGTCCGCTTTGGCACGCGGCCGCACGGGTTTGTTCCTGGGGTTTCCTAGCCCCAAAAGACCTCACAACAAGGAGAGGTATCTCCACCCATATAAGGAGTGGTTCATTCTCCCCTCCAATCGATGTGGGAGGTAAACCTCGAGGGTATTACACTCCACCCTCATGGGAGCCCAGCGCCCTCACGGGCCACACCGGCACACTGACCTGGGTCTAGCTCTGATACCAACTATAACATCCCAGTATCCCACTGTTGTGATATTGTCCGCTTTGGCACGCGGCCGCACGGGTTTATTCCTGAGGTTTCCTAGCCCCAAAAGGCCTCACAACAAGGAGAAGTATTCCCACCTATATAAGGAGTGGTTCATTCTCCTCTCCAATCGATGTGGGAGCCAAACCTTGAGGGTATTATAGAATTTCATGCCAGCAATTTACTGAGCCCATTGGGGCACTATTTTTATTTTCCAGATACCCGAGACGGTTGATGGTCAATGTGAGAGACCGGTTTGTTATACCTTGGTAGTTAGGATTGTTTTGAATAGTGTAATGTGTTGTACACGGGCTTGTAGCCCTTTTGAGTAGCCGGTGTACCCTGTGGTACACCCCTTGGTATTTGGAAGTTATGTAGATCTTGATGGACTGAGTGAGATGTTGAACTCATAGATGGTTGTATATCCTTGTGAGAAATATTGTATTTGGATTGTGCCTTAGTAGACTCGGTATATTGATTTGTAAGTTTTGAGCGTTGTTTTAACTGGAGAATTGTATATACTCGGTTTGGAAATGAAGTATTGATTGTATTTGTTTAGTACTCAGATATTCCGTTCCATCAGACCGTTACTGTATTTGGAATATGCCTTGTTAGTCACGTGGGTGACTAACAGCATTGTTTCACCCGCCGTTGGGATGGATTTTCCGCTGCGAAGGTAAGGATGCACTAGGTAATTAGGAGATAATGTTGTGATTAGTGGTAGGGGTGTTACATCTTGTTTGTTTAATTTTTATAGTTGTTAAACCTTCATTAATGTTTAATTATAGTTGTATGATCAACTACAATTTTACAAGTCCATTAAACTGTTTAAAGTAACGTTTCCAGGTTTTCTCGAAAAACATGCTTTAGGACTTCATTTGCATTTTTAATCCACTATATGGATTCGTTTTCTTTGGAAAATTTTCCCACATGCTCTTAGTATATAACTAAGTTCTAGGAATCCATCTAGGACCCTAGTTGAGGTCATATACCTCTTATGGTTATTTAACGCTCACGTTTTGTGACTTTTATGCGTTTTCTTCTTTCTTTTGGTTTTCCTTTCTTCACCAATGTTCCTAAGGACTTAATTAGCCTTAGAAAAATCATAATTGCACCATTATTAACACATCTAAGTTCGGGGTATTTCACTTCCTCTTTGTTTTCTTGATTGAAATTCGGCCAAGAGGTTTGATCCCTTGCTAAAATTCTAACCAAGATACAAATTAAGCTAATGAGTACTAGGTAACACCCTTAGACTTATTAAAACAACCTTAGAATTCAAAGAGAGTGCTTAGTGCACCAAATAGTATGATTACCTTAGGAAACTTAGAGTGGTGTTTTGGTAAGGAATCAAAGCAAGGCTCCCTTAAGCTCTTGAAGATTGAATTAACATTAATACAAAGAAAGGAACAAGGCATTTTGAGAAGTCAAAATCGGCCATGTATGGAAATAGAAGAAAACCTTGATTTTTCAAGCTTTTCTTACCTTGAATCAAAGAGGGAGTAAACTAGCTCTAGAACATGAGTTTTCCCCTTCAAATGGAGCTCCTTCAATGGAGTCAAACTTCAGCTTTGGGAGTTTTGAAAAGATCAAAAGAAAGGTCTTGACTCCAGTAGCAATAATATGTATTTTGTTTTGGATTTGGAGCTTGGTATTGTATTTGGCAAGCAAGGAAATATAAAGAACAATGGGGCTCAACTCGTTCACGTAAGGGAGAAGAAGAGAATGGAAGTGGTGGTCGGTTTGGGAGGGAAGGAAATGAGGAGAGAGGAAAGCAAGAGAGATATTTGTTTACTTATGCCAAAAGTAAGTGAATAGTGAATTTCCTCCTCCTTCTTCATTTTCAACTAATGCTAGAAGCTAAGGGTGGTGACTCACCATTAAAAACCGGCCCCTTTAGATATTTTAGGGAGGTCATTTGACCATTGACAAATTAAGGAAGACTTAATGCTTAATTTTAGCACTATTTGGGTACTATTTACAATTAGTGCCCAATTTGTAATTTTTTTGTAAATTCTTTGAATGAAGCTTCCTAATGTGATACTAAGTAGTACACATGTTGATTAAGGTGTAAACTTGGTCATTTAGCCACTCAAAATCCATTTCTAAAACAATTTTTTTAAAATGTGCTTTAAGGAGTCTTAAAGCACAATTTGTGTTTTAACTTGTTTTTGAGCTTAGTTTTCTTTGGTAATTGTTTTAACATGTTCTTTAGCATGTTAATGAGGTCTAGGAATGCTCTTGGGGTCCTAACCAAGGTTACACAAAGTCTTGATCAAGTATTTGCATAAATTGTCTTTATGGTGCATTCTTGTGTTTTCTATGGCTTAACTTGTCTACTAATGTTTCTAAGGCATGTTTTAGCCTTATTATATCATAATTTAATGTTTAACTAGCATATAGATAGGTTTGGGGTATTTCAGCAATCCTAAGCCGCGTTTCTATGGAATCAAAAGATAAATATTTTTTCCAAAATGATAAATATTGTGTGTTGCTATATATTGAGGAGGGGGAGACCAATATTCACACATTTCCTAGTACGGGGCTTCAAGCCTCTGTACAATTCCTTTCCAGTAGCACATCTCCACCATATTCACACATTAATCCACCCATTTTGATTTTATTTGAAAACTTTGAATTAGACCTTCTAATGTGGTGCATCATGTCACATTAATGTAATCAAGAATGTAATATAGCTCTGAAGGTGGCATAAAACCAATATTTTTGAGGTCATACACAAAAATGTGCTTTAATGTGTTTTAGTGCACATTTTGTGTTAAAGCTTGTTTTTGAGCTTAGTTTTCTTTAGTAATAGTTTTATTGTGTTCATTCATGATTTATAATTCTTAGGAATGAAATTTGGATCCTAAGGAGTTCATTTGGGCACATATTTGCCCTAAATGGTCACAAGAGGTAATTCTTGTTTTATGATGACCATTGTTGTTCTCTATTGATTTTTAAGGCATGTTTATGACTTAATTATTTGATTAGATGTTTAATCAATGTTTTATTAGTTAGGGGTATTTCAGGTAGCACTCGAGTTAGTGTTTTATTGTATTCTTCCGATGTACTTCTATATTAAATTTGGACGTGTTCTACCGAGATTATAATTATGGTGAGTTTACGAGTTAGGGGTATTCAATGTGTGGTACCTGAAATACCCCAAACCTTAATATATTAATGAACTATCTAATTAGGATATACTAAGGCTAGAACGTGCCTTAGAAACATTAGAAGAAGTGTTAAACAACAATTTACACCAAAACATGCTTTTGGAACAATTAGAGCAAAAGGTGTTTTAAAGAGTATAAATAAATTAGGGAACTACCAATAAGTTCCCAAGATATTTCAAATTTGAAATACCTCTAAGTTTAGTAATAAAAATTAAGCGGAATTAGCGTTTAAACTGAAAACGCACCTTAGAGCACAAAAAATGTGCTTTAAAGAAAAATGTGCTTTAAAGGAGAATGTGCCTTAAGCATTTATACATGGAATTAAAAGGCTAGTGAGCCTAAATACCAATAAGGAATAAGGGAACAACAATAAAATGGTCATAGGAGCCATAACGTATACACACAAATTAAGTAAACAAGTCCACACAAAAACCGGTACTAAACTGACGAAAGTCAAGGAGAAACCACCGAATGACTTGGTTTAAATTGGAATTAGCAACATGCTATTTCATGAACAAAGTTTCTAAAGGTTGTAAATATTCTAAGGAAACATTTAAACTAGCCAAAACAAATTACAAAATCAATGTGAACCCGGAAGCACATAAAATGTGTTTTAAGGCATTTTGGCCTTGTAACATACCTATCACATGGTATAAGTCATTAGGAACGAGTTTAATACATAAAATGTTACATAATATAAGAAGAAAACAAAAAAAATCAGATCAAATAAGGCACAAGGCTGCCGGCCTCATATGATGACTCACCATGTCCAAAATGCTTTAACTTTCTACTATTTCAACAACCAAGACTTCTATGAAGTGCCAAATCATCTTGTCCCCTTGGTAAATCATTAATCAGACTCTTATCTGTCAATGAGAGCTCCCAAATTCGTAGCTCATTCTCTCTTTGAAGAAACAACACAAAAAAAAACTCCATGTTCTTAGATTTGAGCCTTAAAGAACACCTTGCCTTGTAGAAATCATAACTTTCTCGTCTTAACTCCAAATCACAAGCTTGATAGCTAGTTGGAATCCTCTTTTCAAGAGCTTTACAACCATAGCTCATGAGCCCCCAGATTCTCAGGAAAAACCACGAAGAAGTGCCTTTGATTCTCGAGGTAAAACATTGCCTTCTTGAAAACTTCTTATTCTTTGGTTTTTGTTACAGCCGATGGCATGGGATACTAACCCATCTATTCTTCATTCTTGGTTGTATAATTTGTGGAGCCAATTTCTCTAGCAAATTGCTGTCAAAATTTCTAAGGAAATCAAGCTTAAATATTAAGCTAATGGTATTACAGGTAAATCCTACAACTACCTATTTCAGGTTCTAATTGTTGATCTATATATGATCTATATTGTTTCATCTTATTATTATTGCCGAAATGTGGTGATTAATATTCAGTTTTAGCTTATTAAAAGTTATGTTATTAAATCTAAGAATAGATTTATACTCCTTATGATATAAGCTTCAATTTAGCTCATAATATACAAGAAAGATTCATATACTATAATTTATATGTGGCCGAAAATTAGGAGGTTATATATGAGTTAGAAAAATTATCTAACTTAGTAATTAAAGGAATTAGTATAATTAAGAGTAATATGTAAAATTTGAGCAGTATTGGTTACATAATATCAAGGCCGAAAATATATTTAGTATATGTATTTTTTGAGAGTTTAAGTGATGGAAAATTAATTGTAGAATTAAGTTTACAATTTTAAAGAGTTTATAAGTGTTATAAGGAATTTATAAGGTTTTTGGTATATTTAAGGATAATAAAAGATGGTATTTATTACTATAACTTAGATAATTAAATCTGGTGGTTTAAAAGTGTTTAAAATGATTTTTTGATGTTCAAAAATCTGTAGGAAAATTAGTTACAAAAATTAGAAATAATTAGAGTTAAATTGGTTAATAAATGGACTTTAGGATACAAAAGAAAAGACCACAAGGGTAAATGGTAATTTCCTGGTCAAACTTGGTCAATGACAGTTTGTAAAATGTTTAGTGGAGAATTAAAATTGGTAGCAAAAGATTAGATATTAAAAGGATAAAAGTAATAAAAAGTTAAGTTAAATTAACTTTAGGGGTAATTTTGTAAATTATGGAAAGTTAGGGGTTTGACCATAAAAGACTGGTCAAAATTGGGTATATTTTGGTAATTGACCAAAAAGTTATAAAAGAAATTAATTAAGTAAGACTTTGAAGAAATTAGAAATAAAAAATACCAAGTTTAGAACTTGTTATGAGTTAAATAGGAGATTAAGAGAAAATGTGGGTAAGGAATGTAAATAACACATTTTTTTATGTGTTTAGAAGGTTAAGGAAATTAAATAAAGAATTAGAAACAAGTTGTAAAAGAAACAGAGTTAAGACGGGGTTAAACGAGACCTGTAGAACTTAAGGTATACGAGGGGTATACCCATAATTTATATAGTATAGGAGAAATCAATACTTAAGGTATTTTTAATGAAAATATAAGTTATATTGGAAAAGGAAATAAATACGTATGATACGGAGTATCATACGGAAGTATACGAAAATTTTAGTGTACAAATAGTTACTCATATACGTGAATAGTATAGTATACATGAATAGTAAATACATATACATGATAGTAAATACGTATACATGAATAGTAATAGTATATGAATAGTCAAATACGGAGAGGTATACGTGAATAGTGAATACGGTGATAGTAAAATACGAGGCCGTATAAATGAATAGTAGAATACGAGATCCGTATAAATGAATAGTGAAATACGGATGAATAATGAAAAATACGAAATCTAATACAAGGTCCGTATGAGTCTAAAGTTGCTAACTGTGCAACTAAATAACTGCTAACGACGTTAGTGAGTAATGAATTGGAATTGAGCTCGGAAAACACTCCAAATGAACGAACCCGTTTGACAGTATACTATTATACCCGGGTAACATAGGAAGAGGTTTAAGTTGGAAAAGAGAACCAAATTAGTTCTAAGACACAGGATACTAATACTAGTTCTGGTTGCAGATCTAGATAAGTCAAAGGCGTTCGGCGGATTAGGCGAACGTGGGATTAAGAGCTAGCCAATCTCCGGTGTACGGTATGGGATTCTTGTAGCTTGTTTGCTAACGAGGTCTACCTCGGTTGTGTGCTAGTGTTATTGTGATACGACTAAACAGATTAAGCATGAAACCGATCTACAGTATTGTTATTTTGTGTCCATTGCACACTAACACTACTTGATTCAGAGCTTGTTCAGTAATTATGTTTAGTAACAATTGTATAAGGTTATAAGTACCCTCTACTGTTAGTTGGTTAATACCGAGAGAGGTTTAACTAACAAATTGTCAGTGAGACTTCAGCTAACTGGAACTTGGAGAAGAGAAGATCCGGGACTGACTTCGGTCATGCATGTTAGGTTAGGAGGTCGGCATTTGTATCAGATCTGTCTTCCGTCTAGGGTCGACAAACTGACCCGATCATCTCGAGTGAACAGTTCGAAATGGGAGCAAATTCAGGAGGCGCAGGAGGGTCAAGCCTACACCCCTCATAATTTAAGAATAATGTTTTATACCCAATGGAGCTAATAACTCATTGGCTAGGGTTACTTTGACCGACCAGAATAAACAATTCAGTTAGAGAACAACCAGTTCTATTAAGAGAACGGTTGACCTTATAAGGTATGGTCAACACGAGAAACTAACAATTCTCAGGCCTCAGGATTTAGGAAGCTAACTTACTAATCAATGGACGTCCATTACGACGTTCGATTTATTTGAGCTGTGAATGTTTCACATAATGTGTTGTTTGTTATCGTACTTCTTATTATTATTTGTATGAATAAAACAATTGCATGTATACGACAAAGTAGTCGTGTGTAACCCGGCTAGCTTGTGGGCTGCACGTTTCTATACCAGCAATATGCTGAGCCCCTTGGGGCCTGTGATTTAAACTTTGCAGGTAGGTACCGGACGAAGACTCAATCTGAGAGAGAGAGCGGGTAGAGTACTTCGGGTTGCTTTTACATTTGTTACACGAGTAGTGCACGTACACTCGTTTAGTATATTGATGAGATGTTAGTATGATGTATTAGGATATGAAATACTCAGTATAAGTGGTGGTTTATGAATTGTAATGTTTTAGATGCTCGAGTAATTATCCAGTTAGTCAGACTGTGACTTGTTAAGAGATGGACTTAGGGCGACAATCATTGTATTTGGAGATGGGGTGTTACAGTACTGCTCTGATGACAAGAGATAGTAACAACTATGATGACAAAGAAAGAGAGAAAGTAATTACATTTTTCCTTTTTACTTGTTATGTTAGCAAATATTTGGTTGTTGTTTTCATTGTACCAAATTCAAATGAATTTTCAAAATATTTTACTTATACATTAGTATATGTAGCTAGGATGACTATAATTGGTTGTGGCTAATTAAATATACGGATATACATCTCTAATTTATGTTATATGATGTATTGTTCAACTCTGAAAACATGATTGCGTAGCGAAACCCAAAATCAAAGAACAAAGATAGTGATGTGGATATTGATTGATTCGTCCATTCATACTTCAATGATTTTCATGCCATATAGAGCTTCTTCATGTCACCGTATAAATTTATTTCCCACTCCCACGTGGGTACAGCAGCATACGCATATCAAACAGCCGAAAGCTACAAACGAAAAGTACAGAAATCGGTAAACGGTGTAGGTGGTGTGTATGATTCACTGCCTCCAATATTTTTATTTTATCATTATCACTACTGTTTTCGTTACCACTTTTCAGAGTCAGCTGCTATGCAGGCAGACGAATCTCTCAAGGAAATAGTAGTACTAAAAAAGAGAGCCATGCACAATACATTATCTGTGGGTCCGGAATTCATTGCCTATCCGACGAGGACTCTTGCAATCTTTCCTTTTGATTTATTTTGTTAGATTGTTTAGCTTTAGACCATCTTCTATAACTTTTTCTATTTATAATACTTTAAACTAGTATCTTAGAATTACTAAAATAATTATGATGAACCCAATATTGTTAGTAGTATGTTGTTAATGAGGTCCACCGACCGTGTTTTCAAGAAAAAAAAAACAAAATCCTCACCGGTAGAATACTTGTCTCCTCTGTTTTACAGTATTTTTTTTAAGCAAACAATTATATTAATATTAACAGCACAACGTGAGTACATAGGAAGGGAAGTCGGTGGACTTCCAGCAAATATAAAGGCAGTTTGTTTTGATAAAAAATATTTCTAACTTATTTTGATTTTCTATATGTGATTCTTTTTTCTCATTATATTTTGATAACATATTGGTACCATTCGGTCAGCATATATACAACACAAAGAGAGCGGCTCATATGCTGCGGGACAAATCTGCAGGAGTCCTGCATTTAATCAAACGCTGAGTTTTATCTCATTTTTTTCAATTCTTGTTTTCATTCCAGTGATGTGACGTCATCTAGCAGCGGTGCGGTGACACTACAAGAAAAATCAGATTTAGCTACCACTGTATATCAGTAGCTAAATCATCAGTTTTGGTAGCTAAACACAACGGGCTACCGCATTTTATGATTTAGCTACTGATATACAGTGGTAGCAAAGGTCCTAGTGGCTAAATTAAAAATAGCTACCGTTTTGGAATGCGGTAGCTATTTCGCTTTGGCCTCGCTACTACTTTTCCTCGCATGTAAATGGTTAACCTGTCAATCCTAAATGGTTAACCTGACGCATGTAAGTGGTAAATCTGTCGCATGTAAATGGTTAACCTGTCGCATGTAAATGGTTAACCTAAATGGTTATCGACATCTCCACATATGAATTTACCTAAACAAATTATGGGACCAGCATTAAATGATACGAAATTTAAACGCATCATTCATCTCAAAACTCTTCTCATCAGAAGATAACCATCTTTCCGGTCGAAATTCAAGAATCATCACCCCCATATGAATTTCATACGTCCTACTGAGTATATTAATTAAGTGATATTCGAACCAGCTGGTATAAATGTACCATCAGTTAATATATCATCTTTAATCACATGTTTAGAATCTTCAGGAACTAATGGATAAAAACTTAGGTTTCTGATAATGAACTTAATGAAAAGATAGATTAATCTATCAACTTCTTCAAACGTGAGTGGTTCATCTAACCAAGTTGTGGGAGAGTATTCGCCACGTGTTGAAGTGAGGATTATACAGATTTCGGTAAGGATTTTTTATTCGATGTGAGGGGCTAATGAGATTAGCCAGAAAAACCAACTTAATGCGACGGAGGAAAGGAAATGTCACATCCAGCTAAAATGAAGTTTAAGGCGACGTGTTGGAGGAATTTGTCGGAAGAGATCGTCAAAGGCATCTCCGGTCAAAAAAGAAAGATGAAAAAAGAAAGTAAACGATGTGTTTTATTAACTGCAACACTCCTGCAAATGGAGACCTGCCGCACATCAGCCGATCCCCACATAAATATTATAGTATATTTACATTGTTATATGTTAATGTAGACTTCTTTATTTATTTTTTTATTCGGCTGATTAGCACATATTTTGTGCGTAACATATGCTCTAATTTCTTTCCCACCTCTTCTCTTTCCACCTCCCTTCTTCCTCTTTACAATTAAAAGAAACCATATTAAAATACTAATTTACAATATATTATTTATAATACTACATAGATTAATAAAATAAAAAAACAATAAATATACATAGACCTGGCAAAAGTAACCCGAACCCGAAAAACCGAACCGAACCAATCCGATCCGATCAGCATCCGAATCTCAACCGAAAACTATAATTTGAAAAATGACCCAAAATCCAAAATAAACCGACCCGGACCAAACCGAACCGTATTATTGTAAAACCGAAAGTAAGCCACAATCCACAATCTTCCGAACCGAAGTCATCCGAACCAAAATCAACCGAACCGAAGTCACCCATAACCCGACGATGACCCGAAATCCGAAGTGACCCGAACCGAAACCAACCGAAAACCAATCAAACCGAACCCAAACCGAAACCATTGTGACCTGAACTAATATATCCGATGTGACCCGAAAGAATATATTGCATTAATTATATGAGACAATGAGAATAAAACATAATGTTTATACCCAATATCTAGATTAAATACTAATCAGTATTTAGCATTTGTATCATACAACATTAAACAACGCCCCACAATACTTTTACAATTAATCATTACTTAGTAAGTGGCGCTCCTATAAAAAGTATTAATAAACTTATATACACGAGAAATTATTTTAAATATACCACAAATATTTTGCACTATAAAATTTTAAAGTAATTAATTATCATGCATTTTCAGCACAACTAATAATGAATAATGATAATGTGTTACTCATCAATGATAGATTTGTAAGAACCAAAAATTTGTATATTTAGACTCAAATTTTATCACTAATTCATATCATTATTATATTAATTATTCATATATTGAAGGTATTTTTATTAATTAGAATTTTTCAAGCCTTTATCCAATCTTGTGAATAATTCTCCCTCATTAGCAATTTAGCATACATGTTTAATATACTTGAAGGTTTTTACCTATCTAGCATAATTCTCATGCTTTTGAATAGTTCTTCATTATTAATAGTATTTAACTACCATAAAAAAGTCATCAAAACTTATTAACTAAATCCATTCGCTAACTATTAATAGATTGAAAATACAAGTTACTATACTTTGATACAATTTTAATAATTATCCACAAACATACCTTATTTATACTCCTCTTAAATTATGGAAACTACTAAATAATCTAAAACTACATCAATAATTATGATAAGTTTAGAGGTAGTTGCTAAAGTATAACATGATGCAAATTATAATTATTTGTTTAAATTAATCTTTATATACATTTATACGTGTTGAGATTGATTGAAGTCAAATTTGCATATCGTGATGATTGAGTTGTTGGATTTTGTAATGGTAACCGAATCTAACCGATTAATTGACCCGAATTTGACCCATATCCCAAAAAAACCAAATAAACTAGAGGCTAACCCGAACCGTAAGTTACCCGACCCGAAGTCACCCTAACCAAAAGTCATCCAAACCGAAAATCACCCAAACCGATCCAAACCGACCCGAAATTTCAACAAACCGAACTCAACCCGAACAAACCGAATTCAACCGACCCGATCCTACCCGAACCGAATATTAAACGATTTGAAATCAACCCGAACCGAACCGAATCAAACCGAACCCGAACCGATTGACCCGAACTACCACCTCTAAATATACATATTAGTTAATGTATTTAGTAAAAAATTAAAAATTATATAAAAATATGAATATATGAATATATTTAAATTTATTAACATACAAAGTTACAAAACTATAATATATTATTAAAAGTTACAATTTCAGTAAATAAATTTACACAATGTCATCAAAAAATGTGAAATTCTTGTTTTCTTTACATTAGGATTTTATATTAATAAGAATTATAAAATTATAGAAAATAACAATGTTATTGTTTAGAAGTTTCAATTTGTACTTAAACAATAAAAATTTAAATTTTATTGGTTATATAATTTTTTTTCTCATATAGATTTTTTTACTGTAAATTAACAACTCATAGTAATATATTGTTTGTGAATTTTTCTTTTATTTTTTAACAAAATATAGTTTTTAACTGTAATATATTTATAATTGTAGTCCAGAAAACAATAAATACACTGCACATAACTAACTTAACTAACTTATTCTGCAAATATGTCACACTTCTAAATAATAGTTTTCAGTTATAAAAACACAAGTAAAAACTACCAGTAAATATACTACTCCCTCCGTCTTGAAATGACCGTCCTGTTTACTATTTGGATATGTCGTTTGACTTCAATTTTAACATATAAGATAATTAATTTTGAAAATTTAAATTTTACATATGATTCCTTATATGATAAACTATATGTTATAAAGTTTAGTTTTATAGAATATTTTATCTTATATGCTTCATATTGGAGTGGAAAACGTGCCATAAAACAAACAAGACGGTCAATTCAGGATGGAGGGAGTATAAATATGCCAACATAAAACTACCCAAATATACTTCATAAACTGTCAAAACAATCCTACCGAGCAAAACCATTGAAATAAACAACTAGTAACCAGAAATGATGACTTTAACCAGGGATCAGTGGATATTGACCATGGACCTATAACTATTACTCCCCCGTTCAATAATATCTGTCATTCTAGAAACTTACACACTTATTAAGGAAAGTGGAAAAAAGATGCATGTACCCCTACTTTTTACTTTTCTATCTAGATAATAATTATTTTTATGTTGAATAGTAGGGTTAAAAATGGAAAATATGTATCAAAAAGCTAGAATGACATGTATTGTTAAACAAGAATCACACCCTAAAATGACAGATATTAATTAACAGAGGGGTACCGGTTATTATTGCTTTTTCAATGCACAAACAAATAACCTGAAATTAAAAAAAAAAATCATTTTCCTTCCGCACTCAAATAAATGCCCTAACGAAATAGAGTGGGACTCGTTGTGTTGGGCCTGTTGGCTGTGTTGTGACCGACGAATTAAAACTTCGATAAAATTAAGGATAACAATTTGGTACTAGTACTAGTAGTTTTAGCTCTCATAATTAGCTCTAACAACGTTGCCGTGCGGTGCGCATTCCCTGGTTGAACAGAGCTAATCTACCCAGATAGCTAGAGGCTTTGAAATGCGTGTTCGTGTTTGCAGATGCATATATGTCAGTAAACCCAGATAGCAGTCGCTAGCTTTTTACTTGCTCACAGACCCACTAGGAAAAATGGACAATTGAAAACAAAAGTTCTTAAGTTTTTTTTTTCAGGTTATAGATGGAAAAAAAATGGGGCCAATCTCTGGTAATTTCTCTGGTAATTTCAAATCTGGTGTAGCGTGTGCTGCAGCAATATGTGAGTACTATAGAAAAATTAGAACAGCCATGCTAATTTGTCAGTTATCACAAACTTTTCAGGCGATTGGGGGCTTGATTATTTAAATAATCAATGCTCTCCTCGTCAAAAGGAGAGAGCAGCAGCGAGAGATGGAAGGAGAGATCACGTTAGATGGTACTACCTCCGTCCCGTCATAAGTGTCCTGTTTGTTTTTTGGCACGTTTTTCCACCTCAATATTAAACATATAAGGTAAAATAATTTTATAAAACTAAATTTTGTATCATATAGTTTACTCCCTCCGTCCTGAATTGACCGTCTTGTTCACTGTTTGGACGTGTCGTTTGACTTCAATATTTAACATATAAGATAAAATAATTTTTAAAATTTGAGTTTTGCAAATGATTCGTCACATGATAAACTATATGTTACACTGTTTCGTTTTATAAAATTATTTTATCTTATATGTTAAATATTAAAGTGGAAAAACGTGCCATAAAGTAAAGGAGACGGTCAATTCAGGACGAAGGGAGTATCATGTAAGGAATCATATGCAAAACTTAAATTTTCAAAATTAATTTATCTTATATGTTAAAAATTGAAGTCAAACGACATGTCTAAATAGTAAATAGGACGGTCAAGGTGGGACGGAGGGAGTACTAGACTACAGACGGTAGATAGAGCGGGACGCTCGTTCCGATAATGGTGCGGATGTATTGGTGGCAATCCAGTCAGCTTGTTGACTGGACTGCTTATGTGGCATAATAAATGGGGTATATTTGTATTAACTTTAAATAATCATAACTTTTAAAATATAAATCCAAAATAAAAAAAATTTGCATCATTGTTCATCTAAATTCAAGCTCTTTAAAACAAGACCGGTCATGGATATATTTTGACAAGTTTAAATTTTATGTTAGTTATATGTACATATCAACAACACTTATGATTCACCACGTACAGTTTAAAAACACCATATAATATTAATAATACACCACAAAACAATAATGATTCAATATTTGTTCCGAATTTTGTTATCTAATTCACCACTTATTAGTTAATGAATCATAATACCAATTTCAATGAATCATAATATCAAATTTAATGAATCATAACATCATTTTGGTGAATCATCAGTCAAATATAAAAAGAAATTTTTTAAACAATAATACAACATAAAACAATATTTGGTACGTAAGAAAAATACATCATTCACCATATAAGGTTTAAAATATATTACAATACAATAATAATACACTAAAAATAATAATGTTTTTATCGGTTCGTGAGTTTTTTTTATCTAATTCACCACTTATTAGTTAATGAATCATAACACCAATTTAATGAATCATAATATCAAATTAATGAATCATAATATCGTTTTAGTTAATCATCAGTCACATATAAAAAGAAAAAAATTAAATAATACAAACAAAAACAATATTTGGTACGTAAAAAAATACATGATTCACCATGTAATATTTAAAATACACCATACAATAATAATAATACACTCCAAAACAATAATGATTTTTATCGGGTTCGAAATTTGTAATTTAATTCACCACTTATTAGTTAATGAATCATAATATCAAAACTAATGAATTATATATGATTTTAGTGTATCATCATACACATGTAAAAATAAGTTTTTTTCAAAATTGTCAAAATATATCCATGACTGGTCTTGTTTTGAAGAGCTTGAATTTAGATGAACAATGATATATTTTTTTTATTTGGACTTATATATTAAAAGTTACAAAATATTTAAAATTAAATAATAAAAAAGACAGCCCAGTCAGTAAAATAATCCAGTCAACTGCTGACTGGAACTGCCAAATAAACAACTCGCACGTTCTTAATGCACGGGATGCTCGTACGTCGAATTTGCCCTAGACTAAGCACATCTTTTAGTTTATATTATAAACTAATTTATTTAATTTATTAGTTTATAATTTTTATATGTTATATATATAAATTATTATATAAATTATTTTTCTCACTATTTTTAAAATTTTAACCGAAAACTAACATATCTCTGGATTCGGAAAAGAATGGGTCTAAGACTGTTTAGTGCCATAAAGAAAACACCATCTAGCTCATTTAAGAAGTACTACTAGTATTTGAGAGAGAAATTCCTTATTTAAAGATGGTGGTATTTATTTATTAATGCTCTGCTTTTCGCTGATTACGCAATTGAGGTGGGGTGGGGAAGAAAAGGAGGAAGTGGGCTTGGAGCTGGATCAATTTTGATTGGATGAATGGTTCAACTCTTTCTTTATGGGTGCGTTCGCCTTGCACTTATGTGCATTTTTGACAGCATAAATATACAGCATATGCTGTTTTGGACTCTTTATTGTTTTGGTGTTCGCCTAAAACAGCATAAATGTCAGCATAAATGTCAATAAATGACAGCATAAATGTCAGCATAAATGCGCGCAGCAAATGATACTTTTCTTTCGTGCTTTACTTCCGTCTTTACTCACTTCATAATGCAATTACCGTAACTATTCATTTAAAAAAAAAGAAATTTTTTACAAGTTACTTTATTTATTACAAATTACATAATGCTTAAATAATTATAAAAAATAGTACTACACTTTAGCCAAATTTACAAAAAATCACATTTATAATACAAATCTATAATATATTATTTGTAATACCACATAGATTAATAAATTAAAAAAACGAATAAATATACACACTTGTTGATATAATTAAAATAAAATATTAAAATAGTATATAGAAATATGAATGCATATAAATTTATTAACATACAAAGTTACAAAATATTATATATTATTAAAAGTTCTAATTCACTAATAAATTCACATTCTTTTTTACGCTTTTATATTGTAAGAATTATAAAATTTAAATAATAAAAATATATTGTTTAGGAGTTACAAGTTTGCTTAAATAATAGAAATAAATTTTTATTGTTTGTGAATTTTTTATTTATTTTTACTAACAAAATAAAGTTACGTAGTGTAATATAATAAATATAATTGTAATACGAAAACGGTAAACACATACATATAACTACTGAACCAAACATGCTGCATATAGCTGCACTGCCAAACAGCAGTTTTCAAACAGCTGCATTATGTCAGTACATTCCTGCCAGCAAATATGCTTGCATTTATGCCAGTGTATTCCTGCTGTCAATATGCTGCATTTATGCTGCCAAAACAGCCATGCCGAACAGAGCCTATCTCTCTCTCTGTGTCCATTCTTTCTTTTTGGTTTTTTTTTTTCTTTTTGTTAATGAGTGGGCTTCCGTGTCACCAGTTTCCATGGTGTCTCTTGGGACGCTTAAAAGGATCCCAGAGGTAAAAATACGTATCCGAGCAGTGAGAGTAGTAAAACAGCTGATTTGTAGATTCTATCCTGCCAGATCTCAGCTTCCATTAACCTTCTCTCCCCTTTCTTATCTCTCTCCTCCACATACAGACAAGATGTTGTGTTTCTGGAGGTGCTATTAATTGAGCAAACACTTTCAGGTCCATCTATGATTTGATCCCTCACACCTCTCTCTTCTTCCAGTGTTATCTATCTCTTGCTTGCCTCCCCTTCCACTTCCCCTCTCTCTCTAAAATCTATACTCTTCTTTTGCTTGCCCACTTTGTGGATTCTGGGTACACTGATACGGAGCTGGGTTTCTTCTCAACATTGGTTTCTCTTTCAAAATCAGCAGCATTGATGGGTCCATGATTTTTCTTTTTTCATGCTCCCCTTCATTCATTATCCAAACTCAATCGAGAGTTAAAGTAGGAAAGGGGAGATGGGTTTCAATTCAACGAAAATTTCCCTTTTTTTTCTTTCAAACATGAAGTACAATCACTTTAGTGCGCTAGGTACAACTACTTGTTGTAGGACCGATTTCTTTTCTTTTCTTCCCTTTTCTTCTTAATTCCTTTTTCTTTCCTTTTTGATGTTACGAGTTGCAACTTTTCATTCCTTCAATTAATTGCCCACTTTTTCTCCCATCCATTGCCCCATTTTCGTGAAATCTCATCTTGCTCCCACGAATAGGGCTTGGTGGCTTACCCCACCTCTTTTCCCATATTGTTTATTTTGTTTCCTTACCCAAATCCCTAATATCAAAATTTTAATCGACAAGTCTAAGCTTGTTGTTGCTCATTGGGCTTTGTGATTCGGGTTTGAGCTGCAGGGTTGAAAGGAATGATTTCCTACCGGGAGATGGAGCCTCCGAAGAAGTGCAAAACAACATCTGATATGGAATCTGGAAAAAAAATCTCTTCATTCCCAGACGAAGTGCTGGAAAGAGTTCTATCCCTGTTGACCAGCAAGAAAGACAGAAGCTCAGTCTCGTTGGTTTGCAAGGAGTGGTATAACGCTGAGAGGTGGAGCAGAACTCGTGTCTACATCGGCAATTGCTACGCCGTAACTCCTGAGATTGTCGCCAGGAGATTCCCGAAGATCCGGAGCGTCACTCTCAAGGGGAAACCTAGGTTTTCAGATTTCAACCTGGTCCCAGAGAACTGGGGCGCTGATATCCGTCCGTGGCTTCTATGCTTCGCTGGTGCTTACCCTTTTCTCGAAGAGCTCAGGCTGAAACGAATGAGCATCAGTGATGAGAGCTTGGAGTTTTTGGCCTCTCGTTTCCCCAATTTTAGGAGGCTTTCGCTTCTCAGCTGTGATGGGTTCTCCACTGATGGCTTGGCAGCTATTTCTACTCATTGCAAGTATGTCATTACTTTCTCTTTCTCCCTCTCGTTCGCTCGCTCTGATTATATGTCCCCCTTTTAGTCATATGTTGCGTTGAGGGTTGATCTATCTATCTTTCTGAATCTGTATCTAGATTAGTCTTCTGAGTTACGCTATGGAATATACGCTTTCTTGTAGCCACGTCTTGCATCAAGTGCTGAAATTCAAATCTGGGGATTTTGGATTAATTGCTTATTTTGGAAATCAAACCTCCGTTGGTTCATTTAGCATTTTCAACATGTTTACCCACCAGGGTTGCAATTTGACTTCAACCATCAGATTTTGGGCAGAATGCTTGTTGATGATTTTGGTGGGTGGTGGTCTTTCTCTCTGTGAGGTGGAAAAAAGAAGGGATTGCCACTATTTGGATCCTAACTTTCCCATTTTCTTTCGTTGTGATTGTTAAATTTTGAGTGTGAGGTGTGGTCATCAATGAAAACTAAAGATGCGATTTTAGTTCCTTTCCTTCTTTACCCTTTTGATAACTTTAGAGATGTAACATCATTGGCCCGCTGATGGTAACTTATCACTCTGCATGTCGTTATCCCCAAAATATCGGCAAATGATCTCAATCTAGAGCCACATAAATTCCTGTGTGTTGGAAGAGGAACTTTTTCTCCGTGCTAACGTTTTATTTCACACTTGCCGACCAATGTCTGATTTTGGTTCATTTTTGAGATCCAACACAAAAGGAGCATGCTCTCATTGACTAAAATGGCAAAGTATTTTCCGTTTCATCTCCTGGATTATCATTGTATCTATGAATAGCAATACGATTTTGCCATCTGTCTCTGGACAAGTTGGTTCATCTTGGTGTCTTGTTAGGCTGGACATGCGGATAGTTGGTCATATTGTGTACTTCTTTGTATACTAGATGACTTCCTTTGATGCCAACCTCTTGACCCTTTCAAAACCACCCCTTCATTAGCCAATTTCTGTTGTGAATATTTGGTGGTGTTTCCTATAAATGGTCGACGCTCAAGTTGGTTTTTCTTATGATCTACGTTCTGCTCTATTCTCAACAGATGCCATCGTTTTATTACTGAACCTGTTGGTGACTGTGAGAAGATAAATTGAAATTGTGTTTGACCGTTTAAATGCCACCAAGGATTTGGTGGTCGGTTGTTCCAGGGGTCATAAATTGGATTGGTATGCTTAGACTCCTTGTTTGTAGCCAGAGGCGGATGGAGAGGGGGGGTTACCCCGAAAATTTTGAAAATTTGTCAAATTACTCTTATATATTTTTTTAAAAATACAACATAATATAAAGTTTTAAAGAAAATTAGTGGCAAAAAATTTTTTAGCCCCCCCCCCCTAAACAATTTCTGAGTGTCAAAATTTTTTTAGCCCCCCTAAACAAGATTTCTAGATCCGCCACTATTTGTAGCAGTACTTAGTCACCACTGGCTTACAGTTGTAAAACATATATTCAGTAATAATTGGTTCTACATAATACTAAGAATGAAATCCAAAGCAAACGATGACCTAGTTTGGGTTTATTTGTCCTATAGTGAAACTTTCAGCATCTTTCGGAGATATCTTCTTAGTTGGATCTAGTGTGATGTCCTCTTTATCTTTGCATGCAGCTGGTGGTGTTACTAATGCTGTACGTTTAGTGACAGGTACTGCTTAGGTTCATTTTTTAAGTTTTCATTGTGACAATACCCTTTTACCTGTGTTGTCTGCCGTGTGAGCGTAGTCGTTCTGGGACAATGACAACTGTTCACTGAAACTCAAATGTTTGGTTAATCAGTGGCTGTATGTTGTCCATATTAGTAGCTGGCAAAAACCATGATTTGTATCTTGTTAAATTTAGCTTCCAGTTTATGATTTTACATAAATAAAGGGCCTCGTTAGTTTATTCTCAGCAAGAGAGAAGCACGCCTGCTGGGTAATTCTTCATCTTCAACTGGAATTCTGTGATAAATTTCTTCTTGGAGCTAACCCTTCACATTCATGAAGTTGCTATGTTTGCCATATTATTTCTCTCTTCTATTGGTTTGGAATTTATTGGATTATTTCTCTCTTCTATTGGATTGACATTTATTGGTATCTTAGAAAGGAACCTGATGGCTTATATAAACTGGTTGGCAGGAACTTGGTTGAGCTGGATATTCAAGAAAATGGAATTGATGACCGTAGTGGCAATTGGCTGAGCTGTTTACCTGAAACCCAAACATCGTTGGAAGTGTTGAACTTTGCTCATCTGAACTCTGAAGTTAGCTTCTCAGCTCTGGAGAGGCTTGTCTCAAGGTGCAAGTCTTTGAAGGTTTTAAAAGTCAACAAGAATATCACCCTTGACCAGTTGCAAAGGCTGCTTGTCCTAGCTCCTCAGTTGACGGAGCTGGGAACTGGTTCCTTCTCTCAGGACCTCAATCCTTGCCAATATGCAGGGCTTGAGAGTGCATTTAACCAATACAAAAACCTCTCCATTTTATCAGGCTTGTGGGATGCCAATTTTCTGTTCCTACCGCTCCTGTATCCTGCTTGTAAGAATGTGGAATTTCTGAACTTGAGTGACGCTGCACTGCAAAGTGAGGAGCTCGCTAATCTTCTTACTCACTGCCCCAATGTCCGCCGCCTTTGGGTAAGAAGCCTCACAACTTGTCATTTATTTCTGATTGATCTTGTGCAGCGCTTTTGATCAAATGAGCATTACAAATTCCGTTAACCTGGAAAGTGAAATGTTTTTTGTGTGAATTCCAACCTAAATTATTAGTTGACCTACTGCACCCAAGGCTGTATTTAAATTGAAAGAAAGTTGCAAACTTCTTTATGGTGTACAAAGTAAATCTGGGTTAATGATGGGTTTGTAAAACGTAGCTCTTAATCTTCTGGAAAGAATGTTACTGTTCTACACTTCTGTAATGCCAAAATACTGACGAATATTAAGCCTGATGTTGCTTTCTCTCTTTGGTTTGACCAGGTCCTGGACACAGTGGAAGACAAAGGGCTTGAGGCAGTTGGCCAGTGCTGTCCTCTCCTTGAGGAGCTTCGAGTCTTCCCAGCAAGCCCCTTTGACCCTGAGATTGTTCACGGTGTAACAGAATCTGGGTTTTTGTCGGTCTCTTATGGTTGCCCACGTCTCCGCTACGTCCTGTATTTCTGTAGGCAAATGACCAATGAGGCAGTTGCAACCATAGTTGAAAATTGCCCTGAATTCACCCACTTCCGCCTCTGCATCATGAATCCTGGTCAGCCTGATTCCTCGACAAATGAGCCCATGGATGAGGCATTCGGATCAGTTGTTAAATCCTGCCCCAAACTTCGGAGGCTTGCCGTCTCCGGGCTACTGACTGATTTGACCTTTGAGTACATCGGCAAGTATGCCAAGAACTTGGAGACCCTTTCAGTGGCGTTTGCAGGGAAAAGTGACTGGGGGATGCAATGCGTCCTGAAGGGATGCTCAAAACTGAGAAGGCTCGAGATCAGGGATTGCCCATTTGGCAATAAAGCATTACTTTCAGGTTTAGAGAGGTATGAGTCGATGAGGTCTTTGTGGATGTCGGCTTGCAATGTGACTATGCGTGCATGTAGGCTTCTAGCTGGGAAAATGCCAAGGTTGAATGTGGAGGTGATCAAGGAAGAGGATGAGGAGGGCGAGGATTGTTTAGCTGATAAAGTGTATGTTTACCGGACTGTGGCTGGACCTAGAAAGGATGCTCCTGGCTTTGTTCTCACTCTTTGAGAAACTTGCTTTTGATGGGGCATAAGGGTAAGTTTTTTCACTTCATGTATATGATTTAGAGTGAGGATTGCAATTTCCTTTATATTTATCCTTTGTGTGCTCTATTACGTGTGCTCAGGTTTTAATCATGGAAAAATATGAGCATTCTTTCCAAATTTTGGTATCCATTCCACCCTCACGGCTAATGATAGAGATGCAACAGAAACAAATGTCCAAAAGCAGAGAGGCTTCTTGCAATATCCCTTCCCTGCTGTGAAGGTGGTGTACACTCAATGTGAGCCGACAAATAGATAAATCACGGAAATTGATTATGTGAATGCAAATTGCATGGAACCTTGAGATCTCCTTCGGTATGAAGTTTGTTTCCCGTGTTGTGCTTCAAAAGAAACCAAGCTATGGAAATCTACAAGAATGAAGAAGGTGATTCTGAAATGACGATGCTTATTAATGGATGAGTGACAAACTAGCACACCAGAGTAAGATGTAGAATGTCGGTAGGTGAAGTCTCTCTGAGTTTGTGTGCATAGCTTTGCACTGAAAATGTAATATGAGGTGAAATGGGGTGTGAGGGATTGGTCGAATCGGAATCACAATGGACTACTGACTTGGGGACCCGGTGACAATTTCCTTAATTTTAGTGTCTATGTTTGGCTAGATGGCATGGGGCATCAAATTCAGATGTTCTTGGGTTTGAATGTGTGACGTAGTCTACAATTCTTTCACTGTTCTAAATGTAGCTTAATCTAGAATTAAGCATCTGTAATGTTTTACTATGAAATAACTAAAGTTCATTTTCTCACCGCCACGTGGAATTCTGAGTGTGGTTTATGGGGTATGGTATGTGCCATCATGGGCTGTGGACATTGACATCAAGTTTCTTGAATAAAACCAAGTAATTATAACTCTTACATATTGTCAATTCTTCCACATAGAAGACATTTAGGGGAACCTTCAAGTTTTCTGGCTATGTTAGCCACTCAAGGGACATTATTATGGATAAACTTCCAGCACAACAGTTTTGCTCTTGGAGGGGTCACTGTCTTTGAGTCTGTTTAACATACAAGGATGGGGATTTTCTTGGGAGGATTGACTAGGTGTATGTCCCATAGACACGGGCGGCTAACAGGGTGTTCCACCCGATTCTATAGAATAGGCCCCCAATCTCATGGGGTTCCATATTTAAATTTCCTATTTTTTTATTAAGTATATAATTATGTTTTAAAATATAGAAAATATGTAAAATCAAATAAAAAATGCAGTTAGATTAGATTTTTATAAAAATTACCTAAATAGTTTAGTTTATCAATTTAAGTTGTTTTTAACTATTTATAATATATTTGATATACTTAAAAGATGTTTAAATAAAATTTTACATGGATGATGCTAAGGTGTTTATTTTTGTCTAATATCAAATCTAAAGTTTTTAAAGCTCGTATATGACATGTGGAACCCAATGAAAACATGTTGACATGTCACATGTTTCATTGGGTCCCACAGATCACATATGAGCTTAAAAAACTTTGGATTTCATGCTGGAAAAAAATATAACACCTTAGCATCGTTCATGTAAAGTTTCATCAATTTTGTAGAACATTTAAGCATCTTTTAAGTTGATTAAATATTAGAAAAGTTGTCAGATGTAAAATAGAGGAAACCACATAGGTGGACAAAGTAATTTTTGAAACCTCGTGGGTGGGGTGTGTAATTTCACCAAACGTCATGGGTGGGGAATATAATTTTTCCTTTTTGTTAATTATGCAATATTTAGTAGTTTTCCTCCCCTATTAATATAGGGATGTTTTAATGATATCAACAACATACCTATGAAAGCTGGTGCAATTTCTGAAGAGTACATGCGTGATGGGAGTTGTGAATAAGATGTGACATCTTCATATATCAGGGCCTGAGGTAGAGATAGGCTTGAAAGAAAAAGGGTTTGAAAGAAATAGAGCGAGAAGACTTCCATACCTAGACCACTTTGTTGTTACTAACTGGAAACCTAGCATCTATTCTGACTATGACAATAGAACTTACAATAGAGGCCTAGATAAGACAATCATGGTTACCTCTTTGAACATCTACAATATGATTCATTGGAAAGTAATGGACTATCAATTTTGGCTACCAAGGAGGTTGGGGCTTACGGAATTTAACTGGGGATAAGGGCAATATTGAAATCTTTGACAAACCTAAAACCCACCCTCCTTTGCTTTTGTTGATTCCCACATCGTCCGATGTAAACCATTTTCAGTCGTGGATACCCCCCTGGAATGAGGCCATGATGTTTTTTTTTGGTGACGACCTCCGTAGGGAGTCTAAAGAAAGAGATTGTATAAGAAAGATAGGTTGCAGACACTAGAAAGCAAGATAGATCTAGCTGAATGAGAAAGAGGTTTGCTCCACCCTTGAACTCTTTTCTAGATCGTGTCAAGTAGGAAGTCGATAATCTAGTTCTTATTCCTCCCAATATTAATGGGAAGATCTAGATACTTGTTAAAATGATTTACCTTAGTATACCCCATTAGATTCATGAACCTCCATCTCTTCAAGAATGTGGACACTCTCTTCTATCTTCATGAATCTTTTGTAGTAAACTTTTATAGGCCTTACTCCAGTATTCAAGGAAGATTGCTTCATCGCTTGCAATATCAAACCTCCATAGGTTCTCTTTTCCATTGTTGTGAACAAAGCACTTGCAACCAAAGAACCCAAGATGTCCAATTTTTGGCTTCTTTCTTGTGTAGAGCTCATACAAAGTTTTGTTCAAGAGAGGTCTCAAAAGAGTCCTGTTGATGATGTAGCACATTGTCTACACTACTTTAGCCCAAAAGACCTGCGGTAGACGGCTTTTTAATAGTAGAGCTTTTGCTATCTTTTCGAGAGTTATATTCTCTCTCTATAAACAATTTTGTTGTTGGTGTCTTAGGTGTTGATAATGTGACTTATGCTTACTCATCACAAGTATCACGTAGACCTTTTATGTGGTACTTGATGTTTGGAAGAGCAGTAATCAGTCCCTTTTAGACAGTT